>JAWWLV010000038.1:8562256-8580339 GCA_035041135.1 Platyrinchus mystaceus | reverse complement strand
ACTGGATTTATAGCAGGAGACAACTAAACACTTTAACTTATTGTTGGGAAATTTTCCTGTTTAACAGCTGTTTGTCCCTTGCTAATGTAATCCCATTCCCCCCATCATCCCACCCTGAATAATCTCTCCCTGACCCTTCCCTGTTTATACACATTCCATAATCACAGACTTTCATGTTCCTCACTCAGTCAGTTATCCAAATGATACAAATTTAGCCCGTTTGATCTTTCCTCATACATCAGTCCCTCCAGGCCCCTAATCACTTTTTTCACTCTTCTCTGAACTCCCTCCAGTAATGATGTGATTCTAATCCTCTGAAAGGAGAGGCTTTTGGCTCCAGTTCTTCAAACAGATGCGAGCAAGCTAATTCAGAGAGACTCCACAAGCTTCGTGCACAGCACTGTCACCAGCCGCCACGCATTAGACCATGACACTGAAACAAAGATGGAATTGTCTTGTGAACACTAGAGAGCCAGAAGCTGGAAGGAAACACAATGAAAATTAACACAATGAACTGATCGTTGCTTTACAGTCACAAGGACTTTAGGAGAGCAGCACAGTTGTCTGCCAGATGCTCTGAAGAAGCCAGGGTGACCATCCCAAGCTCTAACAGAACTGCAGGTCCTGTAACATCTTCATGATAAATAAATACTCCAGGAAAACGATGCACAAAGAAAGCCCTGGGGCCCTGCCCACAGCCTGAGAACTGTTTTGCAGTTACCACAGGCCACCCTGCAGCAGCTGCAAGTGATATGAACCCTGCTTGTACTGATCCAGTGGCTGGCAGCCCACCAGAAGAGGAGACACTATTCACACCTCCACCAAAGGCCCTGGCCAGCGTAAGGGCTTCCAGAGGCTATGAAGGACCTGTCAGTGCAGTCAGTCAGGTCCAGTTTTGAAAAATTTCCAAACTGAACTGTAACAAATTGACTCTAATTTGACCCTTTAAATTCTATCCACAGATGTGTTGTCTGATTATTGTATTCTTTGCTACAGTTCTGGCAAAGGAAGGTACCTTCATCAGAACCCACAGGATCTGCCTGTTGCAGGAAACTTCCCATTTTATGCCCAGGGATTACACTGGGTGTCTAATCATACTGAAATTAAAGGTACCCCAAATCTGACCGGCTGGATCCATGGGCATACTGGAGTCTCTCCTCTGGGGAAGACGCGGATCTCCTGTCTTCTCACACATCATGTGAAAGCCAGGAAAAGCCTTATGCGGAAAAAAAAAGCTGCATTTTAATGATTTAAAGGTATCATAGTAAGGGAGAGATGGCTTCTGTTGGGCCACAAAGTGCTACATTTGAGAGCTGCATGCCTGGAAGGGCACAAGGTACTGTGCTGTGAGCACAGAGGAGATGGAATTCATCAAAGCAGATTTCAAACCAGAAAAACGCTGACGGAAGCAGGACGATGGGAATCGCAGGCGCAGCAGGAGCCGCCATCTCAGCGCCACTGTAAGGCCACCGGTGACGCGTCTCCATGGCAGCTGCGGCTGCGGCGGAACCGCTGCGGGAAAAGAGACACGCGGGAAGCCGAGCGGCACACGCTGCAGCTGCAGCAGCCAGGCCCTGTCCCTCACGTGTTCCTAAATGAGAGACTTGAGATAAACAGAAATGAAAATGCTCCTGGAACTCTGTCCGTAACAGAGCCCGTTCCTGAGCCTCAACCCCTCAGACCTTTCCCTTCAGACAGAGGCACGCTGGAGAAGAACAAGGTGCAGGGCTGCAGCGTAAAAACCCCAGGATAAGAACCTCAGAAACAGGTACAGGTGGTTCAAGGACACCTTTAAATGACCTTTTGCACAAGTCAAGAGCCTCAGTGCTGTCTGCATCCAAACTGCCTAACGTGTCCAGGCTGCACACCTTGACAGATTCAATGCTGGTCAAGTGAGAGCAGTATTTTCCAACGTAAAAAAGTATCAGGCGAGGAAATTCCTGGGTCCCACTGGAACCTGCACTGGTCAACTGGATTCAACTGGACACAGCAAGTGAAACAGCAGCAAACATAGAGAATGGGTTCACCTCCTTATAAAACCTCCATTGATTGCCACGACCCAGACAGACATTGGGTACAGCTCCACATGAAGATAATGATCCTTTGGACACTTGGTACAAATGGCACCAGACATGTTCTTGCTCCAAAGGGATGAACCAGTACATCTGTGTACACAGCGTAGATTACCTGGTGGTTGCATCCGGGATTTTTAGGATTTACTATGGAAGCCACAGATTTTTCACAAAAGTGGATAGGTCAACCACCAGCAGGACTGTAAGAACTCCAGCAGACTTGCTAATAATGTCTCTGGAGATACCTGCAAGATCTGGGGTCACTGTTGCTGCAATGCAACATAAGTGAGTACAGGTTAACATAGCTAACATGAACATTTATAATGGGGTGAATCCTAGTTTCAACTGCTTATTGGAACAAAAACATTAATCAGTCAATGCTGAGATGATTAACTGGATAAGATTAAGGTTAAAACTAGAAAATCTATTAACCTGTTTAAGAAATAAATGTTGCACCTGGCAGGACATCAGTCTTCTAAGCCTCAAGGGTGTAGATGCTCTAAGCAAACAGGAGACTGAGTGAGGCAGCCAAGGCTCTGTGTGAAGGCAAATAGATCTGTTATTGCCTTGCCACATCAGAAGGACATTCCTTCTCCCTAAACTCAGCAGGGTGAGCCACAGACCATCACCTCAGCTTCTGCTGCCACAGACACAACACATCACAGTCTCTGTATGGGGTACGATCTGGGAGGAAAGTCAGAGCTCATAAGAGCTAATAAGAGGTTGCAACATATAAAAAGAAGCAGGAAAAGAAAAAGAAATCAACATCTAGAATGGCAGATGCAATTTCATGTCTATATCCTAGCAGCTATGAACTCAGCTTATAACAGAAGTTTTAGCCACAGAACTATATTCACCCATTCTGCTGTCCAATCTGTGTATATGCCTGTCATTCAACTGTCACACTTATCCATTCATTGTGTACCATGAGAGTAATTACAAAGAATTTTAATTATGCCTCAGAAGACACATCTTCTCAAGAAGACAGAGACACATGGTCCACGTGCATCTTTCAGTCTAATTTCCCTTAGGAAAATTTTCTTCTAATGCATTATTTCACATCAGACAGCCTACAACACAGAGCAACTCGCCAGACTGCACTAACTGTTAAAAATTTGGGAGTTATCATGTCCTGCTTTTTAAAGAGCCAGTCAGGATTGTATAGAGCCAGTTAGGACTGTGAGAACCCAAAGACAACCTCTTCAGAGGGATGCTGATCCACAGAAATAAGAAAAGAAATGCTGAAGATGACAGGGGTCCAGTACTTCTCAAACAATTCAGCAATATCAGAACACTGTCGCCTCGACAAAGAACACAGCTCAACACATGACCCATACATGGAATTTCATAATAATCCATACCCTGGCACTGTTAAGAATGCTCAGCTATGAGATTATAATGTAAAAATCTGGTTAGATAACAGGAATCAAATAGTAACATAGTGCCTTGCACTTCTCAGAACTAGAGATTGTCATGCCTGATGAATTGTGTTGCGTGTAGAAAAAAACATCAAAAGAGTCCAAAAGGCTCAGCTTTAAGTATTTCCTTTGAGACATATCACCAATCATTTTCCTCAACAGCAGAACTGAAGTATGAAGAAATGAAAGCAAAGCAAACCAAAGAGCTGTCAGTCCTGACCAGTTAGCCCTGGCAACTTATTCTGCAGCACTTCTTAGTAGGAGACTGCCTAGCATCTTACAGACAGAAGACACAGCAGTTGTCAATGCTTCTGTGGGAAAGTGAAGACAAAAAACCACAGTGATTCAACATATACACCAGAGCCTCAACCTTAAGCATGACTATAACTGGGCATTTCCCAACCCAATGGCATTAAGCCCTTCTCTGAGACTGAACACAGGCATTTTGCTGCTAAGCCCCCTGTTTTGTAGTAATGGGAACCAAAACGTATTCCTACGCTCCCAAGACTACTTCTGTGCACTGAAGAGTACTAGGGAAAAGCTGAAGTAATTTCTGGGGAAATGTGTACCAGGAAGAGCACTGAACTGCTCTTCAGCAGAATTGAGAAGAATTTGCCCTGCCTTCCTTCTTTACTTATGTATCACAGAGAACAGAAGTTCTCCTCTTACAGAAACTGCTCCTTACTCACCAGGCTAACGAAGCACGGGGCTGTCCTCAGCAGTGTTCCTCCCCACACCAGCTGGATCCCTGCTGCCATCAGCTTCCCAGGGAAAGCTTCTCCACTTGCTGGGGACCAGATGTCGGTCTGGTTCCCATTCATTCCCTGGGTGCTGATCCCAGCAGCATCTGTCAGCCTCTCTGACTCCCCTGAAGGGCTGACACCAAAGCCCCAGCCAATCTGCCCTCCTGAGCCAGTGCAGGGCTGGCCAGAGCCACCAGCCCAGGCACAATGATACTTCGCTCAGCTCAGCTCCTGCACTACTTCTAGAAACAGACTCTTGGTGCAAAGCCACCAAGAACAAGTCACATTGTTTAAATGCTTCCTTGTGGCTAAAACAATAAATTTTCCTATTTGAAATGAAACTTTCAGTCATGAGTCCTCGTTCTGCCTTATCTTAAGAAAACAGGTGGCAAGTGACTTCATAACACAACCTATTCAGAACATGAGCACAGGGCAGGACTTCCACACCTGGAGCCCTTTCTGTGGAATCAGAAGTTTCAAACACCAAGATGGGAGCTGTGAGCACGAACACGGCACTGCTGTCAGCCCAAACAAGGCTACTCCATATAATCCTGTCAGCTCTGCCCAACCACAGGTCAAAAGTCATGCACAATGCCACAGTCTGACACACTGCAACCAGAACACCCCAGCAGGTGAGGGCCCTACCAGTGGGGAACTACTCCATCACAAACTATCCTCCTTGGCATACAGCTCATCCATCAACCGCAGCATGAATCAAAAAACCAAACAAAAACCCCCTGACACTTGTGGGGTTGTTTACTTGTACCAACTATGAGTGAATCTGCCATGATGCCTTGGGCCTCTGTAGATCATTTGGCACGAGAACAGCTTTACTGTCAGCCAGGCTTCTTGGTGTTTGTGTGCTCAAGTACAGTCCAACACAGGCAGAGAATTCCCATCCTACCGAGCACACCCGAGCACAAAGCATAAGCTTCAAGGCTGCCCCTCTGGCACAGAACTGAAGTCCACGAACAACTGTGGCTTTGGGGAACTTTGTATCTCCCTCATGGAATACCTGTGCAAAATGAAATCTTTCCCTACATTTCTTTACACACCAAAACAGTCATTCTAATCACTTCACACATCCACATTCAAAACAACAGATCTCCAGACTTGGCCAAGAGACGATTTATAGGAAAAAGGCTGCAGAGGACAGTACCTGTGCCATTGGAGCTCCTCCTTACTAATTATCCCAGAGTGGCCATTTGCTATGTAACCAAGGAAGAAGTGTGAGAGACCATGGCAAAGCTGTCTTCAGCAGCTTATGGAACGTTTCTCCGAGCCCTGATGCAATTAACTGCCAGGAAACTGCTGAGGCAAGCAGAATTAGGAAGCTATAACAAATCAAGTATATAATCCTACACCATTTACATTTAAAACAGCTGAATTGCTTATAACTCACAGTGCTGCAGCATGTTTACAGTTTGATTTCGTAAGAGCTAGATGTCTTATTCCCCAAGGAGGACAACTGAAAAAATCCAGCTTCAAAGCCAAAATGGGAAAAGAGTCAAAAAAAAAGGTGCAGCTCTCCAGAGCTCCCTGACCCAGGTGGCAAGACTGGCCATCTTGAACCACCGGCACACCTTCAAAGTCACAGCAAACATTCAGAACCATTAAAGAATCATGATTACCCCAGAAGTTCTTGTTTAGCTCATAGGAAGTTCGAGTAATGGACAATATGGAGACCGCTGGGTTTAGGAAACACTTTCTTATAAAAACACGGGTGAAAGAGCTCCGACATTCTTGCTGAAATATCCAGTCAGCTACAGAGAGAGCAAAGCCAAAGTGTTAAAACAGGCTTGAAATCTTCCCTGTTTCCTCAACAGCGAACAAACAGGACCCAGCAAACAACACAGTAACTATCCTTAAAACTAACGTACAGGATACTCTGCGCATCCCTTCTGTCCCTTAACTGTCTAAGTCATAATAGTCAGAATACTGTCCTCCTAAGTTCATGTATCATCCTGTAGCAGAACATCGAGTGAGCTCTTCTGAATCACTGAACTGTACAAAATTTCTCTTATTCTAAAACTCTCACAAGACACTGGCTTCATAAAAAGTAATGAGGGAGGGGCAAAGGAGAGAAAATAGACATTTTCAGACCGAGGACTTCTAAGGGGGTCTATTAAAAAACCCAACAAACCACAAGCACACACACCTGCTTCTTAAAAGACAGTAAAGACAATGTTTGACAAGGTCCTAACCATAACTACAGTGTCACTAATGTCTTCATCAGTCCTGGCATAAAATGGTTGGGCAGGCCCAGATCCAACAGCTACTGAGGATGACAGGAATTTTTCTGTTAACTTAGCTTGAGTTTCAGGCTGGACTGCTGGGCTGCTACTGCTCAGAAGATAATGCCAGTTAGCAAGAAAAGCAGCACAGAGAACCCACCAAATGCTTTTAAATTCTGCCAGCTACACAAAGGACAGAATTAATGTGTAAGAAAAACATAAAAAAATGACACCTGTACTCAAACCACTCATCACCATCCAACCAGATGCATTACAGCTGGGACACCCTGTGACCAAGTGCTGACAGATTTTGCTCATTTCCACAGCTGGCCTTCCCACCCTTGCCCAGGACAGGAACATGCAGGCAGCCGGGAGCGCTGGCCCTCCTCCCCAGCCCCACACAGCCGCTCACGCTGCTCCAACAGCGGGAACACTGCGGACTTCAAAGGATCATGGACTCGCTTGGAGTCACCGGAGCTGAACCACAGCTGGGGCTTATGCCTATATTGCAAATTTCTCTCTTTAATCTAACTTTGATACCAAGATGTGTTAAATCTTTGATTTTATTGGCAGATACTGACCGTATTTGCCTAACCTCTGAAGCCTGCTGATTGACAGTGTTAATGTACTTTTTAATGGATGAAAAGGGAAATGACAGCTTTTGGCTCACTTTCAAGCACATTTCTTCACTGCAAAATACTCTACAGCTCAACCTGCTTTTCATACAACTTAAGAAATCTATTCTTTATAGTGTTGCTAATAACTGGTGGCACGATGAAGAAAAGTGAAGCTGGATAGGGATATTTACTGTGGTAGCTACTTCCTGAAAGGAAAATGTTTTCTTTCTTTCTTTAATCTCAGCTGCATTGATCTGAAATCTCAGTTGCATTGATCTGATCTTAGAAAATCCCAGACAGAAGTTAAACATTACTTCAAAATAATTTCTCAACTCTTCTACATCAAACAAATCTTACCCCCAGACTTTTCAAGAGCAGCAGCTATGCTAACAAGAAGCTAGTGCTCCCAGCATGAAAGATAATCTGCAGGGTGTTTTGCTGTCCAAAATAATACCTCCAGACTGCAGTCTTACACATGAAGGAAACTGTTCACAGAAACACAGACTGCTTTGGGTTGGAAGGAACCTAAAAGCCCCCTGCCATGGGCAGGGACACCTTCCACTAGACCAGGTTGCTCCGAGCCCCATCCAACCTGGCCTTGGACACTTCCAGGGATGAGGCAGCCACAACTTCTCTGGGCAACCTGTGCCAGGGCCTCACCACCCTCACATGGAAAAATTTCTAGCAAGTCTGGGGACAGAATAAGCTGTGGTTTGCATTCCACATTGTGAGAAACTGGCAAAGGGGTTTCTCTGCCCAGATATCCTCGGCATGAGTCTGCATCTGAGAAAGAGCTAATATTCAGAACACAGAAATTCAGGAAAAGGGCTCTCCAACCATAACAGAGTAACATTTCTATGGAAAATGGGATGATGCCAAGTCATAAGAGTCACTGTAAAGGCCTAATTAACATGAATAACACAGCTGGATATTTTATGTATCAGCCTTCTAAGTCCCTCCTTCCTGCCACTTAAGAGTAAAAATACTGGAATGTTTTATGGAGGTTAATTCATGGTTGCTTAGGTGTGATTCCACTTTAAGAGAAGGCAGAATTATTAGCCCCTTGCAGCCATCCATATGAGAAGCGCATGGACAGCCTGTCTTAATGGTGTTTGCTGAAGGAAGTCACAAGGTAGCAGGTTTGTCAGGGAAATGTGGATACTTGGCAGAGTATCAATGGAATTGCCTTTCCCTCCATTCCAGACTTGGGTTTCAAGGTAGGTGAGCTGATATCGTCAGCTGGCAGGTTACAAGATGATCATAACAGAAAAGAAAAGAATAATGGCAGAGTGCAAAGAAAAATACAAAAAAATCTAAAAGAAAACCAGCATGGTTTACCAGGAGATCAGACAGTTTTATCCCTCTGATGGCTGTTTAATTCAGAATGTCTTTTGGCATGCTTCTTTACAAATACAAGGCATCTCAATCTAAGGAGGCAGCAGCTCCCAGACCTGCACAATCCCTTTGGGCCCTGCACCAGAGCGCTGAATGAGAAGCACCTCAACCACCGAGCCCTGCGCAATGTGTTACTCGCGGCTTCTCGGCCTCCTCCAGACATCACCGAGCCCAGGCTGCAGAGCCTGTTCCTCTGGGCACCACCAAACCCAGGCTGCAGAGCCTGTTCCTCTGGGCACCACCAAACCCAGGCTGCAGAGCCTGTTCCTCTGGGCACCACCAAGCCCAGGCTGCAGAGCCCGTCTCCTCCAGGTACCCCATGTGCCCTGAGCTGCCTCTCCCGGGCACCGTGCGTGCCCAGGGCTGTGGCAGACACAGATCTCCACCGAGCAGACCCACAGCCACCCTGCATTTGGCCACTGAGGAACTCTGCACTTGAACCTCCCCACAGCAGCACAGCAAAGACTATCCCTCCCAGCCTGGCTCTGCCCTGGCTCAGTGCCTGAGTGTCTCTGCCTTAACCCCTTCTGCTTTCCCGGGAGACATAAACAGCCCCTTTGGGCCCAGCCAGCACCCGGCCACCCCAGCCACAGTGGGGACACCCACATGGCTCCTGAGGCATCAGCTCCAGCTCAGCTCGACCCATCAGGGTAATACCCAACTGCTCTGCTGCTCCATGGCAAGCCAAACAGCAGCCTGTGCCCAGGAAAGATTCACCAACTTGTACACTAACCACAAAACGTGCTTTTACAGACTATTTTCCATTAAAAGGACAGAAATAATTGCAAATAAACCCACAAAACTAAATTCTGATTCCAGAGTTTCAGACTAGACTATCCCATAAACATTCCCATCTCAGCTGCGTAATTTTGTTCCCATTTAGTATACAGCAGGCAAGAAACTAAACAAGACTAGATCTGCATCATTAAAATAGCTGAAGGCACTGAATTGTTCGTGCTCCCAGGAAAGGCATGTAACCAACCTTAGTTTGTACTAAGTTGTCACACTTAAGTTCATCTCACAATCCTCATTTACTCCATTAAATGTAGTAAGCTACTAAATAATAAAAATCAGAATAAAAGAAACAATAAGTAGCTCTGACAGGAAGAGCTGCATTTCCATACAATGGAAAAAACCCACATTTTTTTGATAACATGACTTACTACTCACTGTCAAAAAAAACCCAAACATAGCAGTAACACTAAGGCTCAGAGCATGGTGAGATGCCAAGGAGCTGAGCCCCCTGAAATCAAACACGTTTTCCAAGGGCCACTCCCAAGCAGCCCAGGCACTGGATCCACAGAGAAGCAGCAACATCAGTGCCCACCCCGGGACGAGCAGGGCGGGACTGGGGAGCAGCTGGGGTCAGGCAGCCGAGCCTTTGGGCAACGAACCTGAGCTACACTGACAGCACAACCCACAGAGCTTCAGTAAATATCCCAGGAGGAATACTGCTGCCACTTTTAACTGTGGCTAACCAAAGAGCAGTGGTCTCTGAGATGATTCCAATTAAACTGATAACACAGCCAGGTGTTTAATTATTCATAAAGCCCTGGTTTTCTCAGCACGGGAGAAAGCAATCAGAGAACGTTTCTCTATTCATTACTCCAAACCTCTTAAAACCAGCACCTCCGCAAAAAATCTGGCCATGCTGGACTTCTGCCCTGTGCTAGGCATTTCTCTGGCCTACTTTTGGACCACTGTGTTCACCACACACAGGGAATCCCTTCCCATTCCTCCACAGGTGAGCTCTTCTTCTCAAATACCCTATGGCTGAACCAGTCCATACAACCTGTATCAAGGGAACTGTACTATTTCACTTTGCCTATATTTTGTTAGATTTAGTTGTTCCTGTCAATCTAATATTCCAAGTTCCAGTTCAGTATACTCTGATATAAGCTGCTGCTGTTCCTACAAACTGACCCAGGAATCTCTATTACAAGTGTCCATTTACCAAAGGGGGGATAAACTTCTGCTTAAATGAAGAATGCTACAACTATGCTAAAAAGCACTAATGTCATTTGGCAGCTGAGGACTTCTTTTTTTCCACGTAACACTGAGAAGTGACATTGAAACTTGTCAGAAAGACTCCAAAATTATTTTCCAGTGTTCAATCCAAACACAGAAATCTGAAAAACATATACAAATACAGCAGGATGATAAACCATGCAGAGCAGAGCCTAAAAAGCCAATCTGACCCCAGGGTGGCTCTGCTCACGAGGATGGACATCAGCCTTCACGTAAACAGCAGCTCTGTAACACAGTGCCAAGCCAGGATGTCAGCCTTGCCCAGAGGCAGCAGCATGTACCTGAGCATCTGATCACATCCCAGTGACCTCAGATTTCACAAGCAGGCAGAGCAGCTTCACAGTCTCTCGAAGCAGGGGAGAAATATGTTGCACCGTTCTAGAAAAGACACTCTATTCCTAACCTTTCCTTGTCCCATTTGTTTATTTTATCATGCTCTTCTTCATGGAAAAGGCTTTCTACACACCCTGCACACAAACCACACTTGGAGATTTTGCTTGGACTCAGCACCCACAATTACCAGAACACAGAGGTATAATGTGCACATTGTGCACCTCTGCTATAAAGAATAAGTTCTCACCTTAGCTAAGCATCACATCCTCCTCTTTCACCTTTACCCACATCTAACTTCAGCCTCATTCTTAACCTCTTTTGTCAGCTCTTGAAATAACAGACCCGGTTTAGGAGAACCTTTGTGCACACCATGGATTTTTCTTCTAAACCAAACGAAGTTTTAGTCGAAATTCAAACAGATGAGCAGGACTGAAGGGATGATTTCAGGTATATCACAAGGTTACAAGACCCATACACAGTTGAAGGAAGATTGCATTAAGCTCCTAAAAGGATTCAAATATTGCAACGAGAGCAATTCTATTTCTTAACAGGAAAAAAATCAGGACAATTTCCCTTGCAGAAATTTCCATAATTACAAGTTATTATCTTCTACACTGAAATTCTCCAGTACAGCACTTCCTGCAAAGAGTATTCCTATCAAATGCTCTGTTCAGGAACAGGAGGAGGAATTGCTTCTTGGTGATTAGTATGTTGCCATCCTGCTGATTAACTCAGAGTTCTGCTCTGTCAGAATAAAAATCTATATTTGATAACAGTAACAAGAATCACCAATCCCTACCTGATGACCCTATCACCAGGTTATTATGAAAGCCTAAAAGATACAGATTTTTAGAAGTGCTTGCAGAGAAGAGGAGGAATAGATCACGTCCAAAGATTACATCAAAGGAACATCAGTTATAACACTGCATTGGCCATACAGTTCCTTTCTTCTGAGTGAATCAAAGGCTCCAAGACAACATTTGGATGTGCATTCTTTTCAGGCAATAAGGACAAGTATGGCAACAGCTGCTGCAGTATTTGCAAAAACTGTATAAACTCAAACAAAATACCAGGGTTACAAAATACTAATCTTTGCATTTGTTGCTCTTGTGCATAAGGAAAATGTCTGTCAAGAACATGTAAATGTCAGTTACTCACCATTTTTCATAAGCAAACATGTACAATCCCACCTTTTTTGTGACCAACCATGGGAACAGAGTCCACTGCACTGCTGCTGGACATCTCTGTTGCCAAAAAATATCCCCATTTAGCCTTCCAGCAGTACAGCAAAACAGACCCTGCTCCATGCTTGTGACAAGAGGAAGCACAATGTTCATTGATCTTCGGCAGTACATGAGCCACCAGCAACAGGCCGAGCTTGCTCACAGCAAAGCATCTTCCAGGCATTGCAGAACATGGGTTTCAAAGCAAGCTTATCAGAGCTCATGCTCAACAGTTAAACAGTATTATCAAAGGGTGTTCAGCATGTTGAAACTCTAAATGCTCACAGACAGGTGGAAGTCAATCATCCTTACAGCAGGAGACCCTGAAGCACGAGCACTAGAGATGACAAAAGGCAACAGTAATCTGATAGTGAAAGACAAAATGACAATGTTTTGGGCGACTGTGCCCTCAAAAGTTGCTGTACACAGTACAGAAAGAGAGCCTGCAACACCAAGCAGGTGTCACATATCTTACTACACCTATGAGACTGCAAGTATGAGAAGAGAAGATGTAGAAACTCCATCAGGAATGAAAAACCTTGGATAATGCACTGCAGTTACAAATTGCACATTTCATCCCAGAAATTTGTAGGAAACAGGGCAAGATTAATCAGGACACTGCAGAATTTTCTACTGGATCAGGAGATACCCAAATCAGCCCTGCCAGCCCTGTTCCCACCCAGCCAGCTTTCTCCTCGAAGAGGTGCCCTCATGATCTCACCTCCTGTGCAAACAGACATCACCAATCCCTTTTATGGCTCATCCTCACATCACATCACAAAAGAACAATTATGTGAATCGACAACATAACAACAAAAATCAATGACTGAATATTAATCTTTTGTTTTGCTATTCTGTGCTCTTTCAAGTCTCATTTACTACTGCACAAAACATTTCCCAAAGAGAATATAGTTCCAGCAGTTCTGTCCCTCTCACCCATTCTCCACTGAAGCATCCAGGGGCCACAGCAGTTTTTAATCCCTGCCGAACAAAGAGTATACTCACGCAACACGGGCTACTGAATGGTATAAATGAAAAAAAAGTAAGTTTAAGCAGCGATAACTTTGCTAGTAATGAGCTGAAGTTGGATACAACCTTGTTCCAACATTTGGTAATCTTGATGGTAAAACATTTTCTCCTTGTACCTAGTCAGAATTTCCTATATTCAGAGTTGTATCCAATGCCTCCCATCTGCCCTGTGCACCTCCAAAGAGAGTCTCTCAGTGTTCTCTACATCCTCTTGCAGGGTGTGTCCTCCTCCTACAGCAGCAACATCTCCCTTCAGCCTTTTCTTCTCATGGCTTTCTCCTTCAAAACTAACAAACAAAACCAAAACAAACAAATAAAAAAAACCCCAACACAAGCCAGCCTCTTGCAGACACAGCCACAATGGTTCAGAGATAATGTTTATCCTGAGAATTCCAAACAGCAAAGTTCTGGGACTGCAGCTAGGTAAGCCACAGAGCCCTCATTTCCTGAGGCCCAGCAGCTCTGGAAGAAGCTTCTTCATTTCGATCACCGTTAGAGGAAGGCAGGACAGTGGTCCATCACGGCGGAACGACAGATTGCCAGCTCAGATCGCCAGGAATTCAGGCTTAACATCATTCCAGAGCCAAGGACTGTATTGCCTTAAATGGAAAAGATCTACAATATTTAGCAGGTCAGGAATACTATCCATTTCTGTTTATTTAAGCATATAACATGGTAGATTTAGATTTCAAAAGTCTCTTAAAAAATATAATAGGAAAGCTTCTTGTGAATGCTTCTGATAAGTGTCAATTATAAAAGTGGGGGAAAGAAGCAAGGGTGCGATAGGAGGGGAAAAAAACAGAAGGGGAAAAATACAAAAAAAAAATCAATTTGCTTATTTTCACCTATCATGAAGAGAATTCTGCAAAACAAGTTTAATTTTCCAGCTTAGAAAAATCAGAGCACTTGCCATGTCAGTAAATCCTCATGCAGGTGATCCCACCACTATCCCTCATCTGCCAATTTGCCCAAGGAGGGATTCCAGGGTCAGCCAAGCTTATGCTCCTTTGCAGCAATTATCACCATCTTGCAAGCATTTCCCAGTCCTTTTCCACTGCACAACTCATTTCACCCCCACAACACAGAGGGGAAAACGTGACTTTTACACCAGCAGCCCACCCAGGAGCCAACCTATTCCATTCTCTATGGAAAAGTACTCCATAGCCCGTGACATTTTACCTGCAATACAATATAGATTGCAGTCATCACAGACTCCCAACAGCGTTTCCTTGTAATAGCCACACAAACACCATTACTGACAAGAACAAGGCCACAAAAAGATATTCCATTTTTTCTAGTGAATAACAGAGGTTGTCCCAGGAACCCAAACACTTTGATTTAACCCTACTTCAGTTCTGAATGGCACCAGGAGAAAACTGCTCCTCTCCCACGCAGAAGGGGATGTGAGTGCCCAGATGCAGTAGCAGCAAGGACAGATGGAGCCAGGAATGGTGGCACACAGTTACAGATTAAAAGGAAACCTAAAAGGATAAAAAAATCTGAGCTTTTGGAACATAGCGCTATGCTTTTTAAAAAATGAGTGACCAAGGTGAAATTCACTTTTCCAGTCTTGATCATGTACTAACACGTACATCCTAACAGAGGACTTCATCATATCATACCAGAGTTCAAGAAGCATTTAGATAGTTCTCTCAGGCACATACTCTTGGGGATGTGACTCTTGGGGATGGTTCTCTGCAGGGCCAGGAGCTGGACTCAATGATCCTTGTGGATCCCTTCCATCTCAGCATATTCTGTGATTCTGTCATAAATGTATAGATCCAGATTCCAAAAAGACAATACAGATCTCCAAAAGAATAAGTTATGGCAGAGTGATAATGGGATTTGCATGAATTTACTAAGAACATATTTTCTTCTGTGCTGCAGGAAAACTGAAGAAGCAATCTGTATACAGAGGGGCTACACATGAATGAATCTTCTTACTGAAATGCTCTTGGTAAATATGCCTAATCCGTGGGAGTCATGAACAAAGGTATACTGCAGCTCAGCACTGCACTGTTATTCATGATTTACTGAATCCTTCATGATGTCTGCACCCAACAGAGTCAGTCAGTTCAGGTTTTGTCCAGCATTTAGTCACCAGAACTGAGTGGCAAATTACTCTTATATGCAATTTTTTTTTAGTATCTAAACCAGTTGTTGTTATCAGATTCAAGCAGGCAGAATTTCCCACACTGCTCCTGCATAACAAACAAGTTACATTCCATAGACATGAAGCACCACTTCATACAAACTTGCTACCTTGCACAGTTTGGAAAGCAGTGCTCTCACCTGAACTCCCGTACCCCGTTATGCACTCACAAGTATAATGGCTTTTTTTATTATTATTCACAGATCGCTATTCTGCATTACCAAACAGGACCACATCACCATCCAAACCATTTTCTCCCCTCAATGCAGAGGCTGCAGCAAATCCTAGTCAATGATGGGTCAGAGCAGCCAGAGGTGAGTCTGGGCCAATAGGATCCCACAAAAAGCACTATTTCACTGATGAGGAAGCCACCTAAACCAGCATTCCATGGGCAGCACACGTGGCCCTGCCAGCAAACCATACCTTGGAGCCAAAGGAAGCTTCAAAAAGAGGTTGTGGTAAGAGAAAGGGAACCACAGGCCTGTCAGCCTGCCCTCTGTGGCAGGGAAGGTCACAGAACAGATCACCTTGAATGTCATCACACAGCACGTGCAGGACAACCAGGGGATCAGGCCCAGCCAACACAGATGTAGGAAAGGTAGGTCCTGCCTGACCAACCACAAAGTGACCTGCCTAGTGCATGAGGGAAAGAAAGGCTGTAGATGTGTCTACCTGGACTTCAGTGGAAGAAAATTAGTATACAATAGTAATTTTCTAAATTTAAAAATACACATGGTTTACAACAGAACAAAAATGTTTCAGTCACAAGCAAATTCATTTTTTCACTAGCTGAAGGCAAGAGAATGTCTTAAACAGTCCAGGCAAAAGCTGTATCTGGGAATCACCACACAAAGGAGCTTATTCCAGGGTTACACACAGGACTAATAAACTGGAGATCCTATACAGCACAGTTTCACAGTTGTAAAAGCAAAAATCTCTGAATGAGCAAAACACCTTAAACATTTAATAATAAAAACGTGAGCAAAGCAAAAGGGCATAAATAAACCAAAGGAGACTCCTGGTTCAGTGAAGTAGCACACATGTTCAGCTCTCGTATTTGGGTATTTTAACCAGAACGAGACAAGCAAATAATTTCTCAGAAGTCACTTCAACAAAGGACCAATAGTACCAGGGGCTAAAGGACTCGTTTTCTGTGCTCCTCAGAGCTGGGGCAGCGCAGCCTCCGGCGCAGGCTGCACGAGCCCCTTTCCTGAGGCTGCTCTGTGCAGCACATGACGGCAGCACCACAACGGCACTGGGAGAGCAGAAATCCCAGCCGTGCTCACGTGAGGCTGCTGGCAGCACGGACAAAATAACCTCTGCTGAGATTCACTGGGACTACAGCTGAAAACACAGCCTAGTCCAACATGAACATAGTTTCCATCTCATCATAGCAGCAGCAGGAATTATTTTTTGCTCAGACTAGTAAGATGCCTGACAGTTCAGACAAGTTCAGCTGTCTCGTGTACCCTCTACACAATCAAATTTGTTTGCCCCTCATCAACTCAATTTGGACACTGACAATAATGCAGGGGAAAAAAAGTAACCGTCTGACATGGTGATTTAAGCACAAGTGGGTGAGCCAATACTGCAGAGTGAATCCCGACACTCTGAACAGAATCTTCCAGAGCTGAGGAGTCCAGCCAACAGCCAAGAATAATATTTCAGTGGTTCAGTCGATACAGCTGTAACCATGGCCTGGAGGGGTTTCCACAGCCGTAACCACAGGAGTGACTGCACATTCACTTGAAAATAGTAAAAACAGACATTTAAAAATCTATAGCTTGTAGACATCTTAAATCCAGTTTGAAAGGAGGCAC
The DNA here is from genome assembly GCA_035041135.1 of Platyrinchus mystaceus. Taxonomy (NCBI): domain Eukaryota; kingdom Metazoa; phylum Chordata; class Aves; order Passeriformes; family Tyrannidae; genus Platyrinchus; species Platyrinchus mystaceus. The sequence goes on along the minus strand of JAWWLV010000038.1, from coordinate 8,563,275 downwards.
AAAGGGGTCTGAAAAATGCACCAATGCTCCCACCGAGCTTGACTGTCATCTGTTTATCCTGCTTAAGAGACAAGGACTTGAAATAGGAACGCCTCTCACTAGGTGAAATCGCCTACTCGAAAAACACTGAAGCAACAGCTTCAGACCAGCTGAAAAGAGATGATGTACCAGTGACACAAAGCCCTGACGGATCACCCGGAGTAGCAATGGCACAACACACGCTCCAGCCAGGACGGTCTCAAACCGCTTATTCGTGTCTCACACTTACAGCCAGAGACACTCTCATGCCTTTCACATATGATTTCTATTTCTTCCCTGATGTAAAACACAGTATCACACATCATGCTACAGAAGGAGCCCTGCTGCTTCAAGCAGGCTTTTCCAAAAGAAAAAAAAAAAAAAAAAAAACGGGAACAAAAAAGGAAAATAAAAAGTTTAATAGTCCACAGCTGCCAGGAGCAAGGGGTCATTGCCGCGGAGGGGGGGCACAGCGCACTCGCTTTGCTGGGTTCTCCCTTCTAAGAATATCCATAAAACGCACTGCCAAGTGCCTCGGAAGAGGGTCCTGCGCGGCGTCGAACGCCGCGACCTCGCACAGACCCCGCAGCCGCACGGCCCGGACCGGGGACCGCGCAGCGCCGGCCCCGCGGCCGTGTCGGGGCACGGCCCGAGCACCGCCCGGGACGCGGAGCAGTCGCGGCACCTCCCGCGGCGGCCCCGCCGGGGCGGGAGGAGCGGGAGCGCAGCCGGGCCGAGCCCGGGCGGCCCCTCCCCGCACTCACCTTCTTCCGGGGCTGCCATTTCATCATATTTGTAGAGCGGGGACGCGCAGCATCAAGGTGGCGCTGGGGTGGCGGGCGCAGCGGGGCCGCAGCCCGCGGTCATACTGCCCGGCCCCGCCGCCAGGCCCGCGCCGCGCCCCGCGGGACAGCAGCCGGCCCGGCCGCGCGGGCCATGGGCGGGGGCTGTGCCCGGGCGGGGGCTGTGCCCAGCCGGCGGCTCCGCCCGCACGGCTCACA
>JAWWLV010000038.1:8469913-8562156 GCA_035041135.1 Platyrinchus mystaceus | reverse complement strand
CCTCCGCGGGCAGAGGCGAGCGCGCCGCCGCGCCGACAGGGGGCGCTGCGCGCGGGAGACACTCTGCCGCCCCCTGTCGGTGCCGCCCGCGGGGCCTGTGCGGGGAACGGAGGGCACGGGGACAACGGGGACAGGGACAGCCGGGCATGGGGACAGCGGGAACGGGGACAGCCGGGCATGGGGACAGGGACAGCCGGGCATGGGGACAGCGGGAACGGGGACAGGGACAGCCGGGCATGGGGACAGGGACAGCCGGGCATGGGGACAGCGGGAACGGGGACAGGGACAGCCAGGCATAGGGACAGGGACAGCCAGGCATGGGGACAGCGGGAACGGGACAGGGACAGCCGGGCATGGGGACAGGGACAGCCAGGCATAGGGACAGGGACAGCCGGGCATGGGGACAGCCGGGGTGTGCTGCACAGTGGGACAGCCAGTGTGTCCCAGGCACGGGGACAGCCGCTGCCCCAGGCGGAGGGGCTGTGCGGTTTCAGCTTTTTGGTGGTTGCATTATTTGTCCCCCCGGGTGCTGGGGTTGCAGACCAAAGGAAGAACCGGGCAGTGACACGCTGTGGCCATCTCCGAGGAGGAGGTTATGCCAGTGTCACAAAACTTCAGGGTGAGCTTTGGGGATGATTCTGAGACTATTCTAAAAAACTAACATAGGCTCAGGAGAATTACAAATCCATAGGGTATGAACACAACACAATTTAACTGGGTTTTATATTATTGAGGTCGTGCAGAGGCGTAGTTTTCATTGCTGTGACAAATGACCAACAGTGCAGCATCTGGGAGGCAAACAATAAACCTAATGGCAAATGTAGTATCAAAACACAGATCAACAAATATCCCCTTGGAAATACAACAGTCGCTTCTTTCCATGGCAGTTCCTCAGTCCCAAAGGACACTGTCCTTCAGGTCTCAGGGAGGCTGGAGCTATGATGGGGGGGTTTCAGCTCAGACCTCAGTGCTCAGAGGTCATTCCTTTAGTCTGGAACGAACACAAAGCTCAGACACCAGTCCCAGCCTGGCTCGCAAAGCTGCCTCCAGCAGGTCCCATCTTGCCCTGCACTACCCTCAGACACCAGCTCTACGTTCAGTGCTTCTGTTCCCACACTTTCCTCTGGATTACTGGCAGTGCATGTGGCAGCACAGAGATGCAAATGAAAAATAAAAGCTTTGAAAAGCAGTAGGGACTGAAAAGGACAGGTGTGGCAGTTCAAAAAAGCAACTCCAACCAGTTTTACTCCCCAGAGCTAGCATCTCGTGGAGCTATGCCCTTCTATTACACCAACAGCAGAGCCAGTGGGCCCTAAAACTCAGAAATTACCATGAATTTAAAAACTGGTATTGACAATTCTGAAGAGTTCCGTAAATGGCAGTCAGTGCTCAAGTCAAGAAAATAAGTTCTCAGCATCAGACAATGGCATTCTCCACATGGCTGTCAGAAAGAAGCTTCATTGAATTCATGGACAGATTGCAAAATGTGGTGTTTTGACATTATCAACAGGAGGTTTTTGAAATTCTTCCTAAGTAAAGATAATTAACACGAAGAAACACAGGAGCTGTGCATATATACCTGTCACAAATAGGAGTGAGCTGCTTCACTCCTGATCTTAATTTCTACTCCAGTGACTGGCATTTCTGCTATATTTAAACTTCTTTTTTTCCTGCTGTCAATAAAAAAAAATAATGTTGGCACTATTTTCAAAGCCATAGCAAATATCCAGAATAAGGGCAGTATAAATGCCTGGTGTTTGAAGGAAATGGGAAACGCTCCTCACTCTTTCAGAGAGTTATCGGACTTCTCTAAGATTAAAGAAAAAGCAGTATGATTTCTTGTTTCATTTTTAAGGTCCCAGTTTCTCTTTCCAGGTTGGAAGCTCTCAGTATGTAGTGATTCAATTGCCAGGAAATCTTTAAACCATCTTATGGCAGCAACTTCCATCTCCTCCATCCTAAGAACACAATCCTCATATCCATTTCAAAAGGAACCAATTCATTCTCTCAAGTAACTGGCAAAGCCAAGAAAATTCAAGTGCTAGTGCTTTGTAAAGCTCTCTCCCTACCAGTGGGAAAGTTGTGTGATACTACTATGGAAAAGATAATATTGGTCCATGAGTTAAACACTCTCAGTTCACTGAAGTGAGATTGCTGAAAGCAGCATTCCCTTCCCTCCCCAGCACCCCTGGCCCAAAATACACCTTGTGGCTGGAGAGCCATGTGCCAGCACTGCCCACAGAGGATTGTGCCCCATGCCTAGAGCCTGCCTCAGGTACTGATACCTCTTCTCCATAAGAAACAGCCTTATTTGGATTCCTAATGGCTAGACTTCAGGACACTGACCAGAGTTCCCAGGGAACAGAGTTTGCTCTTCCAAACATACAAATAAATATATTTTATTTCTTCCACTATTTAAGAATGAATAATGGTCAGCATTTTGGCTGGTTGGCACAAAATCATCCAGCAAAATGACAGGAGGAACTCCCTTCAAGTGCAGGCATTGGTATGCTGGAGTATGAAAAGAGTCTCACTGCTCTAGATTACCAGAAATCAGCAAATGCTAACTCATCGATAGATGTTACTTTATGGCAAATTCTCGTGCAACTCACAATCAAAATTTCCTTCCAACCTCCACACTTAAGGTGCTTAGAGCCCATGATCTACCATTCCCTTCACGTATAGGAAGAGAGAAGCACAAAGTTCAAATAAAGATGCTGGGTCACTTGACATTAGTAGATGCACCTGAAGGAGTGCACAGAAAAGGGCAGGAATACAGTGGGCTGGGAAATCAATTCAAGGTCCAACAAAGTCTTTGCATATTGTGCTGGTCATCTGGTCCATCAACCTTTTGTTCCTGTTGCATTTTGCTACTAGACTGGAGCATTTCACCCTGTTCTCGTGATAATAAAGATTGATTGTTCTATGCTGTACAGAAGTAGCCTGGATTATTTTCATTATTGGGTTACCTGGGGTTCACATCTCAGCAGCTGACTCTCTTCAAAAGACTGAAAATCACTTCAGAAAATACTTTGTTTAGTCAAGCAGAAAAAGCTCTTTCACAGGGTATAAATCTAGCCTGAAAAACTAAGGAGAGTGCTTTCAAAAATAAGGATATACTTCTCTGGAAAATACCACTTCTGACAGGAAAAGCAGCTGAGAAAAACTGGTTGCTTAAGACTAATGAGAGTGTTGTAGCACAATTTAGTTCAAAGAGATGCAGAACTGAAGTGAACCAGAGATGAGGGAAAAGCCTACAGCATTTACTGCTGTCAACTGCATTCATGGATTCTGCATTCAGACAGAGCAAGGGAAGGAGGTTGCCCAACAGGCCAAATTATGAAGGATTATGGATGCTTGTTGCTAATTACAAATTATTCAGTGGTATCATGAAATGGTGAGATGAGTTAATACCAGATAAGGGCTATCTTGTTCTGATATAGAGTCTCCTCTCAAGAACCAGTACCTGAGTTGGCACTGACAGAAGGGACTTTTGCACAGGTCTCTCCTCTGTGCTGGTCACAACGAACGCAGACACTGCACTGCATGTTTAGCTTCTTGTGGCTCATCGCTTCAGTTTCCAGGAACTCACCTCCAAGTATTTCCTTCAGAAAGCAAATCTAGCTAGGAGTGGTATTTGCCTAATACTGGGTGGGAAGTGAGAGGAGACTGCATGACCTTCAAAGGTCCCTTCCAACCCAAGCCATTCTGTGATTCTATGGTTCTTTAACACATATCATGGACAAGGAGCAAGTACTCCCACCAAAGATTTGCCTGCAGTGCAAAGATGGCTACGCCAGGAATGTGTATGGAAAATCAACCCACCAAAACCCACTCATCTTTGGAGGGCATGCAAGTGCATGTCCGTATTTTCTACCTGATTTGAGGCTTTTGCTGTAAAATTAAGCAACTGTCTTTTGATTTAATGGACTGTCTTTTGATAGAACTCTATCTATTTCGCACCCTTTAAGAAATAAAGGGTCAAACACTGCATCATTATCTATACCATCCTTTGGTGTTCCAAATCAGAGCCATACTTCATGCCTTGGAGAAGAGAAGGGAAAATTGGGAGGGGAGCGGGGAAAAGAAAGAACAGCAGTGCCCACAGTGCCCTATTCCATTGTCCTTTCCTTCACTGCACAGTGAGAGTCTCTGCTGGCACCTCAATTGTGACGGTATTTATGCACACACATTCAAACAGAATTCTTGTCCCCACAAGGGTGTGTATAATATCAACAAATATAAACAAATATAAACCATTCAAGCAGAGACAAAGCATGGGTAATAAGTGGGTAAGCTCACATGGACATGATGGCACTCTGATTCTCCGTGGACACACACTCAAGTCGATATGCTAAAATAGCCAGAAATCAATATGGGGGAGCAAATCCTTCTTTCTTTGCAATAGAAAGGCTACAGCACCCAGCGAGACAGAGATGGGGAACTTCTAGATCAAGAAGCCTAGGGATGAAAGTTTGTCACAAATAGAAATTTTCTGGGTGATGACTGTATTCATCAAGAGAAGCGTTATTTAAACACAATGCAACATGCCTGTGAAATATCTATGTGATAGTCCTGTGGCAAAATGTATTTCTGTTTTTCACTGGATAGGAAACATAGCCTAAATTTTAACTATATCTTACCACAGAAAGTGTTTGCTTTCAAACTGTTGTGACTCTGTTATTGGCTTAAGAAGGTTCATTTCTTCCCTTACATGATCCTGAGCAGAAAACCATGTTTGGCACCTGCTTCTAATTATGACTTCCCCCTCCCTTTTTCCATAGGAAGCACAATTACTGCTGCTATGGAAACAAGTGTAATTCAGGCAATATGTGGGTCAAAGCAACACTTAGGAGGCAAAGATTCATGGTAAAGTACCCTTTTTGCTACCTGTCCTCTCCTGGAGAAGGGTCTTCTCCCAGTCTTCCCTTGCCAATTTCCATCACCATCCGCTGTCTCAGGTAAGAGCAAGCCAAATAAATCACCTGTAACTAACCTGTAACTTCACACCAGGAGAGCTGCTCTTCCTCCCTCATCCCCTCCCCGCTCCCACGTGTTACCCAGTGACTCCAGGACCGGCCAGCACTCACATCACCGGCATTTCTGTGGGCATAATAGGCTCAAAGAAGCTCTTACTAGCCCAAAATGGGACAGTTTCATTAATTTAGTGGGGAAGGCTATATAAATTTAAACTGTTTTTTAGATGAAGTTCCTGAATCAAAACACTGCTGCTTTTATTCCCCAAGATCCAGATGAGTCCCCTTTGCCTGCTCCTCGCAGTACACCTTAAACATACTTGTATGAATTCTTTCCAAGAAACTCAGTTCCAAGTTAAATTTTCTTAAAAACAGACGGCAGTGAGACTGAAAATAAACTTGCTCTTCTCAGTACGATGCTGCTTGGACTACAGGCCTGAGATGATGGTTTGCTGGAAGAGGCAATGATTCAAAAGAAAGATTTGTGTTGAAATGGAGGAATTCTGTGTCTGAACATGAAATAACATCAAGTAGGAAAGTAGAAGGCTGTGGTACCTTTAAAGAGACTCCAGCACTGTGGAAACAGTTCCATCAGTACACTAGAGGAATTGAACAACCTCCCAAACTCTACTAGCAGTCTAAAATTATGGTTCAAAATCATATCCTCACACAGACACTTCTCCCAGAGAGGTGGACTCCACACACACCTGACAATGACATGAAAAAACTGAAAGATAAAATAAATCAGAGTCAAATTTCCAGCATATAATTCCAAATATTGAATCTCTGCAGGTAACTAAGCAAGACACAAGTAATTATCCAAAAAAGAAGCAACACTACAAAACAGAAAAATATTGTATTCACTTACCAGCATAAGCTTTAAAAACGTTTGTGAACTCTGAAGAGCTAGGAAGGACAGTAAAGGGATAATTCAAAGGCACTAGTCACAAAAATAGAGGTGGGAGAGAAAGACAAACTTTGCTAATTAATTTCATGTAAGAAATGCAACTGGCTGCATAAGAAGATAAATTGTCCCATTTGCCAAGAGCTCCAAGAAGCAAAGTCAAGTGGTGGTGTTCTTCCTTGACAGAATCTGTCCGTTAGAAATGCACAGTATTTATCAAAAAAGAAAAAAAAAACCTGCTTTAACAAATACCTGTTCTGGAGCTCACAGGTTGGCAGGGAGGAAGTTACAGAGTTTGGTGACATACTCTGCACATTAAATTTGTCCCATTTTTCAGGACACAGAACATACTTTCTAAATTTAAAGAAATCATAGAAGCGTATGCAAAGTTTCATTTAAAATTCTTTTTTTGTTTCCTCTGAAAGGGCTACACAATAAAACTATTGTATTGTAAAAGGTCTGTTTTGTCTATTCAAAATTTCTCTTTCACACAGTGGAAATGTAGGTACGTTACACCAGTTATCCTACTCCTGAGCCCGGAGATACTCAGCAAAAGATCCTGTAACAGTCAGAAACAGCACTTAGAACTCTCTAAGGAGTCTTCTCTTACTGATTTAGACTGATAGGCAGTTCTACTGCTGAACTTCCTTGTAAAATGTGGACCAGGAATTTTGTTTGTGTCTGTTCACATTTTCAGTCAGGACTGTATGAATAAGAGATGTGACACAGTTCATCCATATGTAGCACCATTTCTCCCCAAAGCACAGCGTGCTGCAGCTCACAGCTGCCCTTTTCACTGCTGCAGCAGTAATAGAACAGAGGAAAGGAATAATCTGAACTTCTGTACAATGACAAAGTGTCTATAGACACACAGCCAACGAGGTCTCAAAACCAAAATCAGATAAATCTTCTTCAGAAAGATGTTCAAAGAGCCGTTCTTTCTCTGGGCTACAGTCAATCTGAAGAATGCCTTGTCATTGCCATGTCAGAGGTAACCATTTCAAAAGTCAGAAACAACCTTAAGCTGCTGTAAAACTCTCCAGCATCACTGAATTCATTGGAGCAGAGACAATTTGGCCTCTCTGAGGAGTCACATCTAAGATTCTTAGAATAGAATAGTTCCAGTTGGAAGGGACCTACAAAAATCATCCAGTGCAGCTTGCTGTGAAGAAGCAGATGGAGATTTAACTTACACTGTCCTCATCACTGACACCACTGTCAGCCCAGATCTGTTCCCAACCTCAAAATAAAAACTTGAAACCCTTTCAGTGACAAAGGCAACCTCAGTCAGCTTTGTCCTACAGCAGAGAAGCCAGCACACTGCAACATCACACAACACTCAACCAGAACCGGACTTCAGTGGCATTTTACAGCATAAAGTTTTGAGAGCATTTAAGAATAACTAGGACAGCTGTTGGCTCCAGCCTAAAAATACAAAAGTACACAGCTGCTGCATTTACTTTCACGTGCTCAAACATCCAGCACTGGAAGAGCATAAGGCTTAGAGAGGTACTAAAATTTTTCTACGTGGAGAAACAGGAGCCAACCATGCAGCAATTTCCATCTGTGCCCGACAGGGAAGGTGAGGGGTGAGCTATTTGCAAGAAACAAAAATAATAAAAAATTCAATCTGCACCTACATGAAAGTGTTTACTGATGATAAGAAATTGATTTTTAATACTTTTTACGAGGTTATTTAAATGGAAGTTTACTCCATAATCTATTTTTGCATTAGCCTCTTTTCTTACTAAAGACTTACTACAAGAGGTGACCCCACAGCCAACCCAAATGCACAAACACAGTCTTGAAGAGTCACCCATATTCATCTCACCTTTCTTTTTCTCCAGCACACATTTTGCAGTTTAAAAAGTGAGATTATCAGCGGATACCTCAGAAACAGGGACTCTTTGCACAGGCACAGGGCAAACAGGAAAGAGTAACATTATCTGCTTCCCCGGAACACCCCTGCTGACATGTCTGGAGCCCTCAGAACAAGGACTCTGGCATCTCCCACACAGCCCAACGCCCAGGCCCCACAGGCCATTGTGCAGTGCAGAAAACACAATTAGAACTGAAATGTAATAAGCAATTATAGATGGAAAAAAGATTCTGGCAAGTATCTGATATGTAGTAGCTCTGACAGCAAGTTCTGAATGTGTGTCAAAAACATTAAAAGAGCAAGTGTGGGAAGGAATTACCCGACTGGTATAAGCAAAAATAAGAAAGAGGAAGAATTGCCTAAATGCTCTGTGAATTATTAAGATCTAGGAGAAACGGAAAAGACTCCACACATCTTGAATTTCACTGTTACACATGATGCCTTCTTTATATCCTCCACGTACAAGCGATGACAGACAAAAGAGAGACAAATTAGTCTGATATATTCTTCTGCCTGGGAACACACTTTCACTCTGTTCTACATGACACTGTGGCAGGCTGTCAGAAACACAGTGACTGTCAGGTTTCCACATCGCTACCTGATCACCATTCTGTAAGCGTTGGAGTTTAGGTAAAGTGCTGCCAGTAAGCTCAGATTTACACTTCAGAGAAGCTTACTGTTATCCTTCTCCTTCTAATTAACCTGTGTAAAGGCTTAGGCCTAACAACCATGACTTTAATGTCCTAAAGCTAAAATAGATTGACAATGGTTTATCCCAAATAATTCCAGGCTCAATTTAAATAAAAATAATAATAGTAATAATAAAATAAATAAATAAAAAGAGAGAGAGAGAGAAGGAGTTCTTGTTGCTAGACTGAACTGACTGCTACAGGAACCCCAGACCAGGTATTAGACAAGTTGTTCTCTAAATCTGGCCTGGTCTATTAAATCAGTCATCTACCTTGCTGGGTCTTGATCCTTCTGACAGAGCAGACAAAATCAGTCCCATCAGTTTGGGAACATACCTCTTGTAGATCCTCCTTCTGCAGAATGAAGAAGATAGCAAATCATGCATCTTATTTATGAGGAAGAAAACTCCTTTCTGATGCCACTTGTTAGTCTGAAGTCTGAGAGCACTTATCACACCTATCCACGCACAGTGACACTTGCAGGGCTGTGCTCCTCCTTACTGAAGTGGCACAGAGCACAACTTGCTGCCTCAGTTCACAGGCTGGAGAAGCACCACCGCACGCTGCGGTCTCGCTGCCAGCACCAGTCCTCACCAGAAATGCCTGGGCATCCCAAACAGGAGGAACCAGATCCCCTTTGTGGTACAGTCTCTGAGCTCAGCAGAACGATTTCTACTCAACAAGTGTAAAATATTAATCTCCCAGCAAGTTATAGATCTCACATTCCTCTGAGGCAACGATTAGAGTAACTTTAAACAGACCACTCAAAACAGTACAATTCCAAAGATTAGAGAGTAGCAATTCACCTGAGTGACTAATACAGGAGACTTGTTTGTAGTCTTGTGTCCAGACCAGCAAAATTATACTATTACTTGGCAATGATCCTTTTAGCAGGAAAAATCATCAGTAAACATAAAATATATATAAAATATTCAAAAATCTCTCTTGCTTGAAACAGTGTCCCATTTGGATGAGAAATTCCTGACTTTCTGTAGGCATTCTCCTGTTGCTGCCTTCCAGCAGCTCCCCTCCTCCCTTTAATTAGAGCCTCTGCAAAAGGGAGAAGCAAAGCTATATTTAAGTCTTTGTACACCACTAACCAGGTAACACATTCTGTAACGAATACAAATATTCTTAGTTGACCTCAAAATCTAGGGGAGAAAAAATCTAGGAAAGAAATACATATATTCACCCTGAAATTCAAAAGCCGTTAAACCCACCTTTGTTTTTACTGCATGTGAAGCATTGTTGAGTAGGAGATTCAAATAATTCCTGTAGGCTGGTAAATCTGCAGAGAGAGCTGTGCATCAGTATAGAGAGCAATTGCTGGCATGGCAGAACCATTCTTAATAGGAGGTACAAGTGAAAATTGGAGTGAATGGATTCTTTTGATTCTCCTCTACTGCAAAACACACAAAGAAGCTCTAGATATGTTTTCTGGATAAAACAGGAGTTTCTCAGAGCTCATCTCTGAACAGGAAAAAAATGGGAAAGGCATTCTACATAAACTGCTCCCGAGAGCAGAACTCAGGCTCCAGGACTGAGAAATCCCACGGAGCATATCTGTACTCAGCACATACTGTGGTTGAGACCAGGCTCAGTACAGGACATTTCTCAGCATCTTTATAGATGGTTTTTCCATTTTTCCAAGCGCGTTCCAGCACACACATCTGGCAGCGCTGCGGTGCGAACAGCAGTTCCTGGCTCTCCGTGCATGTGTTCTGCATCCAATGACATCATGCACTCCTCAGCTTGCCAAAGCGCAGTCTCTACTGTACAGACCACCAAAACAGAGCCCCAGAATCCCCGTGGGGAACGGGACTAACTTCCAGCCCAAAAAGTTTTCCGCTTGCAAAACCTTGTTCGGTGTTTCATCTATTGTGCTGCGTTTTCTCCCACTCACACCCATTCTACTTCCCATTACTTGAAAACAGTTTTCAAATCATTCCTAAGTTGCTTATGCTCTATCCTGCCTGAAAACATCTTATATTTGTGCAAGGCCATAACTACTCAGTTATTTCTCAGCAGAACAACCCTTTGCCTTTTATTCACAGTGGGTTTTTAACTCTTTAACAACCTGGAAGTGTTTCCCAAAGAAATCACAAAGGATCTGTGTTTCCCAAAGAATTCACAAAGGATCTGTATTTCCCAAAGAAAGCTATGTTTGTTTTTCTTTGCTACGGGCAATAGTAGGTGGCACAGTACAGATTGATTGTTCCCTGGAGATGAGATCAGTGTCTCATCTTGTGTGATACTCATTACTTGCCACTGCCCCAACAGCACGGAAGCTCTTTGGCACACCTAAGAAAATAGGTTTAACATTATAGGACAAATCAGAAGAAAAATAATTCTAGTATCTGAAAAATATTCATGTCCAAAATCTTTTAAAACCTTTCAAAGAAAGGCAGACATATGTCAAGATCAAAGGCTCATGACTTACACAGTCATAGGTGATGTGGAAAGCCCTTGAGTAAGGAACTGCTGCAGGGTTAGACCCTGGAATTTACCAAAGCTGGCTCTCTGCTTCATCCCCTTTTATCAGTCCCAAAATAGGCACCCAGAAGGAAATACATTTATAGATACTGCAACTGGTAAAGAGTCATGATGAGAGACAAAGTTGTAAGACTTCCCTGCAATAATTTCTCTAACAGAGGTGAAAAACACGGTTTTCAGGTCAGATTCTGCTCAAACAGGGATTGCCACCTGCAAGGCAGCAAAAAGTAGAGAAAAACTGCAACAGATTGAGGTTTCAAACTGAAAATTTCAGTTTTCCTCTCATGCAAAGTAGTTTCACGTGCAAGAGAGCCAACTCACTCATCAGCCAAGGGTCACTCAAAGGTTACCCACAGAATCAGGACAAAGCCAGAAGCTACGTCTATCACAAATTAACAGGCACGTTGGCTCGAGGCAGTGGCAGCCCATAAATCCATTTCTCCCACCTCTAGATACGGCAATTCCATTGAAATCTTCTTTGCTTGCCACCAGAGCATTTCCAGATACCAGTCTAATGTTCCAGAACAGAAAAATGAGGGCATTTGCATAATTTCAAGTCACTCCACTCCTAAATGAAAAAGCACCTTTTCCTACTGCCTGCCCTGAATAAAAGGTTCCTGAGCCCAACTGCTGTGTTTGGCACCAGGCAGCTGCTTCAGGAATTGTGGCTACTAAAAGTCGCTTCAGAGCCCTTTTGGAAAGGTCACGATAGAGAAACAGTTAATGTCCATGAGTTCCTTTCCACCCAGTATTATTATAAAATAATGATTATTTTAGCTTTTTTTCCCAGTGATGACCAGTGTTTAAACTAAATAATTTGCTTTATAGTAACGATATTAATAATCATATATACATATAACTATGTGGTGCCTCCCACATTGAAATGTCTATGGTTTGTTTATACTACCTCTTCCACTAGAAAAATCTCAGATTAATTAATTGTTACATATGATCCTCCAGTTATTATGTATTTTATATTTTACTTTTGGTGGGGAAACAAACACATTATATGAAGAGAGTCACAATTTCAGACAAACTAAAAGACCTTGGAAATACCAGATTTAAAAGACATTGAAACAAGGAAGAGACAACCTAGGACTCCTAGACTGACTGTTACAAGGCGGTTTGTTTTAATGACACCTCGGGGAGTTCTGAACATTTCTGGTCCATCCTCACTTGTACCAGAAATACAAGGAAATTTATGTTCCTGAATTTCAGTTCTTTATCTGTTTTCCTGGCAAGTGACTCCTGACACAGTCTTTATAGAAGGTTTAAAGCAAAGTTATTCTGTGATCACAGAGATGGAGCACTAATGACTTTAATTAGAATGCAGTGCATCAACCCTAGATTGAGACATAGCCCAACATGATTAATTACCCTGTTGGAATGGCTACAGCAAAAATAGAGGGGGCTAACAAGGCTATCCTTTAATAGCTGTGTCTACCCACCTTCTCCACCTGCCTGAAGAGGTGTTCTCCTCTCCTGTACGCTTGGCTACCACCGTGACAGCTGTGGGGGTGCCAGTACAAGCTCAATAAAAGATAATCTTAATTCATCATCTTCTCTATTAGCAATTACCCTTGTTCATTTAAAAATCAAGGTCAGTTTTACTTAGCATATTTATCAATCAGAAAAGTGTCCATGTCCCAAGTACTACAGGTTATTCAGCATCAACTACTATTTAATTACATAAAAACTGGAATCTTCACAGGATTCTTATTTTCCAACCAAGTTTATAATCACATGCAATCAAGCTAATTCAAAAATTATCTCATTTAATACTTTGAAGTGCATCAGCCAGTTCCTCAGTTCACACACAGTTATAGCAATGACAAAAATCTAGAGTTGGAAATGTATTTCCTTGATTTTTACTTTTCAGAACATCTTGCAGAGATATTTGACTCCAAAGATATGTGAAACCTATTTGGAAAGCAGACTGCAAGTTAACCTACAGCTGCCTAAAGTTTATTGGCAGTATCTTGAAAGCTGTCACTTTCTGCCGTTCTAAGATGCCCCCAGTGAGGGCTTAGCCAGGGAATGTCAGGGACCCGAACACACGGCCCAAATGCTCCTCAAGCATTACAGCCAGCAAACTGAGCTGAAGGCACAGGTCTCAGCTCACATCCCACTCAGGCACTGAAACTAAAATTCTTCAGTAATAAAATCTTCTCCATATTCAGACTAGACTGTCCCAAAAAGCGTATATTTGGACTTGATGGTCTTTAAAGGTCCTGTCCAACCCAAGCCATTCCGTGATTCTGTGATTTTATGTTACAGTAGGAATATGGACTTGATGTTCCCAGAGGATTGAGTCTTGCAGTCGTTTCCAGTGTTGAACACGCCTGCAACACATGGCAGAGGCCTCCTCAGTGACTCTTGACCTTGCTGTGCACGTGGCACAGGAATTGCTGGAATGTAAACTGTGCTCACGTGTTCTGTTATTTCTGGTATCAGCCTCTCTGTGCCACTTTTCATGATTTTTCCCTGTGAGGGTGGGGAGGCCCTGCACAGGTTACATAGAGAAGCTGTGGCTGCCCCATCCCTGGAAGTGTCCAAGGCCAGGTAGGATGGGGCTTGGAGCAACCTGGCCTAGTGGAAGGTGTCTCTGCCCATGGCAGGGGGTGGAACGAGATGAGCTTTAAGTTCCCTTCCAACTCAAACCAGTCTGTGATTATATGAAATGTACTACTAAACACTACTTATGTCTCTCAGCAGCTGCCAGAAAGCTGCAAGCCATACCAGCCCCATTTCACTCTTCCATTTGTAACACTTCTAATGAGCAGATGGTTAATTTTTGTGAGCAGGGAATAAAAAACAAAACAACTTTTGTTGGTGCAAGTGACTGGGGGTGCTTTATGTTATAAAAAACAGTTCTTTTGGACATCTGCTCAAATTCTTGACTGCAAATTTAGCTTTCTCCACATTAGTAGAGAAATATTCATATCCTCTATTTTGTTTTCAGGTAAAATAAAAACCCATTAGATATTGTTCAAGGGGCTTTTAGATATTTAGCAGTTGGGAAATATTTCAAGGGTAAAAAAATTTTCTTGTGCCTGGTTCCTGTGTATTACCAGCAATAAAATCCTTGTACCTCCAGATCACAAGGAGTATGTGTTTCTCCATCCTTATTATTGCCACCTCATTAAAAAACAGTAGATGAAGTTCCCACACAACTGTGAGTACCTCACGTTTGGAGCCAGTTTCTCCAATACAGTCTCAGGCTAAACCTGAAGGCTAAACAATATTGAAAGTGGGAATATTTGACCAATGCTGCTGTTCACTTCCATAGCCCTAACAAGGACACTGCTTCCCAACTATCCTTTGGTCTCGATTCAACTGAAGAGGACAGGATTTCCTTCAGACACTGAAGGATTTGGGGAACACCAAAGTAAGGGAAATAAATAGGTAACAAACTTTGTGTATGTGGTACTATTAAGATTTTGGGGGGTTGTAGCAATATATACAGACATTCTCAGAGGCATATAAAGTAAAACGTAAACATCACCTTCTTTACTCTGATAGAAAACAAAAAATTCAGTTAAATGTACATAAAAGCCCTTTAGAGGCCTCTGCATCTGAAAGACCAGCAAGCTCACCACACTTATCTTCCTGGCAAAACTGGCTTCTTCTCATATTAACAGAATGGAGAGTTTTAACAGAATAGATCTGCTACATTCAAGTTGCTCCTTTCTGTTCTATTGTGTGATTTTACAAATCACAAATTCACAGAAGCTATGGTGAAATACAGAGGGTTGTTTTCATAAAAATTTTAGATTTTTCTATTTTTATTAAGCACCAACCAAAAACCAACACAACGTGCAACATATTTACAAATGCATAAAAATATTCATAGTTCCGGATATGATTTATCACTGTACTTAACAGTACTGAGCATTCTAACCTGCCAACAATAAAAATGACTTTTCTGTGATTTTTTTGGTCTAGTTTAAGCACGATTTTGTGTGGGGAAACAGAAGAAAAAAAAAGAACAAAAGCATTAGTATTTGGGAGGAGATATTGTGTGAGAGTATAAGAGACAATGGATGTGTCTGAGCCAGGACTGAGTTGCTGGTTTAGATCATTAACTAAGAGCTCAGCGCTCACTGCTGCTCTCTCTGCAGACTCCAGGATCAGTATCCTCCCTCTGTGCCGCAGCCCAAGTGTGAGATCAAGCAGAACAAATGTGGGAGGGCATGAAATCATACAAGCAACTGATTTCTTTTTTGTTCACTGAAACACTAATTTAGGCTCTTTAAAAAGCTATGTTTACTATACACACTCCTCTTATTCACGTTCCTTTTCTGCTGCATTCCCTATTCCATTACAGCTTTCTAAGGCCTCAGTAACTGTACCTTGCAATACCAAACATTTCCCTCTGAGCTAAGTGCACATATTTTCTGCTTTAAGCCTAGGAGGGCTCAGTGCTGTATCTATCCTTTCCCAAACAGACACAGAAGCCATTATTTCTAGGCACACTTTTATAGTGCAACCAAATCCAAGAAGCTGACATTTTTTATTTAGTACCCATGGGCTATAATCATGAAAAATTTACTCCCTGAAATACAGTTGCATGCATTTTCTATCCACCCTACTAGTGATAAAAAGTAATTTCCTTGCACAGCCTGGTAACAATGGCAACTCAGCGAGATGTATCACCATAAAATAAACATGAGCACATCACACATCTGAATTCTCCGGAATGAGACTAGTCCGTGTTCCCAGCAAAGGTTTAAATGAGTACCAGGCCTTGAAGCTTGACGCGTATCTCTAAAGGCATGGGAGAGGATTCGGGGCAACCTCCATTAAAACAAATTGCTATTAGTGACTACAAACCTCCAGTAACACTGTGGCTCATTGCAGGAGAGCTATCAGGGCCAAAACAAGACGCCCAAGCAATGAAAACCAAAAGCTAATCAAGAAGCTTACAGATATTTCTGAGTGATAACTGAGGGAGGCTAAAGATTACACTTACAACAAAGTCTAATATTAGATTGCTTTCCAGTTCCTACTCAACTGGTAAAAGAAAAGCAAAGGAGAACCATTATTTTGTATTTTGGACCAAGAAAAAATAACAAGAAAATTTTAAAAAGAGAATCTATCCAGAATTCCTGTCCTAAGTTATTCCAAAAGTGCAATGGAGCGAGGCACGACCCAGCCATGCTCTGCCCAACTCACGGGGGAGCTGTCCAGCAAACACAACCTCAATGTCACCATGGCAACAGAAATAAAACCACGTTTTACTAGCTTTTTCACACATTTAGAGAAACCATGAAACTGAATTCTACGAGATGTTATGGTTCTACAGGACAAATGGGCTTAGCAGTTCAGTTCTTGAGGAGAAGTCCATCAGTGACAATGCAGATACAACAGCTCAGGTGTAACCTCTAGGACAGAAAGCCCCTGAATCTCTGGCAGCTGTCAGACATGTTTGCTAGGAAAACATTCCTCTCAGATCCTGTTTCCTTAAACATCTCATACACACCAGAGCTTAAACTCCACAATGAGGCCCTTCAGTGTGATTCTGCACGGCACTTCTCATGGAAGAAGAGCCAACACCACCTATTAGCTGAAGGGAACAGACTTTCTAAGAGGCAGAAGGCTATGTATGATTCTATGACTCTGTGATACATCTGTCCTAGTGCTTGTGAGGACGTGGGTTCATAAAATCATCTTGCTCAAGTATTTTGTACAATAACTCACAATCCCCTTTCTGCTCTGTCTTGCACTGCTTTTTATGCAATGTGAAGGATAAAAGCCTGCAAGCGGATAGCCACAGTGAGTAAAATACAGACTACACAACCCATGGCAAAAATTAAACCTCCTTTTTCACCCTGAAAAAGGATGGAAAATGATGCCTGAAGTACATATTTAATGCAGTGTTTCAAGAAGGTTTCTTTCCACTTCCCATATGAGATGAGCCTCTATTAACAACGGTTTCATCAAAGTACATTCTCCCTTTGTTAGCATCCAGAATATCTAGGGCTTGGTATACATCTTTGAAGAAGTCCATTAAAAATGAATCATAAACCCATAAATTTAACATTTGTCCAAATAAAAAAATAGGGTTTCCACTGGGGGAAGTGAGCACTGTATTAGCTCTAACACAAAAAAACCAAAGGAATAGTTTTCCTTTACAGGTCTATAAAGCACATGGAACAGACCAATGCCCCAGGCAAGACTAACAAAAACCATCACATACACAGCCTGGGGACAATAGTCTCAAATACTGGATACTAAAGAAAAGGATGCCTTTATTATACTTTTTTATATACATCAATATTCATATGACCTATTATTTCTATGAGCTGGCTCCTCAACAGCTTTAGAATGAAAAAAGCAATACAGGAATTTGCATACCACTGCCAATTTCTGGAAAAGTCATCAGAAATTACAAAAATAACTGCACTTAAGAGCATAAAAATCTTGTATTTATGATAGACTTCTAATAGCTTCTAGAGAAATTCAGTTATTTGACTTCCAGGACAGAAACTTGACATTCCAGACTGAAGGGAAGAAGGAAAGAGTTCAAAACTAACTTAAATCCAGAAAATAAAATTGTAACTAGAGTGTCTATTCACTATATGACAGAAATTACAGTATTGTTCCACCTTTCTTTTAAACTTATGGGGCAAATGCTCTATTAGTGGGTAATAACAAAACTATCAGTAACTTATTTCTGTTGTTCCATATAACAGAAGGGGCTTTATAATTCTCCCTTCGGAGCGAAGGAGAGATCATGCACAAAGATGCAAAAGGGAAACATCACCTGCTTTGTCCGACAGTTCAGACCTCAGTGCCCTCAGAAACAATCAGAGCAGTGACTCAGACAACAATGGGTTTATAGAAATAAAAAGAATTGCTACAAATCTCTTCCCTATTTTCATTAATTTGAACTGTCATCATGCTCTTGTCTCAGAAAATGCCTGTGCTTAATGCAGCAATTATCCCTGTGCTGCATTTCCTACTTGTACATGATCACTGACACTTCACATCCGACTTGGCTACAGAGAGCTGAGATGGCAGGAGCAACGTGACCTGAACAAACCCCTGCTGGCACTGAGAGGCCAGGAAGGCACAACGTGAAGCCATGGACATATTCAGCTGTCAGGAAGCTCTCAGCAAAGCCCCTGCTAATTGGCTGGATTTTCTTGCCCTCGGCACAGTGCAGCACACTGTGTAAATGGTATCCTTGAGTGCTTCCTACTGACTTGCTAGTCAAGGCAATTTCCTGCTTTCTCCATTTTTACTATTTTTTCCTGTCTGCTTGTTCTCCCAAACTCTCCATTTCATTTAATTTTCTCAGAGACTGGTCGAGGTTACAGGTCTGTGATGAGGATCCAGTGATGTCCAGACATACCATGACGTATCAGCCTGTACACCCAAACAAGAAATGCAGGTATCCAAGAGCATTCCTGCCTTTTACAGAAAAAACAGGTCCCGCATCCTTGAATCCCCTCAAATCCCCTCCTGCTCTTTATTACCACACAGACACCTACAGGCAGCTCTCACAGGAGAGGAGAGCTCGCTGCAGTCCTTATAATCTACAACATCCTAGACAGTCTCCCTTGTGCTGCTCAAATTCTAGTCCTTGGGCAACCAGAACTACAGCATAAATTCAGAGAGCTGGGACAAATCCAGGACAGCAAAGCCTAATAAAAACAGGACTATCAGCTGCAGAGAAAAACCAAAAACATCTGAGACACGGTTGTTGGTGATTTGATTAATCAAAGCAGCTTGTAATATAAATACAACAAAAGGAAAAATGAATGGGAATAAGGGGCTTATAGGCACTAGGTTAACAAAAATAGAGCAAACAATTAAAACACAAAGAAACCCAAATGTGTATTGACAACATGAGTGTAAAGCAAACCAGTCCAGAAAGCACAACCCCAAACAGCCCCTCTCCTCGCACTGCAGAGCATCAGTGACACCCACTGCAGCCTCAGGAGCCAGAGCTGTGAGCACTGCCATCCCAGCCTGATGTCACACAAACAGAAAAGGCAGCATGAACAGTACAGACTGTGGAAAGAAATTAACGAAATACCATTTAGAAGTATGTAAAAAATGCGAATATAGGCACAGAGCTGAAATGAGATCCCAGTCCCTGCTGAACCCCCGAGCACAGAGCGCCCTCTCACGTGCTTCACTCATCACTCCACACATCACTCCAATCCTCCACAATTCCACAACTTCAGACTGAATCACCACTATGATAATATTAGCAAAGAAATTCATCTCCAAGATGAGGAAGCCCAATCCTTGTACGCTGAGTAAAGACAAGGAATAGATATATCATTTTTAAGAATAATAAAACTGAAAAAACAAATCACTGAAGAGCTTTAAATTGATCAGAAAAATCATCTGGCGACTAACTCCTCTGGGTTTGGGGAGATGAGAAAAAGAGGTATCAATACATGCCAAGGTTTTAGTCTAAAACTATGGGGAACAAAAACCATATTGTGTAAACAAATGAAGACAGTCCAAATTTCTTAAAATGCTATCCAGCTGCAATGTGCTCAAAGCTCAATGAGCAGATAACAAGATACATTTTCTTAACTACCAGCCTTGCAGATCAAGCGTCATTTTTGAAATTCAGAATTATTTCTGCGTTTGTGCTTTAGATATTGAGACATAAGAGGAATAAAAGCCACTATACCATTCCTGCATAGTAGTATAACAGTTCCAGTGGCAAGAACACTGTGGAGTAAAAAACTAGCACCTTCCAGGAGAGAAATTTACATTACAGGATTTAGACTAAGAAGAAAAACTGCAGTTCAATTCCATAAAAGAAAATTTTAAGTTGCTTTACTCCATACAAAAAAGGGTCCCAGAAAACAAAGGAAGGAATAATGAAACCCTGCAGTAAATGCTTGGAAAAATTGTGTTGATTTGTTGCATGCTGACGCTCAAGTACCTTTGTAAGGTTTTCAAATTCTAAGGCAGTAAGCCAACTTCTTAGAAAGGAGCAATTTTTCCTGTATATTTATCTAAGAAAGACAACCCTTACAAGTTAAAATATTTTTTTTAGGATGACATAACTATAGCATCATCCATCCACTGTGTCCCCACCCTCTGTTCCCATCTTGTACTGCTACTGCTCTGCAATTTTACGAATTGAGGGAAAGAAGAACATACACATCTTACCTGCACAGCAGCTTTCCCCCGAGCGATGCCATAACCATCACTTCTGGTGCACAGAATGGAATACTTCTCCAGTGAACTTAAGTATTGGGAAAAACATTAACTCCATAAAGCTGTCAAAAAACTACATGATGCTCATTAATTAAATATCTAATTGGAAAAACACCTGACAGAGAGAAAAGGATCATCCTGTGACTGTGTCCTGGGTTAAACAATATTTCCCAGACTCCCTGCCTGACCTTTGAAAGTTTGCAGAAAGAGTGTGCAGCTGTGCTAAGTCCACCTCCAGTTTAACCTGGGGAAGGGAAGGTTTCAGTGAAGTGAGACCCTACTAATGGGCATCAGTGGCTGGTGGGGGACAATGAAAGAACAGACCCAGGCTCTTCTCAGTGGTAGCCAGGGATGGACAAGAGGCAATGGGCAAACACTGGAACATGTTGCCCAGAGAGGTTGTGGAGTCTCTATCCTTCAAAACCAACTCAACAATGTCCTGGACAACCTGCTCTAGCTGACCCTGCATTCAGCAGCAGGGGCAGCACAACGTCATCTCCAGGGGTCCCAGCCAACTTCAACTATGCTCTGATTCTGCAACACAATAAGACAGAAACAAATGCAGAAATCTCACAATAACGTAACACACCAAGTTCTAGCAAAGTCAAAAAAGCCTGTTAAACGGTTTTATGTCTTAAAAACTGGAAGGCAACTTTCTGCAAATTAAAGACAGATTGTAAGCTGGAGGACAGGACTGGAAAGTTCCTTGCTCATCAAATTAAAAACAAGAGGTCTATTCATGAAAAAAGTTATGTGGTCAAGTCACATTCTTTGCTCTGAAGTTTTACATGCGACTGAGGGTGGGCACTGTGCTTGCAATTCATTGAGAAACTCTGAGGTTGCTAAGGGTTGCTAGAGCACATGAGGGTACGGTTTGCAAAGAACTGCAAGAGGACCAAGTGTCCCTTTTACTTGTAAACGGCCTGGTCACATGACTGACAGCTGGAGTCACTTAACAAAATACCAATGCAAGCTATTCTGCTCAATTCCCCTACCGTTAGATGACAACATCCAAACACCTCTTGCACTGCAAACACCCAAAGGCCTCAGGGCTCACAATCTCCCTTCTTCCTCCTTTTAGCTTTCTTCTCCATCTACACCTAGAAAGCCACATTTTTAAATTGAGACAACTAATTTTAAATTAAGAGAGACAAAGACTGTACGAGAAACTTGTGCCTGATGAAAAGCAGTGTAATTCTTCCTAGTTACTTTCTGGTTACATACGCAGGGGGCATTCCTTTTGCATCAACTACTTTCTCCCAGACCGTTCACCTTTTCTCTAAAAGGTCTTGCAACTCTAAAACAGGTTGATATGAAAAGGTGGCACTGTTTTAAGAAATAACATTTTTCCCTGCTCAGTGGCTTGAACAATTGCAATAATCACAGACCATTACTGAACTCTCAGCTTCAAATCTGTTTGGCAGCTTGGCCCCCCTTCATGCAGTAACCCACTGTGCTTTCCAGGGAACACTGCTCCTCAAACACCAGTCCCAGTCCTTCTACTCACACTGAACACAGAAACCAGATAAAATCAAGGTAACCCTCAGAGTGCTGAAAACATCCCCGTGTGATTCTTGCTTCCATTTAACTTTGGTTAAGAATGTCCTATTAGCCAAAAGTATTCAAATCTGACAAAGTCATTTCATCTCTTGTTAATGAACAACTTTTCTGTCAGGAGATTAAGACAATAAATCAATGCCAAAACCCAATTAGTTGTTCAGTAGCAGTAGGCCATTCGTACCTTTGTGTTAGATGTCACAGCACTGAGACCAGCACTCTACCTGGTAATGAAATCTACATTTTAGCACAGAATTAGGTACAATTTTAAACCGTTTAAGCTACAACATATTTTTCCTATAATGTGAAGATTTAAAAATATTTCAAAATCAGCAAAAACTAAGGAGAGACGGTTCAGGTGTCAGAGTGACAGAATATATATCCCTCCATTTTCACATACCATGCCTAAGGCTGCATGGCTGTGAAGAGAAACAGAATAAAAATTTTCTAGAGTATGATCAACAGCAAAACAAAGAAAACTGTTCAGTGGGAAATCAAAGAACAAAATGAGCTTGATCTGATTTGCTTCTAGGGTTTTCCCAAAACACAACATAATTCCTGAAATATTCTGTTATCTTTGCATTTCTCAGTGATATGTACACAAAATATTTTTCAAACAGCAGGACTCACAAGCCAGCCCTCTCAGACAAACCCTACAAATAGGTTTATATACTGTTGTAACAAACACTTTCCAGCCACACATAGCAAGTTATTCTGATCTGCAAGAGATCTGACATTTCTGCCTGCAATCACTTTCTCATCATTCATGTCTGGAGTTGCATAGATAAGCAGATGTATTTCTATAAACACACTTATTTATTACTCCACATTAACTAATGCTTTAAAGACAGATTTTGGGGTGGGGATGTTAAGAGGATGACTTTCAGCCACAGATTTTATTGAACTGAAGCTGACAAGTGCTAAGTGCAGTATCTCTGAGGGCAGCTCACTGGGGACACGCACACCAGTGTGCCCACAGCAGAAAGAAGGGAAACAAAGCTCAATTACTTTCAAGGAACCTTGCACAGATTTTGCAGGACTCAAAAGTATTAAAGAAAAAGATGAAAAAGTATCTTGAGAGAACTGGGCTGGAGGGAGGAAGATGGGGGATGAGAACTTAAATTAACTCAAGACCTTAACTGGAAATACAAGCTGTATGAAAATTAACATAAGATGTATGAAAATTCAAAGTTATACACAATTGTGTTTGAAAGCATGAAAGCAAGAACAACCACTTTCTCACTTTCTACATTGTCTCCTTTCACAACTTTCTTTCATAACATTTTTTGTTTTGTTTTTTATTGCCATCCTCTGGAGAAAAAAAATCAGCTTAATGAATTGGCCTGGTTAAAGAGGGAAAATACATTTATTTCAAGCATATGTAGGATTGTGATATTTCTCATAATCATTGTAAATGCTAATAATTAAAAAAAAGGTAAGAATTAACACACTACATACAATAAAGGAGGAAAAGAAACAAAGAAATTTACATTTAATAGTACAAGTCTCAAAAAACCTGCATTCAAATTAATTGTTCAGCTTCCTAAGTGAAAGGAAGTCAGGTTCTGTATTTAAAATTTAGGCCTTTCACACCAAATACCAGCTGTCCCTGCTAAGCTCCCTCTTCTGGCTAATTAATAAACTCACTCAGACTTTGTATGTGGAAGTTTCAATCTTCCCAGTTCTTCTCTATGAAAAAAAATCAATTATTACTTAAAAAATCTGTAAAGCAACTTTGATATTTAAATATATAACTTAAGTTTTAAACTTCAGACAGAGCCCTCCTGTTGTCTCAAACCAAGAAGTTACACACCCACACTTCAGAAAATAAACATGCCAGTACTGTGTAGGGACACTGCAAACCCAGCCTCACAGGGTGGAGGGTGACCACTCTATTTACTTGTTAGTAAAGTGGGAAGAGGGACAAAAATAAGGGGAGACCTCACTGCAGTTACAACTTCCTCCTGAGGGGAAGAGGACGGGCAGGCACTGGTCTCTGTTCTGTGGGGACCAGTGACAGGACTCCAGGTGCCTAAGAAAAAAAAAGCTGATTTATTAAATAAATTATTTGGAAAGCCAGAAAAACCAAGGAAAACAATAAGAAAGAATAAGAAAGAGCATGTGAAGAGAAATTAACAAATCCACAAGGGAAGAAACAAGACAGAGAAGGCTTGAAAAAGAACATTGACTGAGAAACGCCCTGGGATAAGACTGGCACAGTCAGAATCAGCAACTAAAGCAACCAGTCCTCACCAAACTAACACAAATTCATGACACAGAATGAAGACAGTGGCAGTGAATGGCCTCAGATAGTAGATATAGATGTCTTAAGCCAACACTTACCCTCATTGTGGAGCTGACAAATTAATGACAGAGTTTGGCAAAAATTTTTCATCCTGTTCTAAAACGTAAGTCACTACAGATGATTTGTGGAAACAACAATTCAAAGGAAGTAGTATGCAGAAGAGTGTGAAAATCACAACTCCAGTGGAATGAACACATAGAGGATAAAAAAGTAGTTCATGCAGCTGTGGGTTTTCATTATCTCAATTACTGTAGTAGCACAATGGCTCCTTTCTAAATAAAAGCCAAGCCACGCTCCCAGCCAAGCCATTATTATGAGACTTCTATCACAACTGTGTCAATGAAGGCAGTGCAGTCAGACTCCAACCTCTACAAATAATTTCTGTCAACACCTTTTTGACCTTCAGTCCAGCTAATAAAAGGCCTTGAAGGGAAATTCATTTCATGCTTATGTTATTACTGTACCTGCCCAAGTGAAATCAAAAATCTATTTCTACATATAAAGTCTTAAAAGAACCATGACAACAAAAAATCAGATTCGACTTGCAATGCACCTGTGGACACAGAGGACATGTCAAAGACAGCCTCTGAAGCAAAATACTGATGAAAAAAACCACTGGATCATTAAAGTTAAAAACCAGAGA
This sequence comes from Platyrinchus mystaceus, assembly GCA_035041135.1. Taxonomy (NCBI): domain Eukaryota; kingdom Metazoa; phylum Chordata; class Aves; order Passeriformes; family Tyrannidae; genus Platyrinchus; species Platyrinchus mystaceus. The sequence continues at coordinate 8,537,518 of JAWWLV010000038.1, read as the reverse complement.
TAAGATTCCAAATGGGATTCTGCTGGTATGAGAGAAAAGAGGGGAGTGTGCGAGGTACTGAAAAACTAAAGGTATCACTGTGAAAAGATGAAAGGGAAGATACAACCAGAGACTGGGGGTGAGTTTTATACAGGGCAGGACACCTGGAAAAGCTACATTGACTCTCCTACTGCCGACTGATAGTAACTTCCAAAGTATATGAACGTAATGTATCACCGAACAAGATATCCTTTACACACTGATCCAGTAAAACAAGAACAGATGCCATGTCATCAGAGCACCATTATTTAGGTCTTCCAGTCTTTTTTCCACCAATGAGGCTCGAAATGTTCTGTAAAAGCATCTCCTGACTTTTTATAAAAATAAAATAAACAAAGAAACAAAGTTTGCTCAAGGTCAGAATCAGAATCCAAACAGTGTTTTTAACTCAGTGATATAGTATACCTGAAAAAAGTCTCATTTTTTAATTACTATTTTATATTAAGAAGGTTTGGGGGATTTTTTTATTATTTCACCTTAGCACTGCATCAATACATATTTATTATTTCTGTATTTAACAGATGGATAGTAATGCCTTCATTTAACACAGATTTTTAGCTCGTAAATCTTTTCCATCTTATCTTCTGTTTTGATCCACGGGTCTTTTCCAACCTTTTCCAAAGGCTGTTATACTTCTGTGACTGGTATTTTGAAAGTATTCTTTTATGAAACCTTTTCACAACTTTTCATCTAGGTCAGCTCTATAGTAAATCACTACCAGAACCAGGATACAAAACTGAGCACAGGTACCCAGGCATTTATACTCCTTAGCTTCCTGAAGTCAACTGACCTGGATAGCTAGAGTTTAATGACAGCAATTAAATTTTCTCTTTTTAAACACAGTCCTTCATACAAATATATGCAAAACCTCTTATGGCATTCAGTAATACAAACCATTTAACAACGAAAAAATAACAAAAACAAAAAAAACATGCTTGCTACCTGCTCTAACTTCTGAGGAGAGGCACCTGGGTGATGAGTCTGCTCTTAAACTGCACCTTTAGCTGAAGTGGCTAGGAAGGGTGTGTGAGGGATTGACAGCAGAAAGAGAATCTGGAGCAGATGCTGTGAAAATTGATTAGCATGTGAAGGGCTGGCCCTGGGCTAGCCAAGGAGAGGCAGCTACTGGAGCAATCAATGGCAGCTGGTGGGAAGCAAGCCCAGAAGGAAAAGCCAACCAGCACCATTTACTCTTTACAAATGTTTCCTTGCATAGTCAGGTCTAAGTGAGAATGCCAAGATACATATTTCTTCAAATGTTTATCCAAAATTTACTACACACAAACAGTCTTTGAACGCTATTTTGAAAGACCTTATCACTCCATCACTAATAAGAATCTCCATGATACCTCTCAGAGTTTTGTAACCACATGTTCCTGGATGCTGACGAATGATGACTACAATAAACACTGAAACAGATGTCTGGTCTTCACAACCCAGAAACCATGCTGGGTTAAAACAGTAAAATAGTAGCATGATCCCGTTGGGGAACAGTATGTTTACACAGAAAACTGTTTAATACCCAACAGGTAATTCAAGTCAAACAACTTTTAAACACAAAATATATTATTATCTGGAGCTTTTAGCAAAACCAGACTTTAGTACAGAAATACGTGCACCTGTTTACACTGGGTGTTACGGATGTCAGCAATAACCCCACAGGAGTTACTCCTTCCCCAGAAGACAAATACACTTCCTTACCTTTGGCCATTTGGGATTCAGAAGTCGTGCTTTGATTGCATCATCCAGGGCCTTGTCATACTGCTGGATTTTCATGTAGGCTGCCGAGCGGTTGCTGTAGAGGATGCAGTTCTGGGGGTCGACCCCCAGGGCCTCGTTGTACAGCACGATCGCGGTGTGGAAATCGCCGTCATGGCAAGCCTGGTTGCTCTGGCGAACCTTCTCCACAAATTCAGCTTTGCTCAGCATGGGACTGTCAGGACTTTTTCTTCCAAGAGATTTTGATCCAAAGAAAGAAATCTGGGAGGGGCAAAGGGAGAAATTATATGTTAGTGTTAAGAAATGCTACTCCAAAAATGGAAAGAAAAAAAAAAATCAAACTATTACAAACTGTGCAGCAGAAATTAAAGCCACAAGCATCACTGCAGAACAAATTATGAATTCAGAATCAGATTCTTTAAAAAGTACATCGTTTATCTATTGGTACCTCTTTTTGAGGGTACAAAAGTAACAGGATAAAGTCTTACAAAACATATCATTCCCTATGAAGGGTGTCTTCTAGACACAGGAGCAGCTGCAGTCTGTTTACATATGCTGCATTCCACTCACAAGTGTTTTCCTCCTCAGCCACACTGATTCTAGGGCACTAAGCATAGCTGCCAGGTAAAGAAGTTCCTCTGAACAGGTGGGAGGTGTGAAGCTGGTACATCTGAAGTTTGATATGCAGATTACACAGAAGCACATGCATGCACAGACAGTGGTAGAATGTATAAATCCTCTTCAAACGAAAGAACTTGCACTGGGATGTCTGCTCACAAACCTCCACATCCAGCTACCTGCAGCTGCAAATCGTTCATAAAGGGAAGGGAAGGATAAGTCTTTGGAATCAGGCATACTCACAGAAATTAGTGGGACATGAAATTTATTTTAGCAACAGAACAGTCATTGTTGGCAGAGCCACCTTCCCAGTTTGACAACCTCAGGCAATACAAAATAACAGAGAAAATTTGCCTGCCTTCTAATTATAAATATTATTATTTAAAGTGAGCGGTAGAAAGTCCTAGTCCCATTGATTCTGGTATACCCTTTCTCTTCATTTAACTTTCTACATTCCACATTTTCCTCAGCCAGTCCTTTGTAGTCAGTAACTGCTTCTGTCAAGCAAACCCTACTCTCTCCCAAGGACCCTCAAGAAATCAGCAAGAACATCTTTGTCCAACTCTGATCACAAGGCAGTTGGGAATTGTGCAGTGATCATATCTGGCAACAGGCAACACAATACATATAGTAACATACAAAGTACTCAGAAATATTCATTAAAGGTTTAGACTACTATAGTCAAGATTGGTGTAATCTAGTTTTAGCCCTGCAGACTGAAAAAAGGTTAAGAATAACACATATTGTTACCACAACAACTGCAGAGCTTAAATATATTACCAGAGCCAGCTGAGGCATATTTATAAAGGTGGAAAGGGAAGCAAGCTGCAAACTGACATCCTGTCTCAAGCATCAATTTGTCAACAGACTTTTTCTTTTTTTTCCTTCCTTAAGTCAAATAACAACAGAAAAGCATCAAGTTAGAAACTACTGATTTCTTTTTTTTCCTTATTATTATACCCATTCTTTTCTGACAGGTGTTTGTCCAAACTTTTTCTAAACTTCTCTATTGAAGGAGATTCTGTGTTTTACTCAGGCAATCTCCTTACACTGCTTCAGGATTTCCATAAAGAAAATAAGTTTCCTAATATGCACCCCAAAACTCCTTTGTAGCAGTAGATAAACTGTTTCTTGTCCTGTCTACAGCAGACTTAACCAAAAACTTTGTTCATTTCATCTGTGTAGTTGCTTTTTATATTCTTTCTAATACAAGCTAATACCTAACTTTTATTATTATTATCACTATAATATTATTATCATTATGAAAACATGAAAAGCAAATTTCTGCATCCTCAAAAATCCCTACCATGTGCAGTACATCTTTAAATGCACCAGATATTACTTCTGCTACTTCAATCAAGTTTACAAACAGCAACTTCATATATTCCCAAGTACCAGCAGGAAAACATCTGTACTTTGAGCAACCACAGAAATGTTCAAGCTGAACATCGTTTTGTCCAAGCAGTGCAATAACTCACACATCTGTGACCATCTGAACACGGACAGTTTGCTGTGACCTGAGGACCTGCGAGAACTGAATATGAAGATTCAGCAGCTACTACATGGACAGGTGTTTGAACACAAAGATGAGGAAACCCTGAGAAAGAGAATTTGTCACCAGAAGGGCTGGAGGTACTGCAGGAAATGGGGCTGGTCAGTACCCAGGTGCCAGGGGCAGCAGTTTCCCCAAGTGTTTTTAAAGGTAGCTGTCCTCTCCCTCTCAGTGTATTTCCTGGTCACTGACATGCATCAGGGACAATGACAAAGACCAAGTACTGTACAGTTCCCGTTCTTTTATCACATTCAGAGTGAATGACTGCAGGTTCCACAAGCAGTACCACAACTAGTCATGAACTCAAGTTATTTAGAAGATAGGTACTTCAGGAAATATTAATTCCTTCCCAGTTGCAGCAACTGCCTCCAGCAGGAAGCTTGGCCTGGCAAGAAGGCACAGCCACATCAGCCTGGAGAGCTCAGGGCTCAGCAGGGGCACCTCGCCCTCACTGCAGGACTGTGCTCTCAGCCCACCAGAGCTGCTTGCCCAGGACCAGCCTGCCCAGGCCAACCAAGAGCTTCTGAGCCCTTGGTAGCAGGGCCTCTGTGAGGGCACAACCTCAAGGAGCACCACTGAGACAAGTCCAACAACAGCTGTCTTTTCTGGCAGTTTATTACGCACAAAAAATGAACACACTAAACTGTTAATGGTGCTTCCAGAAGCATACTGTGAGTCTGTAACAAGGAGGAGAATCCAAGAGCAGACATCTTCTCAGTCCAAGTGAAATGGTTTCTAATCCTAATATACTGTGAAACTAAATAATCTCATGAAGAAAAAGGAAACTATTTTAAAGGAAACTATGATGGCAATTTGTGGAATATGCCATTATTTAATTCCTGAGATCATGAGAACTACGTAAGGCAGCAAAACATCATTAGGTAAAAGAAAAAACCACAGAACAGTAAAATTGAGTCACTCTGGCACTCAAACCACAAATAAAAAAAGATTATGATGATGGCAGCAACACACAGAAAGTACTCATTGAAAAGTCATCCCTGCTTTCCAGTTAGCACTGCTCTTCTGCTACTATAGTGGAAGGTAATGGCAACGCACAAACTTGGGCTGCCTAAAATTTTGTTATAGAAGGTGCTCTCCTGTACTAAACCAATGCTAAAGAAGAAGTTTCTTAGAGCAGCAGAACAAAAAAGGTTCTAATGAAGTGCAGAAGAGGATCTTCCCAGGTCAAGTTTGCTAAACTTGAGTCATCTCTACAGAACATTCACCAAATAAAAGAAGTGCCCATACCCACTGAAAGATGTGACTGTCTGAAGAGCACATTGCTATCGAGAAAGCCATGGGGAGCAAATTCCCAGTGAGTTCCAGTAAGATGAGTGAGAAGAGATAACAGCAAATCCAGATTCTGCTCCAAGACAAGAGGACAAGGGAAAACAATATGGCACAACAGAGTGAAGAGAACGCTTTATCAGAGAACCAATTTTACAACTCAGCTTGTTTGTTTGTATGTAATCCCTCTTACTTAATGCTATATAACCAAATAAATATGCTTCATATAGATGATGTCTTGGCAAGTCCATAATATAGATGCCTTTTTTTAAAAAATCTTTATAATTTAAAAAAACTACTTTAGGTGTGATATGTAGCATTTTTATATATTAAATTATCTAAATAGCTCAAGATAATGAAGCATCAGAAAGAGAAAAAAAGTAGAGGTAAGCAGAAAAACAGGCATTCCAAGTGGATTCCGAAAAAAAGAGTGAAGTAACTTATGCTAAATATAGGTTTCCAAAATCAGCTGAAACCTGTAACTGAGCTTTCATTTCTATGAAAATGTGTCTACATCATCTTGTATTTTAATCTGTAAAATGATTTTATGTTTTTCAGTCCATATTCTGGGGTATTATTGTTTTCCTGTAATAGAAACTGGCTTCAACAAGAGTCCAAGAACAATTAAAGCACATGAAGTCTGTCCCTGTAACCTCACTGCTCCCAGTAGCCAGCATTTCAGCCAGGCTGTACCACACTCCTGAACAGACACGAAACCTTGCCAAGCCCCACGCACCCTTCCCAGAGTCAGAGCAGAATTTTAAAAGAAACAGTGTGGAAAGAAATGAAAGGCCACCAAAACTGAAGGATTAAGCCACCATAGGATGTGCTCAAGAGCTGCCCAAGCTGACAGACTCTTCTAAGCTGGCTTTTGCCTCCACAAGTTGTTAGAAAGTGTTGTGGGGAGCACATCTTCACAGATGGGAGAAAACATTTCCTTAAATCACAGCAACACAATACATACACCCCCTGAGGTGGGACGTCAGCAAACCGGGCAGTGACCCAGCCTATCCCCCGACAAACAGGCAGGGAAAGGAGACACAGGGCAGAAGAGCCCCTGGGGACACGGCTCTGTCAGTGGAATAGCGGCTGCAATTGCCTGTGCGAAAACAAACCCTGGGCCACGGCCCAGCACCCTTTAGCACTGCTACAGGCACCTTCTCCACATCAGAAGCAGTATGAAGGAAACCCTACAAACTTCTGCTGTTTCTGCCATTTTCAGTGTCCTGCAGGTTTAATGTTCAGCACCAACTCTGTGTAGTTGTCAGGGCATCGCACCTCACAGCTCCTGCAGCCTGAAGCACTCCCACCAGTGCCAGTAAACACCATCCTGACAGACAAGGCTTCAATTTTCTCTGATAAATCTACATTATAGGGCAAATAAAACTCCAGGTTAGAGTTTCACAAAGTCTGAGGTAAAACAGAAGTCAAACTTCCAAATTAAAAAAAAAAAACCCTACCAAATTCTATAAGGAACTTTTAGATTTTCACAGAAAATCATACATCATAAAAAAGATATAACTCGTCTAAAAGCATAAATAAATCAAAAAGAACGAACAACTTGAACATAAAACCATAACTTACAGCACTATTCTACTACCCTCCCCCCTTTTAATAAATTTCCTAATGCAATATATGTCTAACCTTCTGGAGCTTATTGTTCTCCAAACATTTTACTGCTTTGATTTTGCATTGTAATTGGAGACAAAAATAGTTTAAGTAAGAACTTATCAACAGGAAGGGAACAGATTTTTTTTAACCAGAGCTTATACACAAAATTTCCTATAGAAAAATTTTCTAATTTTTTTTTTTAAATGAGAAGCAATTGTGAGCTTCCAGCACTGAGGTTCAAGAGATCAATCATTAATGCAAAAGAGAGAGATAGTATAAGCTAAAGGGAGCCCAAAATACTCAATTTAGTTATTAATAATAATAATTTATTTGCAAACTATCAATAAGAAAACAGACCTTTCCCTCTGGCCTGTCAGTGAGCCACAGGGAGATAGAGCCAGAAAGGAGGGAGTGATGAATCAGGAATGCAGCAAAAGCCAGGCCTGAACAGGAACCTCACTCGAGGAACACCTGTTAGGGCAGCAGGGCTATTGCTCCCTGGGTTTTGCTGTCTGCAACAAACCATTCCACTCCTGTAGTCCAGCTGTTGTCTCTGAAGGCACATGTGCCACCATAAGTGCTGGTCCACAGGAAACCCCAGCACGCAGGTACCTTACCTGCAACCTCTCATTACATCGCTCCATCTCAAGTACGGACCTGCCCAGTTGTCATGGAGGCAAATGGTATCCAGGCAGGGAGGAAAGGACATGCGATGGACAAGGTTTTCTGCTTCAGTCAAGAGGGGGATAATGGGATACAGGGAAGCAGCAAGAAAAGAAGACTTGATCCATTTCCAACAGAAATCCACACACACAGACTGCTGGTGCAGAGGATTCCACCTCTTGAAAACTGAGATTTGGATGGTACAGGTTACATACAAATAACAATAATCATTAACGATGATTATCACTAATAATAATCAGTAGTCTTATACATTAGTACAACCTAGAACTTCCAAGAACATGTGACTGTGTGTTTAGATCAGACAACACTCCCTTCCCAAAAAGGGAACCCTACTGCTGACAAAAATCTTTTAACATTCAAGGTACACCCACTCAGTGACTTATCAATAAACCCTTTTCAAAGAGCCTATAAAGGGTTCCACTAGCACCTGAAGAGTTCTTGTTCCACCCCAGAAGAAAGCACAGGAGGGATGGTATTATCTAGGATTATGAAAACCTCCAAGAAAAGTGAAAGACATCAAAAAATAAACATGAACAGCTCCAAGGAAAAAAACGACAAGGGCAAGAAGGTATAGGCACCCAGCTGTTTCAACTCTGTTCACTGGAGACAACCAGGAGCATCCCTATGGCTGCAACATAAAACTACAGGAGTGCAGGCTGCTGACTGGGATAACACCTCTCACCCTTGATCGCCAGTCTGTGCCAGTGCATGGGCAGAGCCACTTTCATGACCTTTGCTGTCATCCAAGACGCACGGACCGAATCCAATCTCCAGATTCCAAGCTCTGTCAGTAACAAAGCTCTTACCATCGAGTTCATGACAACTTTCCCCGCAGCCGGCGTGCCCAGTCGAGGCACAGCCAGCCTGAGAACGTGTGTGTCTGTGCCCCTGCAGCAGGGTCTGGAGCTCTGTAGCGCTGCGAACACCTGACACATTTACCGTCAAACTCTGGAGATTTGAACGAGGTAAGTTTCGGGTTTGCTGACCGGGGCGCCCGGAGCGAGCACAATGCCCGCGCCGACACCCGAGCTCAGCCCGCGCGGGTCCCGCTCCGGCGTTCGGGGCAGGCCCGGCCCCTCCGCACCGCGGCAGGACCCGCCGGGACCCCCGCCCGCCGCGCTCCGCCGGGCCCGGGGCTCAAGAAAGCGGGGCCGCGAACGGCCGCCCAGGGAGCCCGTGGCGAAGGGAGCCGAGCGCTCGGCCTGGCGGCCCCGGAGCCCCGCCGGGGAGCTGCCCCGCCGCCGCCCGGCCCCTCACGGCGCCTCGGGCCGCCGGGCCTGCGGCCCCTCCGGGTTCCCGCTCCGTGCCGGGACAGCCCCCCGCCCGCGCCCCGCAACTTCCCTCCACCGCCCGCGTCCGGCCCGGTCCGGCGGCTCCTTCCCGCCTTCCCGGCCGCTCCAGCGCCGCCCGTCCGGCGTCAACTCACCCGGGCAGGCTCCGCGTCCCGCTCCCGCCGAGCCCGGCCCCCCGCCACGGCCCCCGACGGGGGCGGTGGCGCCTGTTGCTCCATCGCGCTCCTCCTCCTCCTCCTCCTCCGGGGGCCGATCCCGCTCCAGCCCCCGGCGCCACGTTCCGGGCCCGGCTCGGAGGGACCGGCACTGCCCCGGCCCCGCCCCGGGGCTGGGCTCGGCTCCGGCCGGACCCCGGGCACCCCCGCCCGACGGCGCCGGACGTCCTGCGGCTCCAGCCCCGGCTCGCCCCGCCGGGGCGGCCCCGGGCCCGGGGCAGCTGCTCAGCCGCGCCTCTGCCGGGCTCCGGCGGGGCCGGGGGCGAGCCCGGCCGCAGGGGCCGCACAGCAGAGCAGCGCTCGGGTCCGCCGCCGATGGGCCCCGTCCTCCCCGAGGATACAGCTCTGTCTGCCCAAAGGCAGCGGGGGCCTGAGCTCGAGGGTAAGCGCGGCTCCACATCGCACCGCAGGCGGTGACACCGGTCACTCACGACACCACTCTGGCCGCGCACAGCGAGGCTTAGCACTTCTGTTAGCCCAAACCTCCCAAATGCTGTGACCCCTTCTGCCCATTGAAATGAACAGGCAGATGGATTATGCTGTAGACTCTTGTGCTGTGAATAATACGTAATAAAGAAATAATCATTTCTTGTCTAAGTGAAAATCAGATGCCACTTTACTGTAGTAACACTTCCCAAACTTACTCATTCACAGAAAAAAGATATAAGAGCCTGAAACTTCAGAAAGCTTTCTGCAATAAAATGATGAACACATGGCCAGCAGCCCAAAGGTTTGTCATCAAATGAGGGAGATTAAAATTAAGACATCATTAGAAAGCAGGTCAGTCAGGACCCAAGGAAAGGATCCAAGCAAAGCAGTTACAGATTATCTAACAACTGTGGGATGTAAAAAAAAGATGGAGGAATAAATTACAGGTGTCTTCTATTTCAATCTAAATAAGCCAGTCTGTCATGGGTGTCCCACCAGAAAGGGCACATCCTCAAGGACAGACATGCCTTTATCTGTTCTAGCACCCCAGTGTATCTGCATTCCAATCTGGAGTGGTGCTGTTTCCCATGGATGCTCTCCATCTGATTCATTGAGAAAGATATCAATGTATAAGAATTGGAATTTTATCATTAGCAATGGTTAATATCAAATATATCAAAACACACAAGACCTCTGCAATGGGCACATATGGGAAAACCTGACTCAGGGATGTTATATTCCTACCTGACATGGGTTTATTCCATAACCCGTTATGTTTTTTTCTTTCCCAATGAACTTACAGTAGATGTCTTTAACTAGAAGATGTAGAATTGAGAACACAGTTACTAAACTGTTCTCTCAGTCAATAATAAAATTAATATCCTTTAGTAAAAGGCACACAGTTGAAAATTTTCACTTAGCAGCCAAGCAAATTAAAACTGTTTCTCTCTCATTTCAATTCCTGGCTCTTCCCTGGCAGGAACTTCTTTTCATCCTTTGTTATCATGTTTCCTCTTACTCGTCCCTACTCTGGGAAACAAACGTAGTACACACATCTTAGAAACACCATGCAGATGGTAACTGTTGCTTTGGCAGCCAATCATCCCCTTCCCAGAGCAGGATGCTGCGAGTCTGCCCAGCCCAGCATTTACTGTGGAGCTTTACCTGAAGCCCAGAGCGCCTCAAGCTCCATCGGTAGTTTTACATCCCAACTGAATAGTCTAAGCGTCCTCAGAAGTCTGTGGGCAGCATTGTGTCAGGTAATGCCACGTGTCAGGCAGAAGCTCAGCAAACCTAGTATATTCCTTTCTCATCTGTGAGGACTAAGCCTTATTTCCACGCCTAACCTAGAAACTGGAAGAAAAGAAACAAAGAATGTAGGTGAGGATGAAGCTAGCCTAAAAATGGTTAGTAACTCAGTTCAGGAGTTTTTCTGGTATTTTCCTTGAGTCAGACAGCTGGATGGACCAGAACATGACTATTTGTGCAGAGTATCATGCATACACAACAGTCACTTCAGTCTTACAAAGTTATTTTTATTTGAAAATTGCATCTTCAACAGTTATTCCATTATTAAATTTTTATTAAAAAAATATATCTGCTTTCCATACAAAAAGCTGTCATTAGCAAAAGTCACTTTCTCTTCTTTTTCACCTCATTTTCTGAAACAAGGTAGAAGGAGCAGTTCGTTTAGAAGGGCCAGCTTCTTCCTCATCTTCATGGTGACGCTTTCTCACTGTGGTTGGCTAAAAGAAAGATACAGCAGGATGGCTACAGAAACCAGGCAAGACAGAGCCTGACTGTTCTGCTTGCTCCAGAATTACAGGTGTTGGCCAGTGTCTCCTTTCTCTGACCAAAAAAGCAGTATGAGCCTTCTCATGTAAGACACTGCTCCCAGCTTGAAACAGCTACTCTTTATAATTCACCTAATTAGCATCTGGTAATGAATGGCACAATGCCATCCTAAATTTGCACTAACATGAGAATTTTTCCTTGAATACTAAACATTAGTGACTTGAATCCATTAAAAAAATTGTTCAACAATTTTATTCTAAATATATGGATCATTCTTTAAAGCCTAGGAGACTGTTTCTATACATTTAAACAAGTGTGGACAAAGCACGGAAGTCCATTGCTGCTCCTCAGGAAGCAGAGATAACCAGCAGGCTGCCACATACAGCTCAAGGGCACATTTCTTTAAAGTCTCAAAATTTACTGATTTTCTTATTACGGGTTACTTCAAAATCTAATTTCTCTGTGCATCAAATATTAATCTTCAAATATCTATTCCACGTACCATTTTTGATGTTTGTGGTGGATTCATACTGGCACATGTCTGAGCAAGTAGCTGTTGAAATGTACTCTTCATATCTTCATCCTGGGAAAAAAACAAGTAGTAGACAGAATATTTAAGAGAAAAACAAAGATTGGGAAACTCCAAGAGAAGCAAATGGGACATTCACTGCTAGAGACAATTAGAATCATTGAGCTCCTACGGATTTCAGCTTTTGTTACTAAGTTTCTTGGGGGAAGGCAGTGGAGGGGGTCCTTTTGCTAAGCAATGGAGTGTTGCAGTATATCCTTTTTTAACTATGTTCTTAAGTGCTACAAAAAGGCTTTGATTTGAACATCCATTTTATTTTATATAGAATTTTGACTTGTTTTTCTTTTCCAGCATCACCTGATTTGACTGTGGTTACCTTTGAGTTAATGGGTAAGGTAAGATAAGTATTTTTCCATTTATTTAACAAGCATCTGAGTGTTTTCTTTAGCATGCAACCAAACTAAGTCCCATTCATAAGACCTCAGTGAAGTTTTCAAAGGCAGAAACAGCAATTACTTATATGCCTTTGAGAAATGTTTTATTAAGTACCTGTTTTATTAAATACAGGTAGGACATTTCCACTGAGTAATACTTAGGTTTAAGCAGCTCACTAAGTTTTAAAGCTGTAGATTTAAGCAAAGAATGGAGTAAACAGCACATGTATTGAAAACACTAATTTGAAAGCACTACTGGTTTAAATAAATCTGTAGAAATTAAATACTGTTTGGAGAAGATACTTACTTTTAATATCTGAAAAATTCCCTTGTGTACCCAAAATCATCAGAGGGCTGACAGGCATTAGCTAGTCACATAGACAATGTGGTTTTTCCTTGCTGACTTGTAAAGTCGATACTTCCAGACAACACAAGAGGGAGAGAGGAGCCAGTAACTCCTCACTACTCACAGTAACAGGACTCAGGAGCTCTTTTGGTGGTGGCACTCAACATGTGTGATATCTAGAACTGAGCATGCTGGATGTTGGCCTTCCAAGCAGGCAGTGTACATCATCTATGAACACCTGATACTGTTAGTGACAGCCCCTAAAGGGAAACAGTTCAAAGAACAGCAGCTGTGTGCTAGCTGACATATGGATTTGTGGCTATTATGATTTCTGGAACTTTTTGCCCTGTCTTCAAAATTAAATTTACACAGTAAGAGGTGTCTCTAAATGGAATATATAACCAAGTTAATAACAACTTGAGTTTACATACTGAAATATCTCAAATTCTTAATCTAAATCACTTATCTATTTCCCCTTCTCCATTATGCATACCAGCAATTCTTAAAATAAGTGTAGCATGGTCTCTAAATAACATTTTCTGCTCAGAATTATAATTTAAATGGAAGAATTTGTATCTGATTAATTCACTGTAGAAGTTACACACAAAACTACAGTAGTAAAAGCCAGGAATGCCAGGAAACGTTTTCTGATGCACAGCAGCATAATTAAGTCAAGTTAATCACTTAAAAAGTCATCCATATGCAATTTTTGTCTCAGGACACTGTCAGCTGTTAAGCACTGAGGGATACTCCCTTACTTCCAGCCCGTTTCTTATGTTCTTTACCAAAGCATCTAAAACCACCCTGTTCACAGCAGGGGAACAGGAATAACATTTTGCTTGGCATGAGTGGCTCAGAGGTAGGCTGGGTGACCTTTTTCAGCCTCCTCAAGCAAGAATATCCAGGAAAGCTCATAAGTCCAGTGGTCACCTCTGGAGTGCCAAAATTAAGGAAAGACCACCCAAAGACTACCCCTCACAAACCTAACTAGACTGTGACAGGAGGCAGGGAAACCATCACTTTACCTAGTCAGAGGGTTCCCAAACCAGTGACACTTTTTCATACTCAGCACAGTAAGAACACAGCAGTACTGGACACCTGCCAGAAACAAACTTTGCACTGCCTGCCCACACAAACAAGCTGAGGAAGTGGGACTTTGTTACAATGCTCAAAGGAAGAAGTCCATCCTATCAGAATCACAGTCAGACTTGGTCTCTAAAAAAATACACCTTGATCCTCAGATGTGAAAGAGTTTTGGGAACAGGTGTCTCAGAAAGGATGCAGTAGCTGCTGATTGTATTGAAAGATGGTATTCAGCAGACAACTCCATGCTCCTTTTGCAGTCTTTCCAGAGGGACTAAATCTCTGAAAGCACAGACCAGCTACAGATGCAGACTGGGCTTTATTTTCTGTGAAAATATCCAGTCCTACAACCAGCAGAATCTGTACAACCAGCTGGCAGAAAGGCAGCACATGCCCATGAGAAGCGCCAAATGACAGCTGTTCTCCTGCTGACAACCTATGGACAGGCAGGCTTAAGCTCTGACTTAAGATCACAGTTGTTATTGCCATGAAGCCAAAGAACTGAAGCTCTCCTTGCCCATAACTGGATCCCTCCTGTGGCATTCTCCCCAGCAGCGGGGTCAGGCACACATTACACCTCTGGTGAACAGTGGTCAGTGTTTCCCTGCTTCCACTGCATCAACAAAACTTCACAACGTTCAGGCTACTGAACTGCCTTTCAGTTCACATCAACAAATTATCCCCCCCAACAACTCAGCTTTGCTGTATTTCAGTTAAAACCCAATTCCTACCTGAAGCCAAGGATGCTTTAAGGCTTCCTCTGTGGTAAGACGTCGGCGTGGATCCACCACCAACAGCTTCTTCACAAGATCCAGAGCTGAAATAACAAGAGAGCTGGTTGACACGTGATCAATACATTCATTAGCTGAAATATGTCGACACCATAGCTATGTGCAACAACGTGTCTGATACCCCTTCAGAACAATTCCCAAAAATACAGGCTGTGCAGATCACTTTGTTTTTTGTATGCATAGGGAGGGCTGCAGACTGCAACCATCTTTCTTTCCTTCACGTGCGCACGGTACAACACCTCTCAACATACCAAAATTACCAGTAGATATACTGAGCACGTCCACAGTTTATGTTCTGAGCATGCATAGGAGACTAAGCACTTTCCTAAAAGCTTCAGTATTACTGTGGAAAAGCAAAGACAGCTCAATTTAATTTCCTGGTTTACTGTGTATGAGAAAGCATCTGGGAAGGTGGAAAAGAAGAGACAGACACATGTATGCTCAACACAATCTCAAGCTTTCATTTTCTTAGGAAGCTGCTTACTAGGCACACTGAAAATACAGCATTTATGTCATATTTTATTATTCTAAATCTCCCGTAAGGGAATTTTAGTAAGTTTTACTTTTCATTGTATCTGATTATTCTAAATACATACCAGTAAGACTATGTACAACTTTAACATAATTTCTGTTCTCATACATGTCTGACTTACTATTGAATAAGCTTCAAATTATTAAGGAAGGAGTTATATTTGGTAAGTTTATTAGACAAAGAATGACAGCATCATTTATTAGAAACTCCACTGCACATAAAAAGGAGTATCCAAGGCAAATACTACAATTATTTTGTGCACATGAAATGTCCTAAAAAAAAATAAAAGCTTGCAAACAGTAGCTATCATTGCAGTTTACTATGCAGAAACTCCGTTTCACAGACTACTTACCTTATAGTGGGCCAAACCTAATAGCTGATTCCACAAATGTGACTGACACTTTCAGCTGAAACTCTAGCACTATGAAATGACTCTCTGGGGACATTTGTCTTTTGGAGTTCTAACTCATATTCCTTAAATTCCTGGCATTTTTTTCTAAACACCTGAAGAATCTTTAGGCAAGGCCAAAGTCTGGAGACCAGCTTGATGAAGTCGGAAGAAAAATAAAGAAAGAGGAAAAATAGACATATGTGCCCACAAACTCTATACTTCTGTGGTTAATTACACTAAATATTACTAAGAAATCTCTTCAATGAAAATGTATCTCCTCTTTCTAATGCTTTAAGCATGAACTTTAAAAAAAATTAAGACACTACTTTAAAAACTAAACATATTAACATGCAATGTGCCATACAGCTGGAAAGAAAGATAAGGGAAAACAAGAACTACAAGAAAAGAGGTTGATATTCTGCTACCCACTGTGCTGGAGTCATACCCATGTCTGACACATCCTTCCATTCTCTTGGAATGAACCTGTATTTTCCACGAGTGATTTGTTCTTCCAGAGAGAGTTGAGTATTTTGCTCACTGAATGGTGGATATCCACACAAGCTATATAAAAGAAAACAAGTTAAATAACACAGATTTCATCATAGCAAATGAAACACCGAAATCACGCATTTTAAAGCACCTGCCATCACAGTGTTTTTACACATGTGAAATGTTTTAAATACACTTTCACTTCCTAATAGAGATACTGAAGTTGCCATGTCTCAAGCCACACATGTCAAAGACTGCCCAGTGAAGGTACATCTACACAGTATCTTACCATACAAAAAGAATAACTCCTAAACTCCAGCAGTCCACAGCTCGGCTGTATCCAGCAGTCCCAAGTGAATTTAGAACCTCAGGAGCAAGATACATGGGAGTACCACATAATGTTTTCATAAGAGAAGCTTCTCCAAGAATCTTGGATTGTCCAAAATCTGTAATCTTGTATTTAAAAATGGTAACACCACATTACATATTAGGATGGACTGGACTAGAACATATCACATTGTCAACATAGATCAGGAAGTAACATCAAGTTTCTTCCTTCCAAGCCAGTTCCAGTACATAACTATGAACAAAAGTTACTCAAACTTCTTTGAATTTTAAGTGAGAATGGGAGAGGAGGAAGAGAGAGATATGACAGAGGATCCCACTTTACACTAGCAAAAAGTATTCTCAAACTTCGATGTAAATGGACAACCACAGAATAAAGGTATGGCAGCTTATTAGAAGAGATTACTTAAAAAATAAGCACTTTACCATGTAAATCTATTCAATGCTTTCTCTGGGAAAAAAAAACCCAACACAACACAAAAGAAAACTAAAACCCTCCCCTCCCCATAAAAGAACAAAAACACAAAAAAAAGTCCTGTCACATACAGCTTGTGGGAACGCTGCCTCTCATCCAAGAATTACATTTTATTGGGAGATTAAAAAAAAAAGCATCGACATTTGAAGTTAGTTTTGCAGTATATGGGTTGAAATACCCACAAAAGTAAAAATAAAATTATGAAAAAAAAAAAAACAACCCTCGATGTTTCAAGTTATTTCATGGTTTGTATGACTACTTTCATAATATTTTTTTGGATATGTTTAACAAAATATCAAGAAGAATGGGAAGGAATATTCCCAAATTTCTCCATTAACATGAAATGTAAGTTTTCTTACCTTTATAAGACATATTTCTTCAGAAGATGAAAGTAGCACATTTTCTGGCTTTAGATCTCGGTGTATAATTCCATTGTCATGAAGATACTAGATATATAAAGATAGACAATTAAGGAAAAACAGACTATTAACCTATTTTAAAATGTAAGCTTTCCAATCTTTCCCATGGCAATGGCAGGATAACAGAAATAGCTGTGTAAGAGGCATTTAAAACTCCCCAGCTTACGACACTCCCTTAAGAAAAACAAAACAAAAAACCCAAAGAAACAAAAAACCCCTTAGAAATCATTATGCTTCAGATGACAAATCTCACTGCAAGCTCAGTGTGCAGACCTGGCCATGTATTACATACTTGCCATTCTCTGGGAAGTTACACTTCTTCATCTCAGTAAAAGCACAGAACTAAGGAAGACCCAAGTTCTGTGTTGCCTTTGTAGGAATTCTGGTTTTCCATTTCTCTTGTTAAAACCAAATTGTTAAGAATGCTGTGCTGATGCTTGAATGGGTTTCAGAAAAATTCATCTTACTGATATTCATATGCACAGCCATATTTTTTCTAGGTAGAATTCATGATTATGTACCTTTACTGCCAGCAGCATCTGATAAAAATACAACTTGCAGGTAGCTTCTTTCATCTTGATTGGCCTTGACACTCTGTCATACAATTCTCCTCCTTCCATCCTAAAACAAATGCAGGTAAGAAGTCAAGAGATGATTTCCAAAAGATTTGTCTCATCAGACAGGACTGAGACCAAAACATTTGTCTACAGAGAAAGACTATATTTCTGAAAGTGAGTAAGCAACATCCTAAACAGCACATGCACTGCTGAGTTCGAGTCACTCTCCTACATCCTCACTGGGAGTTGTTACATGATTTTTGATCAGCCACCTCTTACAAACTCCAAAATCAAAAAAGCAGCAGCCATTCACAACAGCAGCACAGCAAACAATAACTAGGCACCAAGTGCCTGCAAAGCATAGAAAGATGATTTTCCCCTGGTTATCCTAGCTCCTAATCTTACAGAGGTTTCACAGAACACTGAAGGTCAGCAAAAGAAAAAAAACTGAAACAAACAACCCCCCACAGTTCAGAACTACACACATTCTTTGTAACTATGAAAAACATTTCATTTTATGCATGTACTTTCAAACTATTTACTTACAATTCCAAAACAATGTAGTAATCCTCTGCTTCAAAAAAGTTTTTGATCTTGATTAAGCAAGGCTAACAGAAAAGGGAACACAAATAGAGACACAAAAAAAATAGAATTAATAAATAAAAATTAATGCTAAAGTTCCTATTGCAGTATTTCAACCATGTCACTTAAACTAACCTTTAACACAAGTGGCTAGCGAGCACCCCAGACTTTGGGAAACACAATCCTTATTTTTCCAGTTGTGAGTTACCATCCCCTCAACATTTTGTGTATTTTACATGCAGAGAGAAGAGGGGATATAAATTCAAGGAAGTGCCAGCCAAAACTAATCTTTATATCTGGTTAACTCATGGCATTTACAAAAACTCGCATCAAGACAAGATTTCTACAACAGTGGTTTAGGTTGAAACTTCTCCTGTGAAGTTTCTCCTCAAATTTACATCTCATTTATACAAACTTCTAAAATCTCAAATCTGCAAAGACACAATATAATTAAAAGAAGAAAAAAGGCCCATTCAATAACTTACAAGAAAAAGCATGTGCCCCCTTTAACACGTTTTTAAATAGATAAAATTGATCTTTAGTTACCACACTAAGGTCAGTGAACTACACAAGTACATACAGTAGGAAGCAAAAAGGAATAACAATGTACAGAAACACTCACGTGATCTATTTTCTTCAAAATTTCAATTTCTGTATCGATATTAAAAGCTGGGTTCTGTTAAAATAATCAAGTATTTTGGGTAAGACAGTGCTGTTCTGAAATAAGACACATCAGAAACAAAAGACAGTACCAGAAAAGGCATCATGCCCCTTGCTACTCTAAGTGATCATAACATACAATCTTTTTCCATGAACTGATCAGGTGCCTTCAGTGAATTGAATAAACAATCTGCTGTCACCATCAAGAGCAAGATATTGCTCCACACATGTAATTTCACTGAGGGTTAGAAATCCCCAACTAATTTCCAAACTGAAAAAAAACAAAAGAATTCTGTCATGTATATACCTGTATTGTCCTTTAAACCAAATCCCACAAGACTCCACACCACCATCTGTACACATCCCATTAACAGTCCTAAATTACAAACCTAACGGGATGTGGTCAAAGAAGGAAAGTAAGAATTTCCTACAGAATTCTGGAGATGCTACAAGACCAAAAGGCATTTAAATTTCTTACATTAAGTAAGAAAACCCTCCTTAGTTGAAGACAGCTGGGGAGTCAGAAAAGTTAGAAAATATTCCAGGGCCACTGCAAGATGGCCAAGACAGACAGACAAACAAAAACACTCACTGCCTCTCTCGGGCCACTTGCCGCAAACTTCCGTTTATTGATGATCTTCACCGCGACTTTGTTACAAGTGCTCTTCTCAAACGCCAGTTTGACTTCTCCGCAGGCGCCACTAACACGAGAGCACAGCTATGTCAGTGCTTACAAACACTTGTCAAAAATCTGGGTAACAAGTACAGACAAATGAAAGCATTGTATTACACACAGTTTGGAGCTGCTGCTTTCTAGCTTTCTAAAATATGCCTCTTTCAGGAAGCACTCAACAGTTAGGAAGGCTGTTTAAATAGCAAATGTTGTCAAGGGCCACTCATTCAGAACTGCAGGAGTAAATAGGCAAAGCGACAGGTCTGTTGGCACCAAGGGTAGGGGCAAATTTGACAGACAAGCTCTGTCAGCATTTCCTTCACCCAGGGGTGAGCAGGGGAAGAGAACCTAGGAAGGGTTCTCTCAACACCAGACTGCACAAATCTGAAGAACAGATATGACAATACTTGTGTTTTTGCTAAATCGCAATTACGTTGTGGAAAGAAATTCTTGTATTTCCCACTAGGATTTGTTTCTACTCAACCGTTCACCCCCAAATGCTTCACTGGCCAACTGTTTCCAAGAGAGAAAAAAATAGCCTCCTCTTAAAATAGCCTCTCTCTCCTTTTTCCTGGACAGTTCTTTCCCCTTCTGTCTGAAGGCCTCAGCAGTGATGTTGTAGAAATCTGTATTCCAAGATAAAGCTCCTCCTTCTACTTCCAATAACTGAGCAAATTAATATACAAACTTTAAAAACTTGCTAAGAATTTACAAACTTTATTATCTTCTACAAAACAAAACAAAAACTGATTTTCACCACTGATGGCAGGTTGCAAACCCCAAGCCAATTACTGAGATAAAGTCAAAATTCCTGTTTTTATTTTTCTTCTGAGGAAAGAAGGATGCTTACCTTCCCAAAGTCTTTGACATGATATATTTCTCTCTCAATTCTCTGGGAAATGTCATCTGATCATCCACCGTAAGATCAGAAAACACAAACACTGGGAAGACAAGTGGAGATCATTTTTCTGTTATTAACTTTAAAATTTTGTTGTAAGAAACAAAGCTATTTTCCTGAGCTTTTATAGTGAACAACATGACTGAAAAAATGCCTGCTGGAGGAAAAACTAAATATATGCTATAAATTACATCAGCTATGGTGTAGCAAAGTGATCTTATTACTGAAAAATGACATTTTGGTATTACATTCACAACAATCCTTAACCAATTAACATCACACTTAGATAAAATGGGCAAAAATTCCAATGTCCCAGCAGGGATCAAAGATAATTAACAATCAAGAAGACAGCATCTTAGTGGAAAAGCAAAGACAAAGAAACAAACACCCAGCTGTGCTGATTTTTAAGAGGATTTTCTATTTATTATGCAGCATCCCGTTAGGTATCTGGGGGGATTTTCAACTTTTCTTCAATAGTCTGTCTCCCCTGTTCCCACCATCACGTGCACAGCTACTGAAGCCCAAAAGCATTTTAAAAACAGGAAAGCAACTATAGAAGTTTATGCTCGAGTAAGGTGCTAACTGATGCAGATTCCTTTCATCTTTCTTTTTTAGTTTTTTTTCTAGGGTTGATGTGCATAATTTTTATGCAAGTACTAAAACATCTCTTCATAGCTGCGTTTTAACAGCCCTCAATGAAGCAGCTCAGCTCCCAAGAAACACACTCAAATCTATGCAGAAACAACCTCCTGGTCAACATGTGAAGAACCTACTTAAGTAAAAGTACATTTTACCCTTATTGGTCTGTAGAGACAGTGCAATTTCAGAGTTGTGAATCAGTGGAAGCCTCTTCCCTTTTCCAACAAGCTCTCTATTCACAAATGTTCCATTTGCACTATGGTCTTCAATGTAGGCAACATAGGAATTTTTGGGACCCATTTCCTCAAAGAGAAAAAAAAGCAGTAAAGATGAAAGTAAAGAAGTAATGACTTTACAGTAAAGACATGACAGACTAGAAATTTACTATTGTTGGCTCAAGAAATGAGACTACTGAGGTTATTTCATAAACCAGGTCAGTGGTATTAAAGGAGTCAACAATGAAGACACTTTGGTATCTTTAGGACTTCTGCCCCAAAGTCACTTTTTGAATTATGCCAAGACAGAGAGACAGTTAACCTTTTCAGCACTTACCCTGAAAATTCGGAAGTGCTTCTTGCTATAGTTTTCGTAGAAGCCACTCTCATACAATCCTAGCTTAGAAAAACTGTAATCACAGCTTTTGTCTCTCCCAAACCAGTATTCCTCATTCACACAGTCTGCAGAGGAGGGGAAGGTAAAGCAGAGAGAGAACATAACATTGCAGGAAGTTAATAACTATGGCACTACAGAATGATGCCAAATGGTAGAGCAGGATACCAGAGACAAGATTCTTCCCCTACAATCAAGTTTATTTGTCTTAATTAAGACAAAGCACCATGCAGTATTGACACCTTGTAAAATTTCTTAATAATTTTACCCTCTTTATGCTCTTAATATTTCTGCCCTCCTTAGTAGTAGTAGTTTTCAGTTCACCCTCAGCAATATAGACACATATGATAACAAACTAAGTAATAAAATGGAGAAATGAAGCAGGTAACAAAGAACATGAACACCCCATAATTTCTCTAAGTCCATGGAACCTGTGTATCCAAATACTCACTATAAACACTGGGATGTATAGAATAAAACAGTATTGCAAGTTGCATACTTAGATTTGCTTGTACTTAATTTAAAAATGAGAAGACACTGCTCTCTACCAAGCCACTCAGAACTTTTCTGAGGTCCTGCAAACTAAGAGGTGTGTTACAGTATGCACATACCACAATTGCTGAAGCCTTTTGCGAGTGCAAAGAGTCGACCCCACGGCTGAGGAACCAGCTCCTCAGGTTCCTGGTCCTCAGGGATCGAAGGAAGCTCCTGAGTGGGAACCGTGTCCAAAGAACTGAGGGTCCCAGAACTTGAGGAAGACTGACTAGTACTCTGTGACCCACTGGAAGAGGAACTCTGTGATGACTGGGCACCTTGAGTCTGCTGTACTTCACTTTCAGTCTCTCGGGACATGTTGGCTTCAAAGAGGACGTTAAAAAAAAGCAATTACTACAGCAAAGTAAAACTAGCAAGCACTCACACGCTGTACTATTAATGTTCAAGTTCATTCTCAGGCTTCAAAGTAAAACTTCCAACCAATGAGTGCATGTGCGGGTTATATGTAAATCCCCAAGAATTTTGCAAACCAGGATGGCTTTCTTTTTAAAAGAGAATGTGGGGCGGCCTCTGCTGGTTCTAAAACAGAATTAACCCTTATTCCCAGATTGCTCCCGAGGACTTCAGGCCTCGCACTGGGTCTCACAGGCACGGGCTGCGCTATGACAGAGCATCCCCGCATGGAGCAGGGATCGCGGCCGGTCCCCAAACACAAAGGGGAAAACTAGAAAGGAAAAAAAAAGAACTACGAAATGACGTACATTTTCTTGAAGGCGCCCAACAGATTTGTCACACCTGTACACAGTGAAAGTACAAAAGGCTGCCAGACACCCACCACAGCCCCCGGCGGCAAGAAATGGCAATCACCTCCCTGCCCAGTTACAGCTCGGGAATTCACAGCGTGTCTTTCCTCCCTCCCCACTTAACAAACGCTCCACCAGCCAGCTCATTCCTACAGCCGGCGTCCTCAAATACACCCGCGTTCACCGGGGCTGCTGGAATGTCCATGAGCCTTCCAGCCTCTTGGGATCGCTGGCACTCACCCCTCTGCTTCCTTTCTTGGCTCACCATCTGTATTATTGGGGTTTTAGCTGATTGCCATAACGTTCGATGTGTAATGCAGATCTCCTTATCGGTTTGCTACATTTCATTACGAGCCAAAAAAACCCTCAACAACTCCTAAGTTACTTCCCACGTCCCGTTTTCTCCAGGTGCTCACAGACACAGGCGAGGCCCACGGGCTCCGGCCGCGGCCCTTTGCGGCGATGCAGGCGCAGCCGCCCGTGGAGGGAGCGGAACCATGGAATCGTTTGGGTTGGAAAAGAGAGAGGCCATCGAGTCGAACCGCTCCCCCGGCACTGCCAAGGCCACCACTGACCCCGTCCCCTGGTGCCACATCCCCACGGCTGTTAAAACCCCTCCAGGGATGGTGACTTCACCCCTGCCCTGGGCAGCCTGTGCCAAGGCTGGGCAGCCCTTCCCATAAAGGAATTTTCCCTTATATCCGACCTACACCTCCTTCTGAATAGCTGCCGGACGCTCAGACGGCGGAGCCGGGCCGGCGCGGACGGGACCCGGGGCGGCACTGCCGGGCTCCCGTTCACTCAGCGCCTGTCCCGGCCCGCCCTGCCCTGCCCTGCCCGCCCGAGCACGCCGGCCCCGGGACCCAACGGCGCCGCGAGTCCTTCCCGGGAGAAGCAGCGAGGAGCGGCCCGCGGCGGGAGAGGAGGGCAGGGCGAAGGAAGGAGCGGAGCGCGGGGCCGCCCGGCCGGAGCGGGACCCGAACTCACGGCTCACGGGGCTCCCGCCGCTCGCGCCGGTGCCGCGCTGCGCGCGCGCCGCGGGCCGAACCAATAAGGGGCGGGCGGCGCGGGGGCCGCCGGGAGCGGGGCGCGATGCGGGCGGCGCTGCGGGCCCGGCTCGGGTGGGCGCGGCGGGCGCTGCGCGGGGACGCGCCGGGACGCGCCCCGGGAACCCTGTGCTGGAGCTGCGGCACCGCGCTCCCCGGCACCGATGGGCCGCCGCGGTTCTGCCCCGCCTGCCGGGCCCTGCAGCCGCCGGCGCCGCGGCCCGACCTCTTCCGCCTGATGGACTGGTGAGTGCGGGCGGGGCGGCCGCGGGCCCGGCCGGCCTCGGGGCTCACCCGCCTTGTGTCTCGCAGTGACCGCTCCTTCCGCATCGACGCGCGGCAGCTGCAGCGGCGGTTCCGGAGCCTGCAGCGCGCCGTACACCCCGACCGCTTCGGCCAGAGGCCGCCGGTGAGCGCCGGGCCGGGCGGGGGGGCCGGGCCGGGCGGGGCCCGCGGCGCTCGGTGACCGTCGGGGGAACCCGCCCTTCGCCTTCGGTCCCAGCGCCGAGCTCCCGCCTCTCTCCCGCTCGGGGAGTGCGGGGACCCGCCTGTGTTTGTCTCCCGGTGCTTAGAAGAGACTCTGTCATGGATTTGCAGTGGAGGAGGACGATGAGGGGCCGCTGCGGCTCGTCAGGTCTTAGCTGAGTGCACTGACGCTGTTCCCAGGCCCACAGAGCCCTCTCAGTTTCACACACGGACTGGTGTAGGGACGCTGGTTTTCCGCATGTAGCGAAGTATGTTCTGCCACTTGTTATTAACTATAAATTATTTGTCGTCCACTTGCAGAAAGAGCAGTACTACTCCGAGCAACACTCTTCCCTGATCAACAAGGCCTACCAGACCCTGCTGAACCCTCTGAGCCGGGGCCTCTATCTAGTAAGGTCTCCGTTAGGTGTTATCAGTGAACCTGTAACTAACCATAGGGGCTGGGCGTGCTGTGAGGGACCAGACCTTCCACTTCATCCTTAACGTGCTAATTCACATTCCTCTGAAAAAGAGGATGACCAGAGACTGAAGGGAGATCAAAAATAAATTTGTCCAAAAATTAATCGGCTTATCATCATATTTGCTGCTCACATTACACTAATTTGTTTCCCACATCACATGTTGTGTTTCGCTGTGGCTGCTCATACGGAATTTCAGTCTGGCCCTTGGCAGCCTTTGTTACATTTCTTGACTTAGGGTAACTGCTGATTTTTATGGTCAGCCTGTGTATGGAGTTAATTTTTAGACTGTCTCTGTTTATGCACCTTTCATGGAATACACTGCAAGTTTATCAGATATGAATCTAAGTGGGCCCCTCTAAAAAACTTAATAATTCCCATTGAATTAGATGTAATAGTGCTTATTTTGAAATTCCCATTTCCTCTGCCAGCTGGAGCTGAGTGGAGTGGAGCCAGCACAAGAGACAGACTGTGATGCAGACTCAGCGTTCCTCATGGAAATCATGGAAATTAATGAGAAATTAGCAGAGTCCAAAAATGAGAATATCATTGAAGAAATTGAAACTTTAATTAAAGGTAGGTTATTATTTGAGGGATTTGTACAGAACTAATTTATATCTTCTGTAATACAAGAGTCTTTTTGAAAGCTTCTATCTGTTTTGGTGTGTTTCTTGTAATGTCTCTGACTTGTGTTAGTCTGGAATTGATTCAGTGCGAGAGCTTCTGCCCTGGTCCCCTTCCCCAGTATTATCCTTACCTATTTATGCATCTAAACATCACATCTGGCTTGAGAACACCTGTATAACAGAATCTATTTTGATGGCAAAATAAGTATATATAGACTAGAAAAAGGAATTTACTCAATCTTTAGCAGATCAGGGCAAGTCAACTGTTCCACAGAAAAAAAGAACCTCTCAAAATTAAGTTGAATAAAATGCTTGTGTGACGATATTAAATAATGTCATTTACACAGACATTGTGTGACTTTGACCTTTTTCAACTTACCAACCATTATATTGAGTGGTTATTGTCCTTACACAAGCAACTTTCTTTTTATATTATTAGCAATATCAAAATATTTGGTTTACTGATATATTTTAATTCTTTACAGTAACAAAGTGTAGTGTGCCAAAAGCAATTAGAATAGTTAGAATAAAAACTGAGTAGAGCAGGAGAAAATTAAGCTTAGCAGGGTAAACTGATAGACCAAAAGTAAGTTAGATTCCTGGGAAGTTAGTGACCATTGATGTGCATTGGAATTGCTGTATGTAAACCTGTTTAATTTGAATTTATAATTAAAACACTGACAGCAGTATTATGAAAAACTCTCTTAGCTCCCAAAGACTGAGACTAGTAATGAAGTTTTTCACTACAGGCAGTTGGAATGCAGTGGTATAAAATATACTAAGTATGTAACAAAAAGTGAATTAAACAATTTGTTTTGCAGTTAAACAAGAAGAACTGACC
Source organism: Platyrinchus mystaceus (assembly GCA_035041135.1). Lineage (NCBI taxonomy): Eukaryota > Metazoa > Chordata > Aves > Passeriformes > Tyrannidae > Platyrinchus > Platyrinchus mystaceus. The sequence goes on along the minus strand of JAWWLV010000038.1, from coordinate 8,511,071 downwards.
AGAGAGCTGACTGCAGCTTTCGAAAGAGGTACTTGTTTTTATGAAGTATTTAGCTGCTGTCAGATGCTTAAAACCCCACATTCTCTCACTGGGAAATATTTCCTGAACTATAGAACAGAAATACTACATCAACAAGGGTTCTTTGTGTGGTATTTAGAATAAGAGCTTCTAAACTGATCTTTCTGCTGATTCAGGAATTCAGGACCTCACATTAAAAACAAAATCCAGTACAAATGTTCCATTTACTTAATTTTGCATCAAAATAATCACTTGGAGTGGGAATGCAAATGGTAAGAAACTGTGTGTTTCCCAGAATACTGTGAAGAACACACTCTGAATCAAACTTAGGCCTATTCTGAGGTTTTACACTGGAATTTGGGAGATGTTCTGCAGCCTTGGAGCTGCAGCAGAGCAGTAGGTGCTGTTCTGCGTAGTGACAAGACAGGAATGATTCCATTACCTGGAAGCTGTGCAGCAAGGAAAGTCCTGATGCCTGTTCAGCCTAAGGTGTGCAGAAAACAACTTTATTCCACAACCAATGAACTGTTCTGAATCTGGGAAGAAACCTTTGTATTTCTGTGCTAGGTCTCGGAATGCTGCAGCTGTGAGGGGTGGGGTGTTGTAACTGTAGACATCAAAGTGGTGCTGGCTGGGCCTGTCTGTGAGGAGTTACAGTCTGTTATAATCTGTTACTCTGTGCCACGAGAAGGACTGTGTTGCATCTGTCCTTGTCAGTAGGTAATAAACCATCTTTGCCCTCCAATTGTTTAATTGAGGAGAAATTGTTTCAATATCCTGTTTGGAATTGGCACTATCCAGACTGGACTGCTACTCTTTTGCATTTTTTCAGTTAAGTCAGTTGGTCTAAATTGCACACATTTAAAACAAAAATGTTTGTCTTGCCCAGTGACTGCATCAGTATTGCAGCCACTTTACAGAAGTCATTAAAGGGTATCCATTCACATTTCTTTTCCGAATTTTACATTTTTACATGTTTTTGGAGCATCTGAGTTGTGCTCCCAAACCATCCCAGATTAAAATAACAGGCAACATGGTTTAAATAGTGTCTGAGTCCTTGCAGCTCACAGCTCTTAGTACTGAAACAGGTACTGTCATTGAAATCTTGGGAGTTATTTTGAAAATGCAAATTCAGCTCTCCCTGTGTAAAATGTTTATTTCATTTCAGATGATCTTCAAGAAGCTAAGAAGCTTCTAGGAAAAATGAAATATTTTGCAAACTTAGAGGATAAACTAAAGACCAAGAAGATCCCTTCCTGATGCTGCTTCCTTTAGGATTAATAGTTAATGTTATTTTAAATTAAACAGTTATCAAAATCAGACAACTGGTGTTTGTTTTCTATGTTTCCATTAAAAGCTTTAATTCTGAGAGGAGGAAAATAAATGTAAAATCCAGTGCTTGCTGTAGCACTTCAGTAACAGATGGAATTTGAAAATGCTTACAACCAGGAAAAGTTGTTCTGGGTAAGGTGGGCCACTGTCCTGGCAGCTACAGGTATGGAAACAAGGGTCAGAAAGGCACACAAACATTGGATATAAGTGAGATTTCTTACTTAGTGAAATATGAAGAAGGTATTTCAAGCTGAGAAGGAGTCCTGGACAAAATGCTGGAGATAAGCAGAAAGCTCACTTAGTATGTCCTGCAGGAGCTTTTTAGTCTCCTTGTGTGTGTTCTCTCACACTATCTTGAAAGTTCTTTTAAGGTAAAAAGTATTTCATTCCTGTTATCTGTGCTCTCCACTACTGCATGCTTTTGGTATGTTGACCTCAGTCTGGTGAGAACTGACCTTCAAAACTAGAAGAGGTTTTACGCTGTTGCATAGTTTAAAATGTTAAGATGCTTGGTTAGGGGAAAAAATAAACCCAGTTTCTAACCCCAGAAACTGTTTTATTGGGATACAAATCTTTATTACAAATACCAGTAATGCAGAGAGGTGCTGTACCGTTGTACAGTTACAGTAGTAGGACTGGGTAAAGAAAGAGTGAAAAATGGCAACTAAATACCTGCATTTCTACATAAACTGGAATATTTCAAATACCAGTTTTCAGTAGGTGAGTTCTTGTTTGGGTTTTTACAAGAACTCCCTGTTTTACTCAGTGAAGCATTTGGATGTGCCTGATGACCTTAACTGAAGATGGGGCTTTGAAATGCAAGAAGAGCCACTGAATTATCCACAGAAATCTGCCAGAAGCATTCCCTGGCATTTCTGTGTCCCTACAGCATTAGGTTACAGCTAAATGTCAAGTCTTCTATGGATAATATAATATGTTGTTAATAGTATTTCAGCAATATTAACTTGCCTTTAGTTACACTTCCTCTAAATACACAAGAGGATTTAATAAGGCATTTGATCACGTATTACATTCCTAATTTAGTTCGTAATTCTAACTGAAGTTCTCTTACAGCCATAAAATTATGCAGGACTTTTTAAAAATTTATCTTGAAGTTGTCTTCTTTCATAAAGCTCTGTTTCCTTTTTTCTGGTATTTCTTCCAAAATTAAGCTTGTGAAATTCCTTTTTGATTTCCAGAAAAGATTTGTTTTTTGTCTCAGGAATTACAAGGAAGATGAAAGCAGCAACAAAGGAGCACTCCAGTAAGAACACCAGGAAACAATACTGCTTCAGTCCATTCTGAAAATAAATGTGATTGCAACATATTTCAAGTGTAACAGTAGGTTTGAGAAAATAAGCAGCTTTTTATTTCCATTCATACCTAACACTGCTGCTCAGATATTTTTAATAAAGTAATGCAATCTATCCTTTACATGTAACTTTTTAATTTTTTTTTTTTTTTAGATAAAAGACTACCAAGTGCAGTGCAATAGACTGGGTAGTCTTTTATTAGAAAAAAAAGATAAACCATTTGAACACTAAACAATTCATAGTCTAGGGACAAGTCAACATTTGCTACTTAGCTGTCACATATTTTAAAATTATATGATTTATCTTTTTCTGAAATATTAACATTTTTCACTGCTGTACATTAAAAAAACCCAACTGTCCTATTGAGAAGCAGAGCTCAACCACAAAGAAAGAACAGGCAGATCCGAATACCCTGCTGCATGATGTTCCTGCAGGTTTTGCTCTCAAGAGCAAGTGCTAAAACTGAAGATTCAAAACAGGACATGAAATGCTGTATTGCCTTTCCTAATAATCTGATCACAGAACATTGTCAGTTCAGTGACCTCTCAGAGGTGGCCACCAGAGGTAGTCCCTTGACTTTACTCTGCCATAAAAGCACAAGGCACTGTTAAAAAATGTGTTCTCTGAATCTGATTTTTTCTTTTTTTTGATACCTTTTCCATTCTTTTAATCTGAACATGAAAATTACCCTCCACGCATTCCTTTTAATTTTCATTTATCATGTTCTATTGGTTTCTGTGAGATCTAAAAAATATTTTCAGACTGATGGAATCTAGTCAAACTCATTTGAGGGGCAGCATGCATCCTGTTCAAGTGTCACATATACAAGTGTATATAATACAATATAAACAATGGGATGGAACCTGGGAGCAGGTGAAATGGGTGGTGCAACCATTAGGAAATTGTGCTGTGCATACTTACCACTATAAAGGGAAAGAGCATTCCAATTGTGAAGAAACTAATCCAACTAAGAGTGCCTCCGATCATGTAAGCAGCAGGACGTGAGGACTGTACAAATAACTCAGCTATCAGGGTGTTGGTTATGCCACCTGGGAATGGGTCACAAACAGAACTAAATGTCCACCTGTGGTATTTCTAATGCCAGAAAAAACTGAGCTGCTTTTGAATATGCCACTAGCTGATCTATTATGATTCCTAACAGTGCACTTCTGAGGCTACTGCCCTTGCAGGAAGGAGCTGCTAAAACGGCCCTGTTTCAGTAGCACCGCTCAGGGAGCTGTGCTCCATCTGAGGGGTCACAGCCTGTTTCTTGCTCTGTGTATAACTCCTTTGTTCTGAAGGCCAGAACTAAGCCCTCCCTCACACACAGCTGCCCCAGAAGGGTGCATGGTAAGCTTCAGTTTTGGGCTACAAGATGGGCTCACTTGGGTTCCTTAGCCAGAGCACCAGCAGCTGCACCGCAAGGACGTCCTGCCCGGTGCGCACAGCAGCACTGCCGACACCCCCTGTCCCTCCCACACCTTCCACCACTCGGACACACACGTTCCTGTGCAGTACCTGGTCCCAACCCAAAGCTCAAGATGAAGGCAAATATAGACATCATGCTCACATAAGGCACCCAGGAGTACAGGTCCTGGAACAGAAGAGAATGAGGTTAAGATTTTGATAAGCCAGTTTTAATGTTTAGCTTAGCAGTTACATTTCCTTTTGTATGTTACTGAAAGTAAGACCAGCAGTCGCTCATGACAGTTTACAGCTAATTCATTTAACAGTACTGCTTCAGAGAATTTAAATAGTGTTCATTCAATAATTTTTATTAAATTGTATCACAGAATCATAGTATGGTTTGGGTTGGAAGGGATCTTAAAGATCATCTAGTTCCCACCCTCTGCCATGGGCAGGGACACCTTCCACTAGACCAGGTTGCTCCAAGCCCCGTCCAACCTGGCCTTGGACACTTCCAGGGATGGGGCAGCCACAGCTTCTCCATGTAACCTGTGTCAGGGCCTCCCCACCCTCACAGGGGAGAATTTCTCCCTGATACCCAATCCAACCTACTCTCTTAAGAGTTTAAACCCATTCCCCCTTATCCTGTCGCTTTTCACTCCCTATAATCATATCATGTAATAGGAATGAGTTCTTTGCACCTGGTAAGTCAGAGAGAAGGTTAGCACAGTGCACCAGAGGGTCATGAGGAGATAACCCCCAATGATGAGGTATCTTCTTCCCACGTAGTCTATCAGTAAACCCTGTGGACAAGACATAATATTCTGTTAATATACTGATCTCATTTTTACCAATATTCTTCAAGAAGCATCATTACTCTTTGTGCTGGGAGGTAGAACAAATTGCTGCTTACACAGGAGAGGGCTGTGAGGCATTCACAAGCTCCAGTGCCGAGTGTCACATATGGGATTTTCTCAGCTGAAATCCCAGCTGCTTCAAAAATGTAAGTTGCATAGAAATAAATCTACAACAGAAAAAAAAAACCCAACAGTGAGGCTTTCCTGGTAGTTAAAGCGTAGACTGGAAACAAAGTCTAGTTCATACTAAACACACAGCTCAATGTATTTTATATTCTGAGTTATTAATCCCACATAAGTACCAAAAGGAATCTGTTAAATTCATGTCTATGTAAGTATATTGCTATAAGAGAAGCAGAGAATACAGAGAAGTAAAATTATTCAACTTATAATGCTTCATATTCCTAAACCAGACACAATGAGATAAGCTGATCCACCTTTATTTACTTCTTCAGAAGAACATAAACACAACTATCAAGTCATTCTTTAAAGAAATTTGCATACCAGAAACACAGAAATGAGAAAAAAAAATAAAGGAGAAACTGAAATAATGCAAGGATATTCTTTCCCACTTATCCCATTTCTCTGAGCTTCTCTAGGTGGATCCTTTGTATTAACAAATGGTTGAAAAACAGATGGGAATTAAACCATTATTTAAGCTGTTAATTCAAATGAAATCTTACAGCATTTATCCCACTGAGCTGTTGGCCTATGGTCATCACAATCACGGTGATGAGTTGCCATCTCACACCGCGATCGGTGAATAACTGCCAGGGCTTCTTGGGTTTCTCCCCATCCAAGGCAGAAGATTCCCGCTGGATGTCTTCCATCTCCCTTTGGTACTCCGAAGAGCCATGAAATCGCTTCAAAGCTAAAAAATAGGAAAAAATCATTTCCTTTATGTTTACCTATTAACCACAACTCCTGGAAAATCATCTCTTTCCACAATGACCAGGCTTTTCCTAGGATATGAAAACTTTTGTTTTGTGACTTGTTTTTTCCTTGCTAGCTTTTCAACATTTTTTGCTGTGGTGGATTTGGAGGATTCTTGGCATTCCTTTACTTTTTTTTCCAAGAAATATCTGACCTTGAAATATTCACCAAGCAAAATATTTTGTATCTCATCCCCAGACCTCCAAATAGTCTTTTCATTTGCAGACACTCTTACCAGTTTTAAATGTTTTGCTTATATTCTAGGCAGAAATAAAATAAATTTCTTGTGATATTTAGTTTCTTCTTGCAGTACAAAGAGAACTGCATAATTTCAGGGGGAAAAAAAAATCACAACTAATCTGAATTTCTGTCTTTCAAATTCTTCTTCTAGCGTGTGGGCTTCATTTACTCCTTTCTGCAGGACTGCAAAGCTATGAAAGTACAGTTGTTTCTTGAGTAGGGTTTAAATAAAAGGAGAGCAATCATAGATCTCTCAAAGGTAAAGGGAAAAGTTTAAGTTGTCATAGTTCTCCTACATGACATAAAAAGGGAAAATAAAGACATTTAAAAGGTAACTGTTCAGAAAATGGAGGATTTAGGAGTTTTCTGCTCAAATAGCCAATGAATCGCTCTTTTTCAGTAAAAACCTCTCCAATTTTTCAGCTACTTATGCCATCTCCTTTTTAGATTCTTTCCAACTATTTCTTACAGGAAAAGTACAACACTACCACTGAAAGGAAGAAAATATCTGATGTAATTAATACTTAATCTGTGACATGACCTGAGAAATGAGCAATCCAGTGAGAGGTTCAGTAATTCACAGATGTTACTTTGTCCAAAAGAAAAAGTTTAGAAAGAGAAGAGAAAACCTTTGGAAATTTCATTGAAGAGTAACCAAACATGAAGTTATATTTGAAACAGGATAATAAAATTTGTTCACTATCCATTACGGGCTCCTGAGTTCCACAATCCCTTTTTCCCCTATAAGCTCACTGGAGGAAAAACATGGGCCAAAAAGCACTAGGTGATAGAACTGTGCTGAGTAGATGAAGATAAAAGGAGAATCTGGAACCCAATATACTCATTGTACCCTTCTGAAGACACAGAAAGTATATTACCTTTGGCACAGCTCAGCTCATCACCTCTGTCAATAAGAAGGTATCTGGGACTTTCAGGAAACCACGGCAGGAATAAAAGTTGGGCAAATGCTGGAAAACAGCTGCTGGATAGCAACAGAGGCCAGTTCTTTTCTCCTCCTAATAATTCCCTGTGTGAAAAAGAAGGTGTGGGAAAAGAAGGTAAAGAAATATAATAATCAGCTACTGGTTACTATTAATGCAGTCTCTGCTCTTGGAACTTAAGATCCCCCTGGATGAAGGCCCAGCAACGTCCTCTGATCTCACCAGGGACAAAACCAGCGGCACAGAAATGACGAGTGCTTTGCTCCCAAGTCCGGTCTTGTGAACATTCACTGTCTCCAGCAAAAAACTGGCAGAAAACATGAACTCAGCACAAATGTACCTGTATTATTGATGCTGTTCTGGCTGACCCACCTAAACTGAGACTACTTCCCTAGGGAGACAGTGCTGATGGCTGCCAGTTGTAGGAATAAGGTGACCAAAGCAGGGTTTTCTTCCTCCAGGGGGACCTTCTCTGTGAATTCTAATGCTACAATGGCACAAGGAATGTTCTGCAAGGAGCTGCAGGAAACTGAAATTCTTTACATGGGAGTAACACAAAACAGGAAAAAAAAAAGTATTTCTAACCTCAAACCAATTATTTGTCCTGCCAGAATCCCCCCAGTCAGAAAGATGGAAGTCCCCATGGCCAAGCCTCCTCTGAGATGTTTTGGGGCAATCTCCCCAATATACAAAGGCTGCACACAGAACCCAATACCTGCAAGTAAATGGAAGAACATTTTCCTATCAATAGAAATTGCTTTGCAACGAGTTACTAAACCAAAACAGGAAGGAAATCAGACTTAGTTAATTTCCTATTAATTTAGTTGCCTTCAGATTCCAAGTTAGACTACAGAACATTTTTGTCATAAACACATATAAAACCTAGAGAATCAGCAGTAACAATAATCATTCACCATAGTTTATTGATAGTAGGAATAGGGAATCATTCACCTGAATTTATGCCAATCAAAAACCTTCCAGCAATCAGTAACTCAAACAATCCTGTAGGATAACTGAGCCCCATTAAAATGGAAGCTAGTATTGCTATAATATTATTCATCAAAAGAGCTCCTTTCCTAAAGAGGAGGAAAAAACAAAAAACAACAACAATAATGAAACAAATAAAAAACACACCACCATAACCAAACCATTTGAAACAAAACAAACAAACAAACAAACAACTAAAAAAAAAAACAACCAGACTTTAAGAAAATCTGTGAAAACATGTTTTTTAAAAAGTTTTCCTTTCTGGTAATATGGGAAAAAATGGGCTTTATACTGAAGAAATGTGCTATTCCCTGGAAACCCAAACATCTGATAAAACTGACTGTGTTTTTTAAAATGTCTAAACATAATAAATATGACAGAATGTCTGACAAGATAGGAGCAGGGTTTGTTCATTTACACACATGAAGTACAACAGATGAGGCAGCATGTCCTTACTGGCACAGAGGCTACAAATGGTGGGGGACACCCATGTTTGCAAACGTGTTCTCCTACTCAGATTTCAGTAAACGTAACGGGAAGACTAAACCGGCAGGTTTTATGGTTCAGGCCTCATCCTTTAAAGTCACATTGGTATAAACTATAAAATTCTGCCAGAAAACTGTTTTGAAGTGAAAAACATGCATAGGTACTCAAGGTACTCTTTTATCCTACTCTTTTTCCATTTATTTTCTTTTTATTCCAGTAAGAAGGTAGGAAAAGCAAACATGCTGCTATATGCCTGCTGCTGCACTGACCTGCCCAGGCGAATTGCCATGCTGCCTCCCATCAGGGCTCCACACAGGCCTCCAAGGGAAAAGATAGAAGCAATGACAGACCAAAGAAAAGTCAGCAAATCTGGATTTAGTTCCTTCTGATAACGACTAGTCCAGGTTTCGTTTAAGAACTTGTGTATGTGCTGCAGTAGAAAAGAATGATGAATGTTTAGCATTATGTGCAGCCCTACAGCACAGCACTACAGATAACTTGCACCCCAATCCTGAAAACCAATTCTGGGAGCTAACAAAAGATACCATCTTATTTGTATTATATTAAAAACACCAATGTCTGGCAGAATCTTCCTTGACTGCAACACTGTTCCCTACTCCTCACACACATCAAAGGCCGCTGAGCAGCTTTGCTCTGTGTCCTGGCTCAGCCAGGCTGTGCTGCACCACAGGACAAACACCACCCGACCACACACTGCTATGAAGAGAGCTCTGAGGTCCTTCTGCACAAGGAAGGAGATGCTGGATGATTGGTCCTACTGATTTTAGGAACATCTCAGAGCACAGGGGCCTTACAACCTAAAATATTGTATAGTCAGGAGACTCATTCTGACACTTGATCTAAATCTTCCTGCCTTAGTGTAATCCAACAAGTCATAATAAAATCCCTTTTGCAAGTCTAATAATGCTCCGCTTTTCTTAAGAGTATTCATGTGTCAGAATTTTTAAACTGTTATTCTGAAAGCTTGGTCTTTAGAAACTCCTGAACTGTCATGTATCTGTAATAAGAGACTCCTGTTCTTTGCCAGCAAACGAAGACTTTACAGAAGGACAAAGTTCCTGGACTGTCCTGCTGTTTCCAGCATATTACTTGTTCTTTCACAAACAGCTTCTTTTAAGCTTTGTAAAAAGCATACAGTGTTACAGCAAATTCGGTCTTCACAGTTTCACAAGCAAATCAATCAGCTGATGGCAGAAAATTATACCCATCACTTTCACAAGACCATTTGCTCAGATCCTCTTGAGTCATCCACAAAATAGGCAAAATCGTTAAGGCCCTGGCAAAGGATGCACAAATAACAAGTAGATGAAAATACCTACAAGTTACTCAGCCACTACAGATGCAACTTTTTGACTCCCTAAGAAGATCTTTTTCAGTAAGCTGCCTTGTGATGGACTATCCTTTCTCCCTGTTATCCAGTGACAGGATGTGTGGGAATGGTTCCAAGCTGTGTCAGGGGTGGCTTAAACTTGACATTAGGAGAAACAGTGGTGACATCCTACAGAAACACTGGAACAGGCTTCCTAGAGAAGTGGTCAATGCCCCAAGAGCATTTGGATAATGCCCTTAGTGATATGCTCTAACTTCTGATCAGCCCTGAAGAGGTCAGGCAGTTGGACTAGGTTGTCATTGTAGGTCCCTTCCAACTGAAAATGTTCTGTTCTATTCTATTCTTAATGTTCTGGGCTATTTTAGTCAAAGATGTAACTGAAAAAGATATTTATTCACTTAATCCTTCTAAAACATACTTAGCAGAGGTATTTGTGTGGCCTATTTGGCACCTTTACCTGACACAGAATACCTCTGATGGAAGGTACTCACAAAGAAATTCACATGAAACCCTTTGGGAAACCAGCAAGAATCCTTCATATGAGAGGAAGCCTGCTTTGGTTCCCACTGCACATTTGACCTCTTGGATGAGTTAGAGAGAGAAAACAGCCCTGTGAACAAGAGGTGAGCTTTTACCTGTGTGGGTGCATTGATAATGGAGACATTATACCCATACTGAAAGGTCCCTCCAATTCCAACAGCACAAACAGCCAGGAACAATGTCCAGCTGGGGAGCTAGAGAACAAAAGAAAGTATAATGGGTATGAAAAGAGAGAGGTCCTTGAACACACATGCATGTAATATCTAGGAGAAAATCATGGGCAAATACATCATGTTTTTACTTTGGAGCAGTGAAAATATTTGCTTAGAAAACCACATGAACTGCCAAATACCTGCAGCAGGAGAAGCGTTTCACGCTGACTTCGGCTGTGATCATTAACAGCCTTCAGAGTTGCCACAATCACAAGTCTCCAGATTTAAGTGTAGGCAACATAACCATTGCAGATTTTATTGGAAACTCTGTAAATGCTTTTTGCATGAGCCACACTGCTCATGGTGTCTGTTTTTAATGAAAGAATGCAAGGACTGTTTATGTTTGGTGTTAGAGGCACAATGATTCAGTATAAGAATTAACCAAATCCCAGTTTCTTTGCCACACATTTCAACCAAGATGTGAGAAATAACAATATTTTATATCCCATTTCAAGTCCCTAAAATGATTACTCAATGTCTGCAAGTTGGCAGTTGCTAAGCCTTAGTATCTTAAATGACAACATACTGTTTACTGATAATAGTATTCAATCTGAAGTATATTGGCATGTATTTTTTAATTTTTCAACACTGATTACCTAGTTACATTCCTAAATCAGTATTTATAAACCAAAATTAACAGTCACAGATTCATCGGGTTTAAGGCCAATACAAACTACTGTTATGATACATTTAAATCTCAGAAGTCTAATTGGTCATAAAACATTATACTTTGGATGAGGCCTCTGGGTCAGAGATCTCCAGAGGTTTGTACAGTGTTTGGTTTTCTCACGTGGTGCTTTCTGACTCTACTTTTTACTGAATATGATTGTACTAAAAATAACATCCAGTTCGAACGTCTAGCAACCCTTTCATTTAAAATTAGGTCCTAATTTCATCTCATAGTATCTTATTGTCTATCTTCAGCTGGACACAATGATGTCTCCTATACTAAAAGCACTTCAGTGATCAAATTTCCCCTTCATATATACTGTACATAATTTTTTTAATAAACTTGTACTCCCTGAATTTCTCATTGTGAGGTATGCAGACTAATTCTTCATCATTCTCATTCTTGGCCCAGTTCCCAGAAATGCTGAGTTATTTCAGATGCTATACTGTATTCTGAAAGAGCTGTGTCTTTCACAAAGATAATTTACCAAAACTTCCTTGCTTCAGGACTAAAACTCAGAAGTTGAAATTAATCTTAATAAAGTAAAATGCAATTAACATTTCCTTACAGTTTCCAAGAATAAAAAGTGTCTCTCAGAATTACAAGCAAAGCAACGAATCAAGAGTAATATATAAGGGCTGCAGCAAGTATGGTAGAAAAAATAAAACTAGAAGGGGTAAATACTGGCACTGCACGCTCAGACCTTTTCGTTAACCAAGTACTGTAAGAGTATTTTGTGTGTCTCGTGGGTATAACCTGGAATCTAGAAGACAGAAAATAAACAAACAAACAACCCAAAATCATTAACGTACATCACATAAATTTTGTTATGACAGGTCTTTTGTTCTTCCTGCCCAAAATCAGCCGGCTCATTACACTGACATGTTGTCTCACATTGGAGTTTGGGCACTCATTTCTTGGGGAGAGCACAGACAACAGCCTCATCTGTTCTGTACACTCCTGAACTCCTGACAATTTATAAGCACTTTCACCTTATCTCAGAAACACAATACAAACAAAATTCAATTTACATTCAATGTAAAACACGAGAATGAGAAAACGTGCTTTTATAGCTTCCATTGTATAACACAGCTAGGTGTCCAAGGAAAGCACAAAACTTTATCAGCCTAATCCCCTACTGTTTTTCTATGTAAAAGCTGACAGAAACATCAGTGCATTTCACATTTGTGCATCACTGCTAAAACTACAAACTCCCTGCAAGATCCACCTTCTGAGGCCAGGACAGTTCTGCTTACCTTGCTGGGTGAGCTAGACGCTCTGAGCAGCGGCTGGCGCTCCATTCTGAGCATGGGCTGAATTGGATTTCCTTTGCAAAATTTAGTAAGACTACATTACAGGAATAAAAGGTGCCAGAGAAATTAGGTTACTATTGCATTAGGACATAGCTGGGGTTTGTTGGTTTGTTTGTCTGAGGGTTTTTCGGTTGCTTTTGGGGGGTTTTTGTTATTATTATTTTTGTTGTTCAGTTTTTTGGGGTTTTTTTGCTATCGGGACTCTCCTCAACTTTTCTATGACAGAAATGTCCAACTTTGCTAAAGCCTCACAGCAGCCTGGGAGAGCTTTCCCACCTCTAGCACCGCTGCACACGCACTGTCCCCCTCCAGCTCCGCGCAGAACCCGCAGCCTCCCGCCACAGAACACGAACGGGCGGTTACCGTGTGCCTCGGCGCCATCCCTCGCTCTCGCCGCCTCTCCGCCAGCGCCTCAGCTCCTCAGCTGACCGGGATTTGGCTGCGGGACCAAGCCCGCCCCGCCGCGGGGATTAGGCCGGACCGCGGACAAGAGCGGGGTTGTCTCGGCGCTCCCCGGTGGGGGGGGGGCCCACGGTCGCGGTGGGGGCCCCACGGCACCCCATGGCCACGGCCGGGACTGCGCCCCCCGCACTGCAGCTCCCACAGAGCCCGCAGCCTCCGCGGCGCCCGGGACTACGGCTCCCACAGCGGCTCCCACAGCGGCTCCCACAGCGGCTCCCACAGCGGCTCCCACAGCGGCTCCCACAGCGGCTCCCACAGCGCCCGGGACTACAGCTCCCACAGCGCCCGGGACTACAGCTCCCACAGTGCTCGCGGATTCTTCTCTGATCGCAGAGAAAGGCCTGGAAAGGACGCGGGCTCTGGCGGCGGCTCCAGCTGCGGGCCCGGCCCGGGCCGGGTGAGCGCCGTGGGCGGGGGCGGTTCGGCGCGGGGCTCCTGCGGGAGCGCCTCGGGCCGGTCCGGCGGGTCCCGCGGCGCGGACCGTGGCGTTGACATGCGTTTTCTCCCTCACAGCAGGAAATGGCAGCGCTCGGCAGATCCTGCCAGGGCATCCCGGCCGGCCCGGCCGTGGAGCTCCCCCCGGCTGCGGCCGCTGCCCCGGACCGCCACGGGCCGCATCTCGGAGCCGGCGGCCACGGCCGTCTCCAGCCACCCGCCATGGTCATGGCAGGGATCGGAAACAACGGCGCCGACGGATCCTCCAGCCTCTGTCTGCAGAGCAGCTTCGACTTGGCCTCCCTGGCCGCGCTCGGGAGCCACAACGAGGGGCTGACGGCGGCCCCGGTGGGATCCTTCACCAGGAGCCGCAGCCAGTGAGTGCCGAACCCCTTCCCTCATGGCCGGTGCCGGACGGCCGGCAGTGTCAAACAGCGGTGCTTTGCGAGGCGGGGTGGAATTTGTTTCCTTCTAGCAGTGTTTCACTGGTAGGAGGTTAGAATTGTATTGTGCTCGTCTTACGGCCTTGAAGCTGGCTGGTGAGGGATAATGGAGCCTTCTAAAAGGCAAGAAAGGTGATCGAGTGTACCAGCATCTTCACATGCTTTTAAGCTCATATGGGTTTTTATTTTTTTATTTTTAAACTTGTTCTTTCTCATATGTGAGCACAAAAACCTTAAGTTATTCTATAAAACGTTATGTTTTGGTCACATTTTAGTATGTCCCTAACAGACTCAAGTTGGATCAAGTTTGTGCTTCTTGAAGCAGTTGAATTTCAGCAAAAATTGATTTTGCCCCTTGTGGAAAAAAAAATAACGTAAAGGAGGATAAATTAGGATGGAATTCTGCTCTGAGAACTGAGCAATTACAGTTGCCTTTGACTTCCTTTGGAACAAAGTGCTCATTTATTGTCCAAAGCTTCCATTCCCTTTATGGCTGGTAATGTATTGCAACTGTTGCTCTTAGTTGTAAGTGAAATTTTAAAAGGGAAGAAAATATTTTTTGACAATGTCAGTGTCACTGGAAGATTAGAAGCTAAATAACTATTTGTTTTATTTTGCAGTGTTTCTGTGCGCTATGGAAAGAAGCATAAGCTAGAAGAAGAGCCAGAAGGGTAAATTAATTTGTCTTTTATAGCCTGAAAAATACCAATATGCTTTTTGTTTTCCAAAACATTTAAGCACATCTCATCTACAATGCAAACAGGAAGGGAACTTCTATCATTGTTTCCACTTGGAACTCTTCCCCTGAATTGCACATGAGCCTGAATCCATTTACATTACCTAATCAATTGTGTAGCACTGATTTTCTTGCATGATTACTCACGTTCCACTAAGAGCAACATGGATTTATTTTCTTTTTTGAGGTTGCACTGCTACAGTGTGTCAAAGCTGTTGAAATGCACATGACTTTCTGTAAGATTTCCTCTTTGACAGTTGTAAACTTACTTTGTTTCCTAGTTGTCCTGTGCGGAAGAAGAGACTGACAGGAGCCAAAAATTGCCCTTTGAATCCCAACACTGAAGAATGGATTCTCTGTGCAGGTCAGCAGGCAGCTGGGGAGGTAGCAAGTCAGTATGGTGGCAGCGGTCCTGAAACTGCCATGTTAGAAATTCCCTGTGAAGAAATGGATCAGACAATGGGGGAACAGCAATGCGAGGTTGCTCGCAGGAAACTTCAGGAAATTGAGGACAGGTAAATGCAGGGATTGAGTAGCCTGGCTTTGCTGAGCTTTCCCTTTTCTGGTGGGAATTCAGGGGTAAATCTAGCACTTAGCAGTGTGATAACACTTCTGTGAGTTTGAGGTGAACCTTCTGTTCAGCTGATTTCATTTTAAGCTACCTATGGTCCTATGAGTCTTTGGACTGATACTGTGATTTGAAATCAAGGGTGTTAGAGCAGAAAATGCTGAATAAATAACCCCTGATCACAATCATTATGCAGCAGCAGTATATCACAATGGGGTTTAATGCTCTTCTGTGAGTATCCAGAGCTCAAATTTTAACCAGTTGTCTGGTCAGACTTGAGCTCAGCTTGTTTTCAACCAACTGCAGCTTATTCTGTGATTCATACTTAAGGTAGATGTGAATTTGTAAGCGTAGAGAGTAGCATGAACCAGAGAGGTCTCTCTGCACATATGCAGTAAGGCTGAGGTTCATCTTGCTGATGGTGTGATGTGGGGTGATGGGGTGGCTATGGAGAGACTACTGCGGTCCTTTAATAAATGTACTCTGTGTTCTGGCCCTCAAAAGATTTCTGGGAATGGCACATGTGTGTATCAGTTGATTGCAGCTGAGTTAGTGTTCTGGAATATCTAAAATGACCACTGCAAATGATTAGAAAAGCCAA
This sequence comes from Platyrinchus mystaceus, assembly GCA_035041135.1. NCBI lineage: Eukaryota > Metazoa > Chordata > Aves > Passeriformes > Tyrannidae > Platyrinchus > Platyrinchus mystaceus. The sequence goes on along the minus strand of JAWWLV010000038.1, from coordinate 8,495,226 downwards.
AAGTTATAGAAATTTTAAAATAAGATTTTTTTTTTTGGATTATTACTCCACAGATGATGTGTGAGGGGAAACAAGGTACTATTAGACTTTTCAAGCATAAATCAGAGTAGTGATATATGTCTTTATCTGCCCTTGTCTGCTTTGGACATCTCAGAGGATTGTTCCCCATCCTTCTCAGCTACTCTGCTAAATTTTCTATAAAAGATTTACCAGAACCAAAGAAGATGCCTCCAGTTTTTTCTGAAGGCTTCAATATATTGTGCTCATTTAATCTCAGAAACTGGCGCAATGCTGTGAAAAGTGAAGCACTGTATTCAATACCTCTGCAATAATTCTTAAGGTTCAGACATGGGGAACTGAGCAGGTTAAGCTACTGCATAGCTGAGACTCACTCATGTAATGTGACCAAATCGTACAGTTTCCTCTGAAGGGAATTTATTTATTTTCTCTCAGTGTATGTTTGCACTGACACTGCTGGGATAACACAGGGATAACAAAGCCAGCTCAGGTACCAGAAGTGGCATAGCTGCTCGAGTGAATTCTGTGGTAACAGTCATTCTCAGGGTATTTTGGCCCAAGAGAGACTCATGTTAACACAGCCCCGCTGCTTCTGGTACCCAGCCGAGGTCAGAGACCTGCACAGTGCAGTGCACGTAGATGTGACTGTAGTCTGCAGTGGATGTGCCTGATAACAGTATGCTCAATAGTGTTTATCTCCCTCTTCCCCCTCCATTCCTAGGATAATTGATGAAGATGAGGAAGTTCATGCTGATGGAAATGTTAGCAATCTGCCCACTCTTATCCTGTCAGATACCCTTAAAAAAGGGATGAAGAGGGATTTTGGTGAAGTCCTGACAAAGAAAATAATAGAATCTATGTAAGTTTTGGAGGAAATAATGGTGCTATGTAGCTAACACATGCAAATGAAAAGAGAGACCCCGTCTCATATTTGTGGAGATGTCCTTAATTTACTGCATGATGCAGCCAACATTGTATAACAGACCATTCATCTGTCAAAAGTAGGAAAAACTGTCCTAATGTTAAAAAAAAAGTGTGACTGTAGTGGTCACCAAGTGTCTGTTTTGTACTCCTCATTTCTACAGAGAGAAATTTGTTGATTAAACCATTACAAGCTGTAGTTTTATGTATATGAATTTTCAAAATGAGAAGATCCTGAAGTGCGACCAACAGTGGTCGTCAAGTTTTCTGCTAAAGAAAAGAGAGAAAATACAGGTTAGAACTAGAAGTAATGGAACTAGTTAAGGAAGAGGAAACTTAATAGGGGGGGGAAAAAAGGCATATGGCTTCTGGAATATAGTTCCAGGCTAGCTCAAAGGATGAAGATACTCTCTGGTCTTCTGCATTTAATAGCTGTGCTTGGAGAGCTTAAATTTAACTGAAACTCCATCCCCTTCTAGGAGCCGTCCTTCTATGGAGCTGGTGCTTTGGAAACCTCTTCCTGAAACTCTGACAGATAAACTGAAGTCTGTTTCTGTTAAGAACTTCAAGCAGCAGAATACAGAAGGGTGTCAAGCTAAGCAGCCAACACCAAGAGCTCCTTTTGACCCACAGACTGAAACGTTCCCTGAATCACAACAGACTGCCATGTCTCCAGATCCATATGCTAGTTTGGGAATATCTGGGTGTGCAGAAGAAGAAATGGAGTTGTAGATGCCAGATTTTAGATTGGAAGTGGTGAGCTTCTGATGCTTTTTGTTGGTGTTTTTTTATTCTTTCTGGTTTGATGTATGAATCTGAAGTTTTATTATTTGTTTTTTGTTTTCTTATTAACAATCATAAGGACATGGTTTGGCCAGGAAACACCCCGAGATTTCTGTACTCCGGTCTGTTAATTATTGTTATTTTTACTGAAAAGGTAATCCAGAGGCCTTTGGAACAAGGAAGTAGCTTTCCATCTTGCTTGATGGTGAAATATCCTCTTAATTGCCCTTGGTAAAGTATAAAAACTAAATATTGAATGTAACTGTAGCTTAAGCCATGTCATTCACTTACTGAGCCATTAAGATTTTGGTGCACATACTATGCTTGGCCAGTTGATTTGAATTAAAAAGGTATGTAAAGGAAGAAATACTTTTGAATCTAGTCACAGGTAGAAAAGCAGTCCCTATGGTAATACAGCTTTTCACACTATTTCATCTGTGGCTGGTTTGGACTTGATGTAAACTCAAATGTAGAAATTATACATCCTGCGGGGTGGTAGGGAAGGAATGTTACAGAAAAAGTCTTTGTAGAAAGTAAAGCCAGCTTCTAACTTGCAGGATACCTGCTAACTTCAGTCTTCTTTGGTCATTGGCTTCTAAATTTTGTTTGTTGGTTTTTGATGTCCCCCTCCCCAGATGATGCAAAGGCAGGAGAAAAGTGGTTCTGAGCCAAGAGATTCACATTTTACATTGTGCTGAGATTCTTTATATGCATCCAGTCAGAAAGTCCGTTGAAGACACTGTTAACTTTTAATTAAATAAACAGCATCCTTTAATTTGGATTAACATGGTAAGTAAATCAGATGACAGGGAGCCTTTGAGACTGCTGGCATCAGTGGTGAGGTAAAGAAGATGGTTGTCTTCTTCCCGAGAGAATCTAGACTTTAAAATTGAAGCCAGAACATGTGCCATTTAACATAGCTTCACATTGTTTATACAGATGTATGCCAAAAGAATTTCGTACCCTGCTTAGGGTGCCAAGGAAAGGAATCCACTAAGAGCTTTTACTTGTACCTTTTCTCAATGCACAGCAGTTCCATTTTGCCTGAAACCCTTAAAAAAGGCAGAGAATCTTACCTTCTGTTCCTGAGTCCTTGAGCTTTCTCAGAGATACCCGAATTGGGGCTTCTCATAAGAAATTCCTTTCCAAGTAATAAGTTCTGTTCAGAGTCCTGCAGCCAGTCTAGTTTTGACATCTTGCTAACATAAAGAAGCAAGTATACAGTAATGCAACTGCTCACATTGTTGACAATCTTTGTGATGATATTCTTTACTATTAACACATAGCTGATAGTTTAAAATCAAGCTTCTCTTTTTGCGTAAGTCCTTTATTTCCTTCTGGTTGTTCAGAAGATACCCCTGTTTGTTAAGTCCTGTTTTTTTCAGCTTTTGTTGAAGGTTGGTTGAAATTTTCTGTCTCTTGATAAAACTTTTCAGAGCTTCACTAAAAACATTCCAACATTTGAATAGTATTACTCTGGAAACCAGTACCATTCTGAAGATTTATTAAGTAGGCTGCACCTGTTCTTCAATCTTGCTATGTCTAATTTAATTTCAGGGTCTGCTGTAAATCTCTTGCATGAACTGTGTACTATTCCCCATGTATTATTAAGGTGTGCTTAGAATCTACAGCCTTTGATGTGCTCCACTGCTTGAATATAAAGTAAAGCAATGCAGTTTGGAGAAGGCTGCAGTCACTGCAGGTAGAAAACGTGTTGCCTCCAACTAATTAACCGGTTTTCAGCTTGCAGGATTATATTTAATTTGTATTAAGGTTGGAAGTATTTTAGCTGAAAGCTCTGAATCCTAAATAAACTGAGAAGAAAGGATAAAACTTTCAAAAATTTGATTAAACCATCTCAGCAACACTGAAATAGCAACAGAGGAGTAAAAAACCTGTAAGAAGCCTAAATATATCAAATCTAGATGCAGTTGTTTTCCTCTTAAAAGTGACAAATTGCATGTCAGATTTGCAGAATATGAAAGTTTTGTAGACGCCTTTTAAACATACTTTTTTCCTGTTAGATTTGTACCAAAGGTTGACTTTCCGAGGTGTTTCTCCTCCTAATTGTTTGATGCCAAGGGGGCTTCACTGACCCATTATTCTGCCATCTGAAACAAGAATGTAGTGGTGGACTACTGACAAAGACCATCAGATGGGGAAAAAACTGTCCAAGAATTTTGCTTTGGTAGAAAACATTTACTTTCTTTTTTTCATAATTCACTTCTGCCCTTGTGATAGGAGACAGTGGGGTGGAATCACTTAAATTGATGGGGGAGGAGAAGAGTGGGTTACAGTGGGAACCGAGTGTCAGGAGGACCGAGCAAGATCCTTGCTAGTCACTTGGAGAGGGTATGGGAGATGAAGCTCTGGGTGTTTTCAGACTTCTGTATTCGTGAGTTTTGTTGTTGTTGGCTTCCTTAAAAGACTTTTATTAATGCTGTTCACAAGCGGGATGGCAGATGTGATGCAGTATTAGAAAAAACCTTATTTTGAAATATGGAAGATCTGATTCTGGTCTGTCTTCTCTTGGGACCAAATCACCCTTTGTATGTCAGTTTTCAATAAATTTTCTAAAATATTTTTTAGATGATTGTGTTTCATTCCTGATAAAAGTTAAAACCTTGGGAGCCTCTGACAAAGTAAAAGGGGGATAGCAAGGGACAGAATTTATTTTGGCATGGGCTTGGAACTGGATTTGTAATTATTCCAGGGCCTGTGTCTTGTATCACTCAGCTAGGGCAGATGTGTGGCTGCTGTCACAGATCATTTATTTCATGAAATGCACATGTAACCCATGTGAACCACTGGGTCTGGATCCTAGCTTGTGAGGTAAGTAGGACTCCAGAAATCCGAGCAATCAGACAGCAGTCACCCGAAGGAAGTGTGCTGCAATGTGAGAGCTCCTGCTCCGTGCATGTTACCCTCCCTGGCTACCTCAGCTTTCCCTGGGTTCTGTTTAATTTGGCATCTGTCAGCTACAGGAAGATCTCAGATTAAAGATCCTCAGCTGAGAGTTTAGATTCTCACACTTTAATCTGTATTATATAAATAAATATATTTAAAAAAACCCTTATCCTGCCTTGGGAGCACTTAAGCAGACTTGATTCTAGTAAAAAATAAATACTACTGCTTATAGAAATTCTGAATGCTTTTAGGCTTCTAGATGCCCAACAAGAACTAATTGTGTCTTTTTAGTGGAAGGGATCTCAATAAATATTAACAGTTTGTCTTGGAACCCAGTGCTTCCAGTAAGTCAGGATAAAGCATGCCAGGACAGAGCTGTAAAGTTGAAAAAGGGGAAGCAAAGCAGTGTAAATACCACGTCCCTGAACATTTTTGCAGGGTTTGGATGTTAAACAGCCCTTCCAAGCGCGATGGAAATGTGACCGTCACACCGTTTTCCCTGAATTCTTTGAGCCGTTGAAAAGCGGCTCCTCACGGAGCCATGAGGGGCCGAGGCCCCGCGGGAGGCGGGCGGGGCTGTGGCGGCGCTGCCAGCAGGTCCCGCCCCAGGGCGGGCCTCGGGAACCGGCACCGGGAACAGGCCCCGCTGGGAATTGTGTGTTCCACCTCTGGCATCCCCCTCACGCTCCGGCCAGGGCACCCATGGGCGCAGGTCTAGCCCTCCAGAGACCCACAGGCACCGACACGAGCTGCCTGGGGGGAAGACCCACAGGCACATCAAGTCCAACACCGCCATGGTTGTTAGACCTCGGGCATTAAGTGCCACATCCAGTCTCATCTTAAAACCCTCCAGGGACGGTGAACCCACCACATCCCTGGGCAGCCCATTCCAATGTCTATTCCCCACCCTAAGGTGTTTTGAGCCACAGGACAAACATGCTTTCCCTGCCCGCAGAAGTAGGACATGCTGCAGGGCAGTTACTCCTCCAGCAGAAGGCAGCAGCTTTCTGCTCCGTATCACACAGCCCGTGCCTTTTGCTTCGTGCCCACGGACAGTTCTGAGGATCACGGTGCTCTGTGTCAGTGACAACAGGCAGCTGCTGCAGTGACAGAGGAGAGAAGGGAATCTATGCCCCTGATGTGGGTGCAACCTTGGCTTCAAAGCACTTGGCTGCTCTAGGGCAGGCTTGTAAATTGAATTAAGTTTACAGAGTATCCAAAAAAGCTTACATGGGCAGCTATCAAACTACACTTTACTCAAGATGCTGGTTCAAACCACCACCAACTACTCAAATGAATCAAAGCAATTTTAAGTCTCAAAGTTGTGAGCACTGATCTTTCTTAAACCACTGACTCAGAATAATTACTGGAACAGAACCTTGCCTAGGAGCTGAGAACTGCAGTTTGGCTGGCTTAAGAACAAAGGAAAGTCATATGCAGTAGAGGTATCATTTGTTTTGTTCTCAATGTTGTCTGAAGCAGTCCTTTACAAAGCTGGATTTACTGGTGGTTTTCTTGCTGAAGGTTTAAGCACACGCAAGGCTGATAATTGGTACAGGATTTTTTGCTTAAGATGGCCACATCTTGCATGTATTCATATTTCTTTCAGTGTGCCATTCACATACAGCTGTTGGACTTCAATGTCTGTCAGACACTGGTGGTAGCAGGTCTCTCAGTGCTTCCACCAACTTTTGTCTTCAGCTGAACAAATTGCGTTCAGCCATTCCCTGCCTAGATAGCTTTTCCAGGTGTTTCAGGTGTGTTTTGTTAAAGACAACTTTTTTTCTGCCTCTGTAATTTGGTGAAATTTGTTACATTACATAGCTGTAGTCTCTATTTCTATCCACTATTCGGATGGAATGCTTTATTACAAGAAGTTTGTAATCCAAAGCAGTCCTCTGTCCTTGAATGTTAGTGACCAAAACCCTACCATACCACCCCCCATTTCCTTTCCTCCCCACCCTAAGTTATTTTTGTCAAAATTGAATGCAAAACATGAAATAGCACTGAAACCAAGAGCAGCTGTGCAAACACCTGTAACAGCTCTCTCAGTATAAAATTTCAGTTTCTTCTGTCACTCCAAGTGTTGTTAATATTGTGACGTTGGAACAAATGGATATGGACAACAAAGGGCCCTGCTGTGATATCTGAAATTCTCTCTGTGAAGTTCATTTGATGCTTCAGAATATCCTGTGGTAACATGGAATCTGCACCTTTTTCACCCCATGTCTGTCTCACCCCCATCTCCCCTCTGACTGAGCACTTTGGCTGGCATTACTGGCCACCATGACTTTATTCAGACTTCAAGCTCCTGCCACCCACTTATTGAAGCTGAAGGTTTTGCTCCAGCAGTTTTGGCCCTCACACAAACCCCTCTACCACATCCAGAAGCTGCTACAGCATCCAGCTGCAGACACTGTGCAAGTGCTGCTCATCAGCCCATTGTGGCAGGATGAGACACTGAGGGACCTAAACTTAAGTTCTGCAGGCCCAGATACTCCCCCCTCCCCACTGAGATCTAAAGCAAAAAAGGGTCAGTGAGCTGCGCTGCATTTTAATTGCACCAATACAGTTAAATATTAAATGGAGAAAGCAACTCTACATAGCAAATGGAAAACAAGCATTTACATAGTAAAGCTGTAAGATGTAGAGACTATTAAAATTTTACCCCAGTTGTCTATACATGAATATCCCGCTGTGGTTTTTGGTGTTAAAATTTTAAATGTAAAACAAAATTAACATTTTCAGGTTCATATAGAATTAGCAAGTTACTGAGAAACAAAGTTTCCTCCCTCATAAGCCAACACTGATGGGGTGTCAGGGCAGAACGCCCTGTTTTTTCATACCATCACTCCATCTACCAGCGTAGGTAGAAGAGAGCAACAAGTGTATTCCTGAATACACTTGAGTTTCCCCACACACACACACCCCAAAGGGGTATATGCTGATATCTGCCAGGACAGTTACCCAAGGGGAATTAACACTACCAAGTTAGACACTGATCAGCTGGGGAAAGAGTTCACTAGCAAAGCTATCCTCCCACATGTGGTCAGTGCCTAGTGGAGAGGACATGTCACTGAAGGGAGACAGGGATCCTTCATACCCAGAGTCACTACAGGCATCCAACAAGTAGTTTGAGGCTTCAAGGCTATGATGAGAAGAAAGCAGATGAGAAATGCCCAGTTCAGGCATGAAGCTGTCTACAGGTTCCTCCTTCACAGACACTGGGACCTCAGGGATAGCCTTGTCTTCAGATGAAGAGAGAGATTCTTTCTCAATTTTCACTAGCATATTGGTTTGGTTGCTCGCTTCAACAGGAATCTCCAGTATTAGGGGCTTTGTATATACGTGATCAAACCTTATCAGTTCATTAATGGCCTCCAGCTTAGCTGATGAGGACCCCAAAGGAGGAGATAGGGAGGTTGATATGGAATTTGTTTCTCCAGAGAACTCTTCCTCCAGCTTTTCCAGGCACGTTGACTCTGAATCAGCACATCTGAGAAACATCTCTGGGTCCAGACTGTCCAGAAAGCCCAACAGGAGATCAGGCTGCAGAATGAAATACCATTTTAGAAAGACAGCCTATTTCTGTAAAAACACCATTTGTGGCATTTATTAACCTCCATCTGGAAGTTAAAATACATTAAACACAATCACAGTTGTTTTACTAAGAACACCATCAAACACACAGTTAAGGCAGTTACTTATCTTTCAGAAATTCACAGAATCACAGAATCCATCAGTTTGGAACAGACCACCGTGGGTTATCTGGTCCAACATCCCTGCTCAAGCAGGGTCAGCCTAGAGGACATTGCACAGGATTGCATCCAGCCAGTTCTTGAATATCTCCAGTGAGGAAGACTCCACAACCTCTCTGGGCAATGTGTTCCACTGTGCAATCATCCTTTGTCCATTAACTTTTTTGTAAGGGTACTGACAATCCTCACAGAATTCTACATGCATTTGAGATTCACAGCCACTGCTGGAAACTCTTTGAGACCCTAGACACAGTGAGTGCTACCACCTCAGTGCCTGCTGGCTACACAGAGCACAGACCAGAACCCGGCTTAGGCAGACCTGCCTGTGACCAAAGTTCAGAGGGCTGGGTTGGTGGGTTTTTCTGAGTTTTGTTTAACTCCTGCACTCACTAGATACAGCCTAACACAGCTGTTCTGAGCCACAGGTATGACATTCCAAGACTTGGAAAACAAAAAAAACTATGGAAAAATCATAAAATTATTTAATATCAAGAAATTAAAATACCAGTCTTAAATCCACAGTGGTTCTGAATTTCATGGGCAGTTTCCACAGGAATAGATGCTCACCTCAGAGTCTGAAGAGTCACTGCCATCAGAATCCACGTGGAAGCCATCAGAAATGGTGACTGCTGGGCCTGCACCTGCTGCAGAGGAACACGTAGTCTGAGTGCTGCGGACTCAGCGGACCCGGTCACCAATCTAATCTCATCCACCTGCGATTCCTTCACAACCTGTGCCAAGGAAAAAATCCAGTCACCACAAGTGTTCTACCAGGCAGCACAGCACATAATCCTGAAGATCACAATTTTTCCCGCAAAGGCTTCCAACACGAGATTCTCCACTTGCTTATGCTGTAGCAACCCAAAGGTAAGACCACTTCTAAAGTTAGCTGAAGCTTCCACACACTTGCAGATTTTGTTTGTCACTTTCAAATGAGAGCCTGGCCCCCTCCCCCACACACCGTTCGTTTGGGACAGGCCTATGTGACTGTAACAGTTTTCACTTCACTTCTATAAAGAAGTGTAGAAGAGGAGACGAAGTTATCTCATGTTTCTGGCACATCCCTGTTCACAGCACTGGGGTTACACCGGGAGCAGGGCAGCTCTCAGTGTACTCCGATCAGGGCGAGGGGGGGACACACGCCAGCAGCGCGGCGGGCAACTCACCTGCGACTCGCTGCCCTCCTCCTCCGTCTTCAGAGCATCTAAACCCAGGCGGCAGCGGAGCTCCTGGTTCTCCAGCACAAGGTTACACGTCCTCTCCCGCAGGAGCTGGTTTTCCAGCAGCAGCTTCTGGTTCTGGAGAGAGCCGTGAGGCAGGGAGGCCGCCCCTCACCTCCTCACCCCCTCCTCCTCCAGCCCCTCACCTCTCCAGTCCCTCACCTCTTCCTCCAGCTCCACCACCTGCTGCTCCAGCTCCGTCATCCGCGCCTTCTTCCTGTCGCGGGCGCTCTGGGCCGCCACTCGGTTCTTCAGCTTCCTGCGGTACAGGGCGACCATCAGCAGGGAAGCAGAAAAGCGGGGAAGCCGTGCCCCACCCCGCAGCCCCCGCCGCTGCCCACTCACCTGCGCAGCGCCTTCTCCTCCGGGCTCAGGTGCGTGAGCCGCTGCCGCTTGCGGGCCGGCTGCGGGCCCTCCAGCCCCGCGAGGCCGGGGTCGGCTCCTGCCGGCAGGACAACAGAAAGATGCCGGGGGGTCGCGGCGCCAGAGGCCTCGGCCGCTTTGCTGGGGATGAGGAGCAGCCGGGGGCCCGCGGCACCGGGCAGCGCTGCCATGGCGGGAGGCGGCGGGTGCGGAAGGGACGCGCTGCCCGGCGCCACCAGCGCGGCCGTCTGCGCCCCGCGCCGCCCCGCCCGGATTTCTACCATCGTGGCTCTCGCTCATTGGCCGGAACGGCGTGACGCCACGGCCGCGCGAGCTCGTGATTGGCCGGCAGCCGAGAGCAAGGGGGGAAGCGAATTGCATCAGACCAGGGGGCTGCGGCCGGGGGGGGCCCGGCGCGCGGCGGGGGGCGGGGCCGGGGGGGGCCGTGAGGGGCCGTCAGGGGCCGTGAGGGGCCGTCAGGGACCGTGAGGGACCGTGAGGGGCCGTCAGGGAGCGCCCGCCACGGTAACTCTGGGGCGGGCGCTGCCCCCTGAAGCTGAGCAGTGCTTCGGGGAGGCAGCGAGCAGGGTCTGGCGTGGCGGTGGAGCTGAAGCCTCTTTGTGGTCCCCTTCCCGCGGCCGGCCTGTCACAGGCAGAATCGTGGGGAACACAAGTGCCAAGAATGGAGCATAAGCAGATGCCATGAGAATGGGCTAAAAATGGGCTAAAAGGAACAAAAAAGCAGAGAGGTTAGTGACTGATGAGTAGAAGTTGCAGGAGAGTGTGCAGAAATCCCCCCAGGGCTGTGGCACCGCCGCCCCCAGCCTGTCCTGCAGCAGCGCTGCGTGGGGAGGGAAGCGAGCACTGCTGTGGGGTCCGACGAAGGTCATCACCCCGCCCTGACGGGCTGGTGTCAGAGCTGATGGATCTTGGGTCCGGACAAGTGAAAGTTTTGTAGGTAGAAAGCCTCAAAATACTCTGCCTATGGGAATGCAGGTGTTCAGCAACCTGCCCACAGCAACACACAAGCATGCAGGGCATCAAGGGGGTTGGAAGTGTTGACCTTAGCTCGGTGGCCAAAGCTCTCCAAGTTTCCACTTGCAACAGTTGCCAATGACCTGAGTAGTTATGAAATATTGAGACTTTGGCTACTTATGTTTATTTTTGAAATCCGTTTGTACATTGAATTTAAATTAGTTGTTAAACAGTAAAGGAAAAACATGAGCTTTAGAAGTTCAAAGGCACTGGTGTGCTCGTTGGGCATTACTCCAGCACTGGAGTTCTGCCAGGCTTTCATGATCCAGAGAACAAACTGCATTTGTAAGCTTGTGTTTGTTCTTTCCTTACTCACTGCAGCATGACATTGAGCTAAGGCTGAGAATTCACCTTTCTACTTTGACACCTTTGTGAAAAATACGGCAACTTTTTGATAAGCCTTTTAATCTGAGTGCAAAAAAGTTGTTTATTCTGGTCCCGCTGAGCCCCTTAGATATCGATCATTGAAAACTGTCTGCTTCTCTTTTGTGTGTCTCTTCTGGGTTTTGACTCATGTTTCTTCTGTAATTCTAATTCCTAATTAAAAACTTTACTGTTTTCTAGCAAAATGCAGGTCTAGTATTAATAACTTTTTCAAATTTCAGATGTTCATTTCAAATTGCCCTTTCTTGCAACAGAAATGTTGAACAGGCTGCCTCACATTGCTGATTTGTGGTATGTATACCAGGGAGACTAGTCATGATATGATTTATCATATAGGTATCCAGATTTCTTAGCATTATGGCTGAAAAAAGATCCTAACTTTCTGTCTGCTTGTGATTTAATTTTCCTATTTAATTTTATAGGGAGCCAGAGCAGAAGCATCTGTTTCCTTTTGCAACAAACACTTGTGATCATGAATAAACTCCAGAAGTACAGGGACATATATGCCAGTAGTGGTGCCTGAAATGCTTTACAGTGATGTGTGACCAGGCACAAAAGTGGAAACTGCCCTTGGTACTCGTGGTGTCCATTCTTACTGAATATAATAACGGCATCCATTAGGATTTCTAGTGTTGGCTGACAAAAGAAGGGCATGACGCCCTGCAGCCTAGTCCTGTTGAACAGTTTTAGTAGCACTGCTAAGAGTAGCTGTGGTGTAGTTGCTGAGAATGCATTTAGGGTCACAAATATCATGTTACTATCATTAGGAGACATAAAGTCTTTTGTTAAATATATGGTTAAGTCACTGGGGAAAAGAGTGCCAAAAAAAAGTTCAATAAGTCTGGTGTTGCACTGTGACACCCTTCAGAGAGTTTTACTTAAAAAACTTCAAGTTTAATTCTAATTTCCATTTTTCCCCCAAAACTTACTGTTTACACATTCCAATCTTTGTATTTTTCTTTTTTTTTTCAGTCATTGGATTAAATCCTGTGATCCACATGACTCGAGAATGCTTCTCACCCTGCCTTTCACCCCACTGGGGGTTCAGCATTACTACCAAGGATGTGCCAACGAGGATACTGTTGGCTGTCCTGCCAGAAACCACATTAATTCCTGCTAACATAACTTTATATTATATGTTCCAGGTGGCCAGCCCACTGGAGGAAACAGTTTTGTTTAACAAAGGTGGAGAGGCTTTGCCCTTGTGTAATATCAGATACAGAGAACGAAACATGTTGAATGTTATCTATGTATGAAAAAAGGGGGAATAGAGGAGGAAAATAAAATGGAAGAAGGGAGTGTAGAGAAAAGATTAACTGACAGTCATGGTCTGAGAAAGAGCTTGTTTGCTGAATATGTGTCTGAAAATACTTGGAAAGTGGCCTGGGGCCCCAAGCTTGTGACAACAGCTGGAATATTCCCAGATTTGTATCAATAGCTGATTAAATGAGAAGGGAAACTGTTTTGCAGCCTAAAATGAGGTTATTCCAAACCTGTAACTTATATTCATTTTACTTGTTCTTAAATTTCATCATTACACATTGGGAGTCAAGAGTACATCTTTCAAAGTCTTAGTGCTCTTAATTTCAGGGAATATGCAGAATCTGTATCCTCTGCCTACTGCATGGGAGCTGCCACCCAGGCTGCATGCAGTTGGAATTGATGTTGGCTGTGCCTTCTCTTAACACTGCTGCAAGCAAGTCCTTCAGAAAGGTGATATTTTGTTCAGCTATCATCCCTTCTCCATTAATACTTGTTATTGAGATTCTGCCTCATTGGCCTCTGTGATTGTTTCCATTAGAATAGTGTGGCAAAGACCCAGTGAATCCAACTTTAAACCCTAACTCTCCTGCAAACATCTTACAAATGTGTACCTTGTATTCTAGTTCCTTGTCCTCATGTTCCACCACATACATTACTGGTACCTGCTACTACCCAGAATTTCAAGGAATGGTGGGTAGGTCTGCCTGAGTTCCATCTTAACATCTGTGTGGTGGGCCACAGGCACAGGCTGGAGATTCGAATTTTGATCATCTTTATGGTTCACTCCTCTGACCTAGCTGATTGTTTGGTGAGGGAGACATCCTGTCCCACCTGTATCTCAAGTGTCTCCTGTTACAACTCTTTTTCTAATACCTTCAGACCTTCATGCTGGAGTTCTGTCTGTATTTTCCCCACAGCAATGTCCCAGGCACTACAGGCAGCATCAGTTGACTTGGGCAGCGTGTGTCTTGTGACAGAGCTCACATGCCCTCATTGTAGGGTATTCTGTCTCTTCATGCCAATAGAATTAGTTGTCCCATCACCATAGTCCGTGAAGCCTTGCTTCTGATTCACAAGTCTGAGTTAACTAAGACAATGCTGGCAGTGTTTCTGGAACAAGGATATTCTTCAAGTTGACTAGATGTTGGGCCTTTTATAAGGTCTTTTTTTGTCAGGAAAAAGGGGTCTCACTTCACTGCCTCTGGAGTTCCCAACAGCCACAGGCACTGAAGCTCACCTTGGAGCTTCTCTGGGCAGTTCAGTGCCATTGCCTACATTCAAAGAGGTTTTGCCCTGTTCCAGGTCTAATGGTAGCTTAGTAGTAATAAATTTCATGCAGTACCTTATAAAAAAGGTGGGTGGGAAGCACACTTTCCAAAGCCCAGCTGTAGAGGCATGTATAGCAACTGATTAAGTTAATTACTAGAAAATATGAACTTCCATTGTGGCCCTCTTCTGTAGTGACCTCTCTGCATCACAGATTTGTTGGCAACAAAATCACCTCATGCTTCGTGGCTTATAATATTTTGTGTCTGTAATTCCTTTTTTTATTGTTACAGAATACAAAATGGCGGATTTTTCTTGAAACAGTCTAATGATATATTATCTCTTTCTGGAGTGATAAGAGTAAATTTAAGATCAAGCAACCTATATAAAGGGCTCAGAGTGTTCCTTGCGTCTCCATGGTATCTTTTCTTCCCTGATTTTCACTTGCACTGTAATTTCAGTTTGCTTCATTTAGTTAGACTCCTCTGAAACTCAAGAACTCACTGGTCCCAAGCAAGACCAGAAATTAACTAACATATATGATTTTGTAGCAGTTGCAATTTTTTGCCAATTTATTCCTTTTTTTCCAGAAAACTGACATTAAACAGCAGAGGTCTCAGTGTAGAGGCAGCTTCCTAATCCCCTTCCCACTGTCATGCAATGCTGATTATAAAGGGAAAGTGTACCTGCTTACAAGGACTTTGCCATATTTGAGATAAAGATCTCTTGATTTGATTTGTTCTGTCAGACAGAGAACCAAACTTCTCTTGCACATCCAGAGCTTGGAGCTCATGGCAATTTAAAAGAAGACAAGATATCCACACCACAGCGAACAGAAAGTCTTGGCAATCCTGCACTACCAGTCCTGTAAAAGTGAAATGTTACGGGAAGCCTCTGCAAACATTAGTCTTGTAAACAGATCTTTATCCGTAGTGACCGGATGCCCTTGGGAAGATTTACCCCATCTGCCAGTCCCTGAGAGACTCCACCTGGGAATCAAACAGCATTGGGTCAGCTGGCCAGGGAAATGGGCTCAAGTCAGGGAATCTGTTTGGTGGGCACCACAGCTAGTAGGTCTTTGGAGGAATCGCACAGGTCGAGGGGTGGTTGTGGTGGTTCGTTATCATTGAGGCTTTGCTTGGTGGTTCTGGCTTCTGTTTCTAATGAACTTGCTAAAGTTTGAGCCCATCCTCTTCCCACACCATTCCTCTATCCTTGACTCTACTTCATTGCATGAATTCCCTTTAAGAGGTCTAGCTGTTGGCATCTCTGGTGCTTGTCTGTGTTTTATCTGATTGTAATATCTATTTGCACTGCCTACTTTAGCTCTTTCCAGCTTGACTCTTCTCTTTCCAGCTTGGTCCCAAGCACAGTGTTCCCCTGCAAAGTCCTCACATCATGCTGGCAGGAAAATGTGGACCAGAGGGTTGTGCAGATTATGCAGGATTTGAAGGTTCTGGAAGGTGCCACAAGAGGTGTTCATGGAGAGGTGTTGTGCTCACCTGTATATACTGATGCATGGTGATACACTAGAGGTGTTAGTGACAAATAAAAGACAAAAGGCAAAGGTGCTACAGTGATGTAGCAAGTGCATCATTGTGGGTGATGCTGTAGAATATGCTTGGGCAGTACAGGAGAGACTGAGCTTGCTGCTGTGCTGTGCCAGGGAACCCAACAGCACTGTCCTGGGTTCTGTGTCAGTGTTTCACATGTTGAATAAGCTCTCTGAGGAAAACAGGTAACTTGAAATCTCACATGCCTAAAAGCTCCCGCTCCAGTAAGTTTTTCAGTTTGCACATCCTGGTTCAGAAGTTGGAAAATACCGTGGGAGGTCAACAACCGGGCTTACGAAAACTTGATGGCTACTTCCTATTGGCAGAGGCTCTTCTTTGGAGCAGTGCCAGCGTTTGAAAGGAAAAACCTTTTCTTATTTCTTAGTCATTCTCTAGGCTTTGAAATTCCTTTAGAAATTCAGAGCCCCTAAGAGTCCTGGCAACTTTCTCGTTTTGTAATTTTGAAGTTATTTCCTTATATTCTTCCATTTGGGTGCCTTTTGTACACAGAAGCCTGCCCCCAGCTGTCCCGAGCCCCTGTGTGAAAAGAGGAAACTATCAGGAAATGTCAAGTTAGGAATCCGTTCTGTCTCAATGTAGGTTCAGCAGGACCCAAAATGTGAGGGTATTGTCAGAGTCATCCATCTCCTGCCTCATACAGTTTCAACTTTCTGACTGACATATCTCATTTTTACGGGCCTAATTCATTATTATTTTTCCCTTCAGTAGACAGTAACATGTACATAGAGAGTGAAGGGTTCCCAAATCAGCATGTTTCCCCTTCTTACAGATTTAAAAGACTACATGTTGTTTAAGACATTAGTAACCTTAACTTTTCAAACATTTAGAGGGAATTTTGTTCACAAATAATTTTTATAATCAAAGTTGTCGTGGCTAGTCAGTTGTTTAATTTGGATTGCTTTGATGCTGATTTACTTGGATGAATTGTGTTTCCAAAATTTAAACAGCAAGAGGCAAAGCTACAGTTGCGTGGCGTATTTTTCTTAACATAAGACTGACTTATGTCTTCACTGACTTTTCTTTTTGGTCTTTAATTAAGCTGACAAGTTACAGTAGTTTGTTACTTTAATTTAGAATAATTGATGATAATAATGAAAACATCGTTTTCGTAAATACATAAACATTTTGTCCATTGCAGTGGCCTTTCCGTTCCAAGCTGCAATAGTGAATTTTGCCTGCATGAGGACACAAGGCTGTGGGAGACACGTTTAGCCCCGTCTCCTGGCTCTGGACACACCGTTATCCCCGCCCGTACCCCGCACGGCCCCTCGCCCGTCCCGCATTGCCGCGGTCCGCGGGGGACACCTGGTGGTGGCGGTGCCGCAGCGCGCCGTCCCGCCCCGGCCGCGTCCCGCACGCCCCTTGGCTCGGCGTGGGAACTGCTGGTGCTGCCTCGCAGTGAAACACCGCACAGCGCGCGGGTGTGTCTGAGTAAAGCTCTCAGTCAGCCCTGGGACTCCGTGCTGTGCAATCCCGTCTGAGAGGAAAAGGGCAAGCATGTACACGGCCTTGAATTTATTGGAAAGAGGACGGCTCTTGTTCCTATTGCTTATTAAGAGGTACAGCAATATCATTTGCTTATGAAATAAGCTCTGCAGAGCACGATATTAAAACATGTAGGGAACATGGGCAGCAGTCCGAGTTATCGACTCGGGTGGTTCCTGAAACCACCTGGACAGTCAGATGTGTGAGTGTGAATGGCTCTCCTTATCCTTCCTGTAGTCACCTGGTCTGCTATGAGGAGTTCTCAGATACACTTTGCTGTAAAAGGAAGGTTCTCAGCTTTGATTTAGTAAATGCTTTAATGAAAAACTCTGTTCATCAAAACCTCATTCTTGTCATGCAGAACTCTGGAATGAGGTTGCTTCTCACACCCATTTAGACCAAGTATATATGTCACTACACTGTGCAGGGCAATGAAGGTAAATCCTAAATCCCTCTGTGATGTTCTTTAATGTATACAAGGGGACCTCTGACACACCACTCGCTTCTTAAATTTGAGTGTCATAACAGCCCAGAATTCCAAGGCAAATGCTAAATAAATTTTTTTTTTTTTTGTAATGTAGGAGGAAGATGTCAAGTAGTTTACAATTATACAGTGGGACGCTTTTTCCTTCACGTCAGTTTGACTGAAGCAAAAGACAGACACTTCTTCCTTTAGGTGGAACAGATACGAGTAGAACTATATGAACACAAATTGGCTTCAAGGGGAAATTGCTAAGTCTCTATTAAAACAAACAGCTATAACAGTCATAAACTATTAAAAAGAATACTTAGAATATTTTGAATTTTTTTAAACAGCAGTTATCAACAAATCTGCTGGTACTATCCAGAATTCCTGATTTTGGTGGTGTTTAAAATATAACAGTTTATTTTAGTTCTTACATTTTAATCCCGGTGTATTGGCATGTCTCTTCTTGATTAGTCAGTGATGTTTTTCTCAGTTTCTCTTCTGTCTCTTATTTCTCATCTGGACTTTGAGTTTTAAAGGAAAGAGTGTCTTAAGCATGTGTGAACAGATGAATCCCTATGATCAAGGTGCCATGTGAATTGATAATGTGGAGGTGTTTGAGGTAAGTGCCATGAAAAATGATAATATGCCCCAGCTTTCACGAAATGCTCTCAACATTGTTGTTTTAAGTGAGGTAACTGGGCTGCCTTTGCAAGTTGTTTGCTTTGTCATAGCTGCAGCCTGGACCCCTGATTATTGTCTAACTTAACTTGAAGATGTATCCACTTGCATATGACCCTTTTTGTGTTCATTGTGTCGGTGCTCAGCTCTTTCAGCATCTTATGTAGTATTATTGGTAGCTGAGCACTTTAGCTGTCACTTGGTCCTTTGTGTCGGGTGACAATCTTCCCAGGACACTACGCCTGTTCACCCACCTACCATTCCTACTCGGTATGATCACAACCTTCCTACTGCATAGAAAAGCCTGATGATGTGTTTGTGACTATCAAAGTTGAGAGAAAGGTCTGAGGTGTTTTGTAGTCATTGACAAATTTTTAATTGCCTTTATAGAATAGATAGGAGGATGAGAAGTAATTGTGTAAAATCTGAATTAATCTGTGAAGTGCTGGAGGAATAAACTGCTGTCCTTTCCATCAGCACTTCCACAGTGGTGAGAACTGATAGAAACCAGTTTTTCCAGGAATAAATTTTCTATTCATCTGTTTTCATTGTCAAGAAGAAAGTGAAATGAGGAGATTGATCTACTGAAATATTATCTAATTTTTTCAGATAGTGTTTATTCTTAGCTACAGTTCCCATTTGCCATTGTATGTTCAGAACACTTTTGTTAATTGGAGAAAACAGTTGGGGGGGTTTTTGTTGTTGTTTTGGGCTTTTTTTGGGGGGTGGTGGTGCTGGTGTTTGTGTTTGTTTGAGCTTGGGGTTTTTTGGTGTTTTATGTAGCAGCTTGTGAAATACCCGGCAGTTAAAGGGAAAAACAGTCTCGGTGCTGTGTGAGTGCAGTGTTATCTGCAACTACTCCCAACCGAGCTCCGGACACGTCCTCGCTCACCAGAGGGGGGAGTTGGGCACAGCTGCGGGGTGTCCTCACTCTTGTAAAAGGATCTCCCACTGAAATGGAGCCACGATGGGTTATCTAGTGCTACCAGATCTCTTCTTATGATAAAACATAGGAGCACGAATCATCTTTTCTTACTATTTAACACATCTGAGCAGCCTCTTTTAAGAGATTTTCTTTTTTCTTTACAAAGTGGATGAGAGATGAAATATACTGCAAACAAGGTCTGGCAATACTGGAGATGATCTCAGACTTTAAAATTCACAGTAACTGAAACACTTTTAATCCATGCTCATTGGTTAGTTTCTTTATTTCTTTGAAAAAGGGTCATATTTGTTATGCTAGAATCTTAGACAATATATCAGGGGAAAAAAGTTTCTTGGAAAATCCTCTTTATCACTGGCTGAAAGTTCAGTAAGACTTTTGGGTTCTGATATTGCCATACTTACTGCAAAGTGAATCCTCAGAATCTGAGAGCACTGCAGATCATCAAGAGAGTGGGTTTTGGTGATGTCTCTTAAGAAAATACCTAACTGAAGATGTCATCTGCTCTTTGCTATCAGAACTGATACTAGGTTTTGGGGAGGCTCCCTCCGTACTGGAGGACAAACAAGTTAGTGCTAAAGCAGCAGAGCTAAAGATACTGTGTTTCCAATATATTTGTTCTTAAGATCTCTGAGCTCCTGCCCTTATCACCTCCCTTCAATAACCTGAGTTCCCTTCCTTTCACATTCCGTCAGCATCCTGATCAAGCAAGAGCCAACAAATGCTGTAACTAATCTGCTGCTGCACTCGGGTTTTTTCTGGCTACTGCCACGCAGAGGGTGCAACAGCTGAACTCCACCGACCTCTGCCCCCCTCACCGAGGGACATGGTTCTGTACCAGCATTTACATGCACACACATCTGTGTCCTTTCCTAGTGGTAACCCCTTAAAATGCAAGTATAGTTACAAAAGCTTCATGTTAATTAAAGGGGATGCAACTAGAATGGATTCTTTAATTTAAAAAAAATGTAAAATCAACAGTAGACTGTTCTTTGGACAGTAGAACTGAAAAAGTGCAGTTTCTTAAATGTTTTCCTGCTGCCCTAGCTTCTCCTGTGTCCTTTTTGGACAATCCTGCAGTACTGAGTCCAGAGCCTCCAATTTTCACAACATTTTTGACTGTGCTATCTTAAAACCTCTGTTCAGCCCTTAAGTTTGGTCAAAATTAGCTAATAGGTTCAGAAGAGCAACAAGGCTGATGGGCAGATAGCATATGTTTAATTTAATTATGAAACAAGGCTAAAAGAGGCTCTAGAAGGGATTCTTCAGTGCTGTATTTGTGGTTGACTGCACAGATGTGACAGAAAGCAGCTTTCAATGACTTCAGCCAAATGTATTTTCAATTACAGGGAAGGCAGGACCAGGGAATTTGGGTTCTTGCCTCCTTTAATGGTGAGAATGGCTGATGGACATGTTGCAAACAGCTACTTAATGTTGTTTTGTTTTTTCCTGATGTGCAAGGCTATACTTCCTGTGCAATATTCCAGCTCTGCTCTCAGCACAAAATAATTAATTTTGGTTTGGGATTTTTCTATAACATTCATCACAGTATTATGTGGGTACTTCACTAACTTAGTTTCATCTCGAGAGTAGAGGGAGAAGGGTTCTATAATATCCATTTCTTTGCAAGAGAAATGAGATGTAGGAAGTTCAGTGTCAAAAGCATCCCCTAGTGTTGATTGCCCTCTTCTGAGATAGAATCATCAAATTGTTTAGGTTGGAAAAGACCTGTAAAACCATTGAGTCCACCCCTTCTCTTAGCACTGCTAAACCACTAACCCATGTCACCAGGTGTCACATCCACACATCTTTTAAATCCCCCCAGGGACGGTGACTCCACCTCTACCCAGGGCAGCCTGTTCCCACGTTCAAATGCTTGACAAGCCTCCCCTGGTGTGACTTGAGGCTGTTTCCTCTGGTCCGGTCACTTGTTACTTGGAAGAAGAGACCGAGTGCCCAGGCCATGCTTTCTCAGACCACTTGGCACTGCACATCATTTCCTTATGTTCAAATCACAGCTCTCACTGTCCTCAACTGCAGTTGTAAATGCTGGAGACTTATGTATTTCAGACCCTGGGCCTCAGTTTGCTATTTAGGGGGAGAAAAAGGAAAACATATCTGAAGTATTATGGCATAACTGAATTGTGAACTGTGTGCTGCCAACTGGGCAGGATGCCAATTAGAAATATTTGATGCTTTAATGATAGACAGCCCATTCTCTTCTTGCAACTTCCTGCTTGGATTTCTGCCCAAATAGAGGGAACTTGGTGACCTGAGAGCTAGTGCCACATGTCATTCCTCAGTATTTGACTGTGAGGCTGCGACAAGGCAGTTTTGGTGTGTCTGTAGCGATGATGGACAGCTTAGTGGAGTTTTAATGGACAGATCTTCAGGAACTCTTATTTTAGGTGTAGGTTGTTGTCCACTTCTTATATAGAGCCCCATTCCCATCTTTTTCAGTAGGTAGTTTCCAGATTTTGTTTGATCTGCCATTTCTGCATTCCCAAGTCTCTACCTAACTTGGAGAGCCTCTACCTCTATTCCATTTCCCAGGGAATATGTGAACAGTACTGGTGATTCTGTTTTGTTAACAACAGAGGTAGGAGTCTTATCTATAGCATTTTTTCATGATACTTATCTTTATTTACAGTGGGATTCTCCTGTGAAGCAAGACAATGCTGGGAAGAATGTGTCCATGTAACAGAAGAATTTCATAGTACATGTGATCAGGGGACAGGATTACTGTTGAATTGCCTAATTTGGATGATCCCCATTTTCCTGGTACTTAAATTTGAAACCTAATAGTATCTAATAATATGATACTTACGTAATTTTGAAAGGATAGAAAAAAAAGATAAAAAATAAACGTGGCATTCATGGATGCCTCCTGAGGGGCATTTAAGTTTGATGAATCTTAGACAGTTGCCTGACATCTGAGCCCCTACACTGCTGAAGGAAATGGACATCCACTCTGTTGACCAGCAGGAAAGGACAAAACATGTTTGACTTTTCAGTTTCACAGCTAAGAATTGGGAATCTCAGGTTCTTCACAGTTTTTGTAGAACTAACACTGTGTGTTCCACAGACACTGAGCTCTTGTCATGATCTCTTAGAACACCTAGATTTCCAATTCCCATCTCCACTCCTAAGACTGCTCTTCCCAATACTATTTTAGCTTTCTGATTTGGTTTAAAAATAACATTCTCTACTTCATCCCTGCCCACCCCCTTTAGGCCTGGTCTCTTCCCTGATCCAGTTTGCCACACAGACCCACTAAAGTTACATGGACCTGATTATGGAGAAATTATAGAAGTGAAACAAGTGAGAAGGGACGAGCTCAAAACAGGCAAACTTCTGCCAAATGTGGCAAGTCATACTCAGCAAAAAAGTTCCAGGTTGGCACATCCAGTGCTATGGCTGTCCTCAGGCTTTGACTGCCTGGGACAGTGAGGAACATACAGCATGAAGGGCAGTTCCTACAAGCTGCACAACAGTGTTCTAATGGAAGACATTCTCCAAGGGGCACCATTCATTCATCACCTTTGTGAGACATTTGCACACCCCATTGTCCTCTGACACTAAAATTCCAGCTCTCCTTACTGCCTGATGACTCATCCACTGAGCATGGGGCAGTTGGAAGGCCTTGACCTGCAACAACTTAGGACATAAGTGTTTACCTTTGCCAACAGAACATTAAAAAATCTTGATTACAGCATCTTAAGGACCTTTGCAAGAAGAAAATAGGCATCCTGAATCTGACATGCAGGGCATAAAAAGCTGTCAGGGACTGGAAATTAGTTGTTCTGGCCTCTTCTGGAAGGGATGAGAAGACAGCAGGTTAAGAAGTCTGGATATCATTTGCCTAAACCACTTAAGTTCATGAAGGGAGAGAATTAGGTGAATGTCAAGAGACTTTCTACTTATGACACATGCATAGTGCAGATGAACAGTTACCATCTCATCATAACAAGCAGCCCCTGCATACATTTCTGATTTTGCTATAGATGTGAAATGATTTAGCTGACTCAACAGGGAGAAAATCTGCTGGAGTTCTCCATGTTTAAGCTGTTCCTGTGTTGTGATGCAGCAAATTGTGTGTTGACTAAGTGTCAGCCATTTGCCTCATGGGTGAAAGAAAATCAAGTAGAGGTAGTTTGCACTTAAGGGATTAAAATGCTTCTATTTAGTACACTAGATGCTATGCATTTGTGAAATCCTACTGAACCATACCTATAATCCAAAATTCACACCTGTTGACCACATTTAAGTTTGCATAGTGCATCCTCTGTTGTTACCATGCCAGAGCACCACAGTGATGCCCCTTTCAGCTCCCTTTCTAAGCAAGCCATAATTTTGCAGCCTTTGATCCCCTTTCCCATATTAGGTTTGGGGGGGGTGTTTTGCAGCTTGTGGTAGAAGCCCAGTGTGTGTTCCTGTGATCCCTTCTTGACCTTTTGCTACTGAAGAAATCTTCCATGATTTGTTAAGCTTATGTTGCTCACTGTGTCACGCTAAGGATGCCACTCTCGTCTTCAGCTGTAACAAAATATATTTAGGAAAAAAGCTGGCCACTTGTAGACTACGATGTTATTCCTTCTGCCACTGAGTTAGGGCTGGACTTTGTTTCCAGACGTATTTCATAGCCAACAAGGGATCTCTAGTAAGTTTGTCTAATCCTTCTCGTAAGTTACATTTAGGTTCTGTAACATCACCTATTAATAATTCTGCGACTTAGCTGTACATACTTTTAATGGAAACCTGTATCATTGGCTGCTATCCAGTTCTTGTGCGAGACTGGAACAAAAATCATTACCCATACACCTTTTCCCCATCATTGATGGAAGTTCTGTAGACTTGCATTAACAGCTAAGCCAAGAGCCAGGGTTACCCAGCCTCCCCAAACGCAGTTTCAGGGGACTGGGAGCAGGGGAAAGATCAGCCAGTCCTGCCCTACACACAAACGAGAAGTCCGCTGGATGCCGGCTGCAAACAGCAGGCACATCCCGCAGCGCAGAGATGCCTCTGCGGAGGATCGGTGCCCGTGGTGACAGAGCACTGCTCCGGCCGCCGGGGTAGGTCCACCCGGGCCGTACCACCGGCGGGGCTGCCCCTCGCAGCCGCCGCGCTCGGGCTCCGTTCCTAACGCACCCGGGCATGGCCGGCGGCCGTGAGCCGCGACAGCGCCGGGAAGCGGCCCGGCCCGGCCCTCTCCGGCCCGCGGCTGGGGAGCGCGGGAGCCCCGGTACCGGTGGGCAGAGCCCCGGCGGACGCGGGCCCGGGCGGTCGCCACAGGCCGCCGGGGCCGCCCGGCCCGGCCCGGCCCTGCAGGCCCGGCCGCGTGGGAGGCCAATCCCGGCAGGGCCTTCCCGAGAGCCGCCTGCTGTCGGACCCTTGCGGGCCCGGGCCGGGTCGGACCGGCCTCAGCCGCGGGTGCCGCTCAGCTCGGACGGGCCCGGCTCGGCTGCGGGCCGTGTGTGCACGGCGGGAGGGACGGAGCGGGTCAGCGCGGCGCGGAGGGCGGGGATAACCCCGCGGTGGCCGTCACGTGGAGCAGATGAAAGGGAAGCGGCTTGGCAGGGCGGAGAGGAGCCGGGGCGAGGGACGGGGAGTGCGGGGCGGGCGGCGGCGAGGAGCGGGGCGCAGCGCGGCGGGAGGGCCGCTGCCATGGGGCGCTGACCCGCCCGGGACCCCGGCCCGGGAGCTGGAGCCGCTCGGGAGCGATGCGCGGCGGCGGGGCGCCGCTTCCTCCCGCCGCGCGATGAGGGGCTGCGGGGCCGGCGCGAGGCTGCCCGTGCCGCCGCTGCCGCTGCTGCTGCTCGGGGTGGCGTTGGCCGCGGCGCCGGGCGCGGCGCTGGGCAAGGAGACGGCGTTCGTGGAGGTGGTGCTCTTCGAGTCCAGCCCCAGCGGCGACTACACCACCTACACCACGGGGCTGCAGGGCCGCTTCTCCCGCGCGGGGGCCACGCTGAGCGCCGAGGGCGAGATCGTGCAGGTGAGCGCGGCCGGGGGGCGCCGCCTGCCCCAAGATGGCTCCGCGGGCCCGGCACCTGCGGCACAAAGCGGGGCCGGGCCCGCCGCCCCACGTGCGCCGCGCGGCCCGGGGCCGCGGTGACAGATGCGCGCCCGCGCACAAAGGGCCCCGCGCCGGCCCCAACTTGCGGGGCCGCCCCGCTTTGACAGCCGGGCGCGCGGCGCGGTCCCTCCGCGGCGGGAGCGGGCGGAGCCGAGGGCCGCCGTCCGCGCGCC
>JAWWLV010000038.1:8449193-8469873 GCA_035041135.1 Platyrinchus mystaceus | reverse complement strand
CCTCGGGCTCCGCTCCGCTCGCCCCTCCGCCGGGCGCGATGCCGGCGGGCGGGCGGGGGCGGTGCCGCGCCGGGCGGCCCTTGCCGGTCCCGGCGGTGCGCGGCCGCGGCTGTGCGGGGCTGCCCCGCTCCGAGGCCGGCCGGGCCGAAAGTCCCGCGGCAGCGCTTGGGTGCTGCGCGCTCGGGCTGCGCCGGTCGGTGCCCGCTCCGCCGCCCCGGTGCCGCTGCGCTCGGGGCTCCCTCGAAGCCGGGCTCTCCCACCGCGGCGCGTTTCGTACAAAGCCGCGCTTGACTTTCTCACCAGACGAATAATTTTTGTCTGTGGCTGAACGCAGCTATTCTTTACTGTGTTTGAAACTCTTGAAGTGCTTATCTAATTCCTTTGTAGTCGTTTGTAATTGTTGACTTTATTTTTTTTCCCCCTTTGGCTAAGTAGAGAAAAATTACTTGAGTGGTGTCTTAATAAGTTTGACTGTTAAGCAATTGCCAATAGCAATCCTTATTTTTCTTTAAGAGCTGTGGAATTTGTTTGCTTGAGTTCCATATACGTACACATACATACACAGATAAATACACACATAAAATTTTAAAAAAGCCAACTGGTGGCAAGTAAGCTCTAGAAACAACTGATAAAGCTCTACAAACACAAATACTTTACTATCAAAATAACCTTTTTTTTTTTCTTTTAAAGAATACTGCTTTTGAGTGCTTGATATATCAAAACAGTTTCACCTGGGGGGATATCTTATAGAAGTTCTCTTGCAGCCAGAAGAGTTGTGAGGACAAATTGCCGATGTAAGGTGACTATTTTTTTTTCAGAGCAAAGAGGAATGGATCAAGTACTTTATAATTCTGACACCTAAAAAAATGGTGGTGCTACTGAAACAGAGGTGGATGTTTTTTAACCTTATGGTGCATTTTCAAACAGTGAGACTTAACACTGTCTTTGGGGCCAAGAAGAGACCCTAAAGGTTCCTTTTGTGTCAGGTGTTAGTGTTAAGAACAGAATATAGGCCGTTTACTGAGGTCATACTTTCCTGGTGACTGTAAGTAAAAGTGGAGAAAAACCTTACTGTTTTTTTAAGACTCAGATTTGCACAACCTGAAACAAATGCATTAAATAGACTTTTGCAGGCCTTGTTGTGTGTAACCTCAGCTGTCTGCTTCCTCTTCATCATTAGTAGACAGCACCCCAAGTAGGAAAGACTACAGTGGCAAATCTTTTACAGTCGTTTATTGCTCAAAAATGGATTTGCTTATTCATCTGGACAGAGGCTGGATAACATACATCATGGACAGGCTATTTTTTTTTTTTTATGAGCCATGTATGCTGTTCTTTTTTTCAGGGAAGAAAACCTGGCAGACATTGTTCCAAAGCAGTTAGACTGAATGCCATCAGTTGTGTTTTCACTGTTGAGGTTCTAGATCACATACAGCATCTCTTGTCAGTGTCCTGTTTCCTTTATCTCCTCCTGAAAGTGACTTTTTCAGAGCCAGAATTTATAAGATTTTCACAGCACTGTCTTGCCTCCTTTTTTCAGTGAGGCTGTGTTTTTATAGAACACTATGAATCTGATGTTCTGGATCATCAGTTAAAGCTCCCTGTGAGGTTTAGAAAAGGCTCATGAAGCTAATGCCACTCAGAACCTGTTCATCAGCAATGAGTTAGTTGTACATCAGTCAGTGAAGCCCCAGCCCCCTTGTCAGTGCACACAGCACTTTCAAGAATAAGATGCATTTTTCTTTAAAATGAAATATTAGAAATTCTTTAAAATCAGGCACACATTAAAGAATGGATCAAAGGAATTGTGGTTTTGAGACTACACAAAGACTTACTTTTGTTTATGTTAATAGCATCAATTACTCATTGGTCTTGAAAGTCTGAACAAAAAAAAAACCCAACCATAAGAAACAATGCACTTTCAGCTTTTGATAGGTCATACATCCACTCCTAAACTGGTTATTGGTCAGATTCCTATCCAGCAGTGGTGTGCTATTATATTGCTTCTCATGTTGTTGTAAACGAGTCTTAATAGGGTCAAGTGTCTACCAGAATAACTCTTTCGAGAGATGAAATGTTCATGTCTTCTTTCATGTGGCCACAGTTTGTATTCAGCAAACTCATCCTTAGGTTGCTGTGTCAGCTGGTCTTTAAACTGCTTGAAGGTGTAACCACCTTGGTAGAATCTGGTGTACTGGAATATTCCGTGTTCCTCGTGGCAGTAGCTGGCCATTGGGATGGTTGAGACTGGAAATTGCGAACATTTGGTTGGAGGATGATTGTGAAAACCAGACTTTGTTGAAACCTCTAAAAACTTATTTTACTTCAAAACAAATTATGACTGGAGAACTCCTTATACTTCTCATACCATTCAGGGCCAAAGCTCAGGTGTAGTCTCGTCTCAAACTCGATGCTGTACGGCCACAGGCTGACAGTGCCAGGACAATAAACATCGCTGATTTTACTAGCAGTGGCTTTATTGCTCAGAGTGAGGTTATGTATCTTAATTCTGTTTGCAACTGACAAGATTGTGTTCCAGTTGCTTGTTCCACTTGATATCTAAGCTGTGGAGCATCTAATGCTGTGTTTCTTATAAAGATGTGGTTGTGAAGGAGCTGCTCAGGTGAGGTGCTGGGAAAAGAATTAATGCTTGTTTTAGATTGCATTAAAAACTCTGATGTGTCAAAAACTTTAAATGATGCACATTCATAATTGTCAATTCTCTCTGTCTTTTTTCCTACTCCTGCATTAGATGTACTGTTGAATACAGTAATGGGTTGATTACCGGTGCATACAATGCACATATACAATGAGAAGCAGCATGGAGGAGAGATTTGGGAATATTATGTGTGGTTTTTCTTGTGAAACAAAAGTTTGGGTTTTGGTTGGTTTGTTTCTGCTTAGAAGCCTCAGCAGAGAAATAATGAACTTTATGTAGCCATTGAACTTGTGTAGATGATCTAATAATCTCCACTTGCATGTATTTTTGTGCTCAAAAGTTAACAGTTTGGGGAGAACGAGCATAACTCAGTGCTTTAAGCTCCATGAAGAAAATGTAAGCAGGACACTTCCCACCTTCTTGCATGACACTTCTTTGTAGGAAATTATTGCCTATCTTTCTCTTGCAGAAGGTGGGGAGGCTTCAAGCTGGAGTGCAGGACTGTGTGCCTGTGTACTCCTTCCGTCTCCCTCCCACCCCTTATTTGAATGGCTTTGACCTTTACTCAATATGCAACAGTTGCTAAAGGCTGCAAACTGCACTCTGAATATCAACAGAGTTTTTAACGGTGTTGAAAGGAGTGACTTGAAATAACTGTGCAGATACATAGATGTCTGGCCCTGATCAGAGGAGGCTGAGTCAAGGGAATGTTTGTGTCCTTTGAGAGTGGAAAACAAAAATGTGTATTTTGGTAGATTTTAGTTGGGTTTTTTTTGATCAGGCAGGTTAAGTTTCTTCTTGCTGGAGCTGAGTGCCTGAAGGCCATTCAGATTGAGGAAATGGAATTATTTGTGGCTTTGAGTCACTGTCTTGTTGGATGTTTGCTTTGCTAGTTATCCTCTTAGAATATGAAGACACCTGTGACTGGGTTTGTGTTAGTTTCCATACCTTAACTGTAAAGTTGTGGCTTGCAAATATGATCTTGAGGACATCAGGGATAATTTTTCTGGGCTTCAGGTTTGCTTTGTTACTGTGTCCTTGAAGTGAAGTATCTTGGAGTTGAGCTGTCACTGGAACGTGGCACTTCTATTCTGATCGCAAACAAAGAGCTAACACCCTGTGGATGCTGAGAATGGGGTGAGGAGAGGGGCTGTTCAGCATTTACTGTGTTTCTCTGTTCTGGTACAAAGACAGGAGACCTGGAAAGGATCTGTTGTGCCTTGAATGAGAAGTGGGAGTATCCTATAGGTTTTGTCCTCCCTAATCTTCAGTCTTTGATGTTATGAACAGATACTCAGATTGGCAAATGTTTTGAGGCAAGTGAGAATAGTAATCTTGAAGATGTCCATCTTCAGTGGGTGAATCTAAGCACTGTCCTCTCTGAGCCTTTCATCCGAACTTTTGTCCCATCACCTGATAGTTAAAGAGTTTGTGTTGAATAGATAACAAGACTGAACCATGAATGGAAGAAAGTGAATTGCTGCTGTCTTAAAAAAAGTGGTTTTTTTAACCTGTTTTAAATTTTGTTAAAGTAATTATTTAATTTATTTTAATAACAGCAAGTCACTGATGGCTCCTTTTTTGTTATGACGGCATCAGGTGTGTGTCCGTTAAGTAGTCAGAGCAGGGCTTATTTTCTATACTTGTTGCTTTGCTGCTTGGTGCATCAGAAACCTTGTTTAATTTAAGCTTCAGTTTTTCTTTTGTTTTCTGGTTATCATTGTATTAAGACTTGACTATCCAGCTGGTAGGAGCAAGATGCTTCCAATATTACAGCCTTGATATATGCATGGAACAGCAAAAAATTTTACTAATTGTGTTTGTGCATTTTCTGTAACCTCAGTCCTTTAAAGCATATGTGCAGGCTTTGAAACCTAAACTGGAGGTTTCAGTTTGTTCTGGGAGTTGGCAGGGTTTGTCAGTCCTCTCTCTTAGGGGAGAGAGTTGACAGGTGAAAGAAAGATGAAAAGTGCAGGTTTAGTGCTGTGAATAGCAGGCTCCTCTTTTGCAGTTTGTGTGGTGTGCTGTGCCTGACCTGAGCTGGATCCGTGCTTATCGCTCAGTAATTTCTGACAGAAGGATGAAGACTGCACGTGCCCAGAGTGGCTTTTTTGGGGCTGGGGTACCCTACTCCCTCATGTCCAGTTGAGTTTTTCCTGCTGTGAAAGGAAGGTGTTTTTCATGGGAGTGCAACAGGTGACTACAGGTCTGGGTTCTCTACAAGAGAAGGCCAGGATGATAAAGGAAGTGTAATTTGCATTCAAAATAAGAGATTGCTGAGGTAAAGACCTGTATAGTTGTTGTACCTGGACAGCCTTTGTAGAGTGTGCACAAGCAGCTTGCTTGCAGCAGAGGTGTATTGTCCTGAGCTTGATCTCAGAATAGATTAGTCCAGCTGTTTCACAGTTTCATCCCTCCTGTTGTCTTTCTCCTCCTGTTTTTTAAGTTTCAGTCATGCTTTAGCCCGTTGTGTACTGCGATGTGGGATGGTACCCGGGAGAGTTGAAGACAGATCATTAAAGGGTTTTGTTTAGGTCGTTTATCCTCTTATATTGTTTTATATTGGCACTGAGCTCCAGCCCAGTCACAGCATTGCTGGCTTAGTTCACAAGGAGTTGCCTGTCCTCATTGGCTTCTGAACACGATACTGTAAATAAGGATCCTTATTTTTTGTTACTTCTTCAGCACTGCAATATCCAAGATGTCTCTTAGAATGGTGGTGAAAGGACTCAATAAACTCCTTCTGTGGTAGCTACCGGCTCTTGTGTGCTGTCTGCTTGCAGCTGTAGTGCTCTGCTTTGAGAATCTTGTGTCTGTGCCATCCTGTTAAGGTTCACTGCAAAACTGTAATGTAAGAGAATTTAAGGGGGGAGTGTCAAAGATAGTGGTAAGAAGGGGCACTTGGCAGCTTAAGCCTTCTGCAAGAACATCCTTCTCTCTCTGGTTTGACGGATTCATGTCTTTTTTCATATCTTCTGAAAAAAAGAAACAACTATGAAAATAGTTAATAATAACTTTATGATAATAGTTAATTTCCTAATAATAGGAAATTTAAGGGCTAGTAAATAGCATCTATTGAGTTAAAAACTTTGGACTTTCAAGCTGTAGGCTATTACAGTACATTATAATGTATTAAGAGAGAGTTAAGGGCACTTGTGTCAGCTGTTTCTAAATGAGTCTAAGGCAGTAATAAATAAAAGTTTCTAGGCGTTACTACAGGGGAGAGGCCTGATCCAAAGATAAGGTACCAAATTCAGTGATGAGTTCTTGGTTTTGGAGGAAGCTCCAGTGTTTGTGGTGTTTGCACAGAGTTGCAGCAATATCAGAATCCTTCTACCAGAGCCTTGCTGGCATGCGAGACTGAGGCAATCCCTTGAAGAGAAGATGGGAGACACAGTCTAAGAAAATGTGGTAAAAGATATTTAAGTGTGGAGAAATTACAATGGAAATAGCAAAAAATGCTAATGTGACCCATTTAGAGGAATAAGAATAAAAGTAGGTTAAGTACGTAAATAGAAGCAGAAAGCTCAGAGCACTGGCTCAGTGCTCAGACCAACTAGTGCAATTTCTGTGCTTCCAAGTAAAGATGGGGAATCAAGTGGTGAAAAGTAGTTTGTGGGAGTTCAGGTAACTTTTCTGCATAGTCCATATGTTAAACTTCCTCACAGATGTTGAAGGTCTGTACTGTTGAAAACCTTGCCTTTGCTGGTGGGATGCTGAGCACTTCCTTTTTGCATGTGCTCCTGTTGCTTGTTTGGGAGGTGGAACTAGGAAAAAATCCCAGAGAGAAGTGGCACTCAAAAATTGTTAAACATGGAGCCATTTGGAGAACTTTCTTCATTTATATATATTTATTTATGTTGAGACTGGATCTGTGTGACTACAGTGGTTTATATATAATTGCAGCCTGCTTCACAGTGTTACCAGCAGTTGTGGCCAGCTATGCCCCATGGGTGGAACTGGCACTCACTCCCCCTGAGCACCCCACTGGTGCCCTTATGGGACAGGGCAGCTGCTTCTTAAGTGCTTTGCCTAGTGAAGGGCTTCTGAAATGACTCCAGGTGAAGTGTGTAGAGGACATGATTCAGTGTGGCAGATTTGGAGGGAAAGAACTGCAGGCAGCTTTGCTGCAAGCAGATCTTATAGGAAAGTCTTGAGTAGTTGTATAAAACCATTGATTAGCATACATAGTAATTTTCTTCCAGTTTATACCATCTTGTGGTGGAGCGTGTATTTAAAAAGGCTCCCTTTTTTATTACAGTCTTCTAGTCCTTGTTTTGGAATTGTAAAGTGAGGCCCTTCTGAACCAAAATAACTTTCAGAAACAGTTTTTCAAAGTGTGAATGCTTTCAGGAGGCCAGCATCAGTCTGGTTAAGGAAAGGTTAGATCTGGAGGCAGTAATCTGCTTTATGTTCTACCCAGTTGTGTAAGCGGTACATGTATTTGCATTAATGCACTTGCTGCTTTGGAAGTGCTCAATTTAGAAGGTGTTAAGTATTAATTTTTACATACTATCTTTTCTTTTGGGCATCTGCACTTTAGTATTCAAATGTGTTCAAAGCAGAGTGTGTGCCTACATATGAAAAACAGAATGAATGCCAGTTGAATGCTTGGCCTTATTTCTCGTTTCCTGTCTTGAAGGGAGAGTCCTTCACACTAAAAGAGATTGGCAAAGGAAAAATAGATTGTTTAAAAACAAAGAAGTGGTTTGAAATTGTTAGAACAGCAACAGAAAAGGGAAGGTTAAAAAAAAAAATCTTTTTTCTGCCTTTTTCTTGATTGCCTGACACTTAAACCAGAGGTGACCAGGGAATTGTGCTCTTGCGGATTCCCAGTGGAGACTGCCAAAAATTGGACTTTCCTGCACTTATCCCACTGGTGAAGCTGTGCTTCTGTTAGGTTTGAGTACTAGTGCTTAGGAAAATAGGGCTCTGGTGGCTTAGGGTGTCTCTTCACAGTGGCAGATTTCTTTCATTCATTTTTTTAAATTGCTTTTCATGCTGCTTAGAGACTTTTGTTGTTGCACTTGGCTCTAAGATGAAAAGCCAGTTTACAAAGGTTGATTAGGTGCCTGTTGTGTTCCAGACACAAGTACAACCTTAAATATGTAGTATAATAAATCTAGACTCTCTAGGCTTCCCAGACACATGTTACTCTCTGCATTAATGTGAGGATTTTGGTTGTTTTCTAAAGCTGATGACCAGCTTAAGCTTTCTGTTGGTTTTCTTGAGCTTAAGCTGCTTTATTGTTTTGCATCATTTTCAGTAGTAAAGCAAATGGAAGAATCAGTGAGGAGAGGACTGGCCTGACAAGAACTAAGGGACATATTTTAGAGTTTGCAGTCATGGTTTGAGTACAACTGTTAATTAGCTGTACAGGCACGCATGTTGCAAGTACATGCCTCCTACTGTGAATTTATTGCATGTGCTTGGTAAGCAACTTTCAAATACTTCTGATTGCAGTGTTTGAAAAATTGCATTTAATTCAAGAAAGACCCTAGTTTGTGCCAAGATCAGTTTTCCTCCTTTGAGCTTGTGATGCTTGCCTGTTTTAAAAAAAATACACATAATAAAAAGTATAGTAAGCGTGGCTGGGTAAAATCCTTCTCCTCTACTTCTCTCTTTATCAATTCCACTCAGCCCTTCCTCCCCCAAGCAGAAGAGGCTTGAACCAAACTTTCTGTTGAGTTCACCTTTAGAACCGCTTTGATGACAGATTAAGAAAAGTACATTTGAAGGACTGACTTGGAATTGCAGAAGGTGTTCTATTTGGGTTTTTTTACACTGATGGGTCCATTCCACAACTCTGTAGTTCATGTAGAGGAACCTCTTTTAAAGGCTGTGATTTTTTGGTGGGTTTTTTTGTTTGTTTGGTGGGTTTTTTGTGTTGTTGTTTTGTTTTGGGTTTTTTGTGGTTTTTTTTTTTTTTTTAATTTTATTTTATTTTCCTCTCTGAGATTGCCCTTGAAGGTTTATAGACTTCTTTTTTGGGCCTGGCTAAATGATGGTACTCCCAATTGAGCCTTGATTGGTTTTACCTTAATAACAACAGCAACAATAATAATATCCGTATCTCATGGATAAATCATTATATATATACACAGCATGCCAGTTGTGCACACAAGTGCTGTCTGTTGCTGCTGCACTGAGGTTTTACCTGTCCTTGCTGTCTTTGGACATAAGGATAGAGGTTAGGGTATGCAGCATGGCAGTTGCTGCCCTTTTCTTAAGTGCACTGGGGTTTCTCCTAAGGCAGTCTCAAACGGGTACATACAATATAAGAGGGAAAGGTATTCCTTCCCATCCCAGTCATATTTTATTTTTCTAGGGTCCATCATACTTTCTCATACCTGTTTTGTATTTATTTGGAAGCCTTTCAGAGCAGATCTTGCCTGCTGTGAGGATAAAGGGGAGATGAACACTTTATGGTCTGGATGCCAAGCTGGCAGATGTCCTGATGATGTGTAGCAGGGCTGGGAGCAAGAAATGAACCCTTGAAACAGCTCCAGGAGATGCTGCTGAGTTCAGTATTTAATAGGAGCCAAGGGCAGGAGACCTCTTTTTGCTCAGAGGCAGGGTATCCCCATTTTGCTAGCTGGCAGTGTTTTGCCTGTTTAAAAGATATTATCTTTTGCATCCCAAAACTGTGTCTGAAGAAAAGACCTTGTGGACTAGTTAATGCAAAAGAACTCCCAAGGCATGATGTTACTTTCAGTTTTCCTCTATTTTATTTGAGAAAGCAGCTACTACTACTTCCCCCCCCCCCCCATTTGTAACTGTCCAGGATAGTCTTTTTTGGTTTGGATACTGGAAATGCACAGAGGTTTTCCTATAGTGAAATAATAAGGTTGTAGTTGCAGATTGGGATAAATTTCTCAACCATTTCCCAACCACAAAGTGTATTTTGTTTACATTCAGTTGCCACTGGAGCTGAATCTCCTCAAATAATAGAAGTCAAATGAAGTGATCTGGTCTCCTGTTGTCTGCCATTTTTGTTATCTTCAGACAACTGTGGGAAGATGATGATGATCTGAAATCTTTCTGGACAGCTTTAGTATTAAACACAGGACCCTGATGTGGAATAGCCAGCCAAAGGTACACACACATATGTGCGAGGCAGGCAGTGTGATTGAAGTTATGCTAAGGTGAAACCAACAAAATCTCCGTTTTCAAAGACCACGTAAGTGTTTGTTTCAGGGGCTTGGATAGGAGCATTTCTGGAGCCCAGAAACATGCCAGCCTTGGAAGTTGGGTGGGAAGAAGCTACTGTCCTTGTCAGTGAAAGGGCTGAAGTGTCCTGAAAGAGTTAAGCTCTAATTAGCTCACTTGTAAGGTATTTAATATCCTTATTAAACTCAACTGCTGGTTCACTTTTTTTCCCCCTTCTTGTGTTGAATAAAATTTCTTGAAGAGCTGAGCCTCTGCCTCTCAGATCAGAGGCTCACATGTTGAAGCTGGCAGTGCTAGAGGCTAGTTCCTATCTGTGTGACAGCATTTTTAATTTAACAGGACCGGCTTTGATGTTCTCGAATATTTATAGGCAGCTTCAGATCACTCCAGTATGTATTCTTTTTAACTGGAGCAGAAGTTCCTCCTCACACAACAAATTTTTTTTCCCCTCTGTTTATTCTTGGGTCCCTTTTGCATTTGTAGTCATGGGAGTAATTTTATGTTACAGATATATTGCTTAAATACTTACTTGTGGGAGGAACCACTTGATTTCCTTTCTAGTTTCTGCAGCTTGGGGGTAGTCCAGTTTCTGCATCTTTGCTCCTTGTACGAGCCTCGCTACAGACACTTATGTTGTAGAAGAGGTAGATGCAGTAAACTAGAATTTGAGTAAAACCCATTACAGTGAGGCCTTCTCCACTGTATGTGGAAGCTCATGTGGGCCTGCAGTGGGTCAGACCTGGGGCCTCCTCGGGTATCACAGAAGTGTCTCTCGGACACCCTAAAGAGGGAGTGGGTCCTGGTTTGTGGTTTAAAGAGGAACTGAAAACTTGAGGTTTGGCTCTCAGTGGGAGCTGATCAGAAATTCTGGAAAAAGTTTTAGATGGAAATTGCCACTTGGATGATTTGACTTGCATGAAACTTTGACCAGACTCGGGCAGGAGTCTTAAGAAAGACACCTGATGGGTCAGCTGTCAGTCAAGGTTTTAAACCATCTCAGGCTTCTTTGCCTCAGTGGCTTCCCTGCCCCACCAGCTCCCAGGCAGTTGGCTGCTCAGAGCTGGCACTCTTTTTCTTTCAAAAACAGAGATGTGGAGCTTTTTGCCACTTTAAATACCTAAATACCACTAGGTTTGGTATCTTGGATCAAATCGTTGAGATCTGAACCTTTACCTCGATAGTGCCACAGGAGGCAGCGTATATGTCACATGAAAGTGTTCCCTCAGACAAGCTTTTGTTGTGGACTTCTCTTTTCCTCCTTCTTCTGCCATGTTTCCCTTCTGCTTTATCCTGTCAGCCCTGTGTTGTGGATCTCATGTGGACTCCCTTATCACTGCTGTTTGGCCCAGAGAAACCTTGCCATGGCCAACTGGGACAGCAAAGCAGTGGCGTTTTTTCCTGGAACTTTTCCGTGTGGATGCTGATAGTTTGGGCATAGATTCCTGTATTCTGCTCTGCTGTGCTTAGTTTTCATCTTGAAATTCTGTATGCTTCATGTTACATGATGATTTCCTAACTAACTTGGAACACCACTCTTGCAGTGGCAGATTTTCCGTGTCTTATTTTGAATGGTTTCACTTCATAAAAAATGTTGTCTTTCAGTGATGATAATTTGTTTTAATGCATGGCCTACAGAGAAAAATGTTTGTGGGTTAAGACATTTCTGCTATAGATGCACTTCTCTGTTGGTACAGCCTTTTCTAGGCCAGCAAGTGAAATCAATTATGACACTGCCTACGTAGCTAAATAACATTGGAAAGCAACCACAGGAGGAAAGTGCTTGCTTGTTTACTTGATCTAAGTGGTTTGCTCAAAGAGTAAGGCTTCTCTTGCTATAGAAATTCAGCAGGGAAATAGAGTCCTGTAACTTAACTACTAATGTAGCAGTGAGAGTTTCCAAATTATGCCAGTAAATAGAACTTTACTAATATACAAAAGTAGGGAAAGATCTTGATGCTGCTTCTTGCAGAAATAAAAATCAGCCTGTGGCATCTAAACATCACTTTTTTGCAGTTAACTTTAAAGGAAAACCTATTTAGCAAGTGAAGCATCTGGATGGTATCTTCAGGAGTTGGGTGTTTGTACACCTTCTGCTAATGCTCATGTGACATCACCTGAACTGTGTGGCTGCTGGAGTGCTATTTCAGTGCTTGTGTCTAGGACGGGTAGATGTGATGGTGACTTAATTTTTCTTTAGTTCCTTCTTCCAAACTGTTGTTACCAAAGGTAGCTTTCCTTCTCCCTACAGACCCTGAAATATCCTCCTTATATATCCCTGAAATATACTGATGGTATAGATACTAATATTCTCACTTTTATGTAGGCTATGCAAACATTATACAGTGTTCAGTTTTGAGCCCTTACCCCAAGAAAGACACCGAGGTGCTGGAGTGTGTCCAGAGCAGGGAATAAAGCTGGGGAAGGGTCTGGAGCACAAATCTGATGAGGAGCATCCGAGGGAGCTCGGGGGCTCAGGCTGGAGAAAAGGAGGCTTAGGGAGGACTTTTTGCTCTCTACAGCTGCTTCACAGGAGGGTGGAGCCAGGTGGGTATCAATCTCTTCTCCCAAGTGACAGGATGAGAGGAAATGGCCTCAAGTTGTGCCAGGAGAGGTTTAGATTAGATATTAGCAAAAATATTTTCACGTGAAGGGTTGTAAAGCATTGGAAGAGACTGCCCAGGGCAATGGTGAAGTCACTGTCCCTGGAAGTGTTCAACAAACGTGTGGATGTGGCCCTTGAGGACATGGTTTAGTGGTGATCATGGCAGTGCTGGGTTTGGCAGTTGGACTTGATTATCTTAATAATTCTCTGACTCCCTCTCATTGTGCTTTTGCCTTAGGAGGAGTAACAGACAGTAGCATACATCTAGTTCAGTGTTATTGCAAAGAGAATTTTTGCAAATAGAATTCTTTTCAATCCTGAAGTTGCAGTTAGTGTCTTTGAATTTAAGTTGCTGAAGCTGGGAAAGTATTTGCTTCTTGCATAAGTGATACAACATATACTGTGGTTGATAAGGATATTGCTAGCGAATAACCTCGTAGATAAAGATCTTTGTCAGGCTTAGTTGTGCTGCTTAAGAATTATATTTTCTTTTTTAATTGTACTATCCAAGTGCTGCTGAATCTTGAAATCTTACTTTATAAACATATTCCAGATAAAATGGGCGCTGCAGTCTTTAGAACAGAATACACAAACTGATGCAGTCTGTTCTGGAGATTAATGCCAAACGTATTCTTAAGGCAGCAGAATTCTGACTTAAGTTAGGACTAGTTCAGTTAGGAATACTGAGAAAAATAGTAGGAGTCCCGAGTATCTATCAAAGGAGGGTTTTGGGGAAGGGAACTTAATTTTTTTTTTATAGCATTCTTGCTAGAAAAAATGCTCGGAACAACAAACAAGATGCTCAAAGAACAGAGAGAAGTTGAACGAGTCTTAGGAGAAAGCCATCCTAAAGCAATCACTGGGGTATAACAAAGTGTGGACACTGCCCAGCTGGAGAATGTGCTCTAGCTCTTTTTCTGCCTTCACAGGCATGGTGGTTATGGCTACCCTGCTTCAGGGAATGGTTCATGAACTGTATGACAGAGGAATTTAATCTTTGTATCAGTATGGTAATGCAGCATATCCATGCCCAACTGCAGGGCTCCATTTCTCAGCACAGAATAGCATTTCTTAGTCTGAAAGAGGATCTGCAAGTGAATTCACAGATTTTTGCTGTCCATATTATATGGAATTAACATTACAAACTCTATCTCTGGAAGGAGGAGTTGGTTTTATTTAGCTTTTCAAACTGAGACAGCTGCTAGAAGAATATTTTTTTTTCTTTAAAAAAAGCTATTTTGAACTAAGGTAACTTACATTCACATTAAAAGTACATTTATTTTTCAGAGTAATGGTAGGCATTTTCAGTGCTTCTCCTTCAGCTTACTTTTTAAGAATATAGAATGCCTTTGTAAGTGTGTAGTAATTAAAGCAATTAATTATGTGCTTGCTGTTTGACTGGGACTTTAGGGGTACCTGTGGGGTTTTTTTTTTAATTTCGGTTTTTTACTGTCCATTTAGAAATTTGTCAATGAAATGTCCTTGCAGATGCTGAGGGACGACTGCTAACAGTGAATTAAGTGAATTATTGGAAGCATGAACAAAATGGGTTAGAACAAAACATATGCTCTGCTTTGCAACAGGTGAGCACATGCTGCCTATCTGAAATGCTAGAAAGGATGGCTTTGAAATCATGCATGTTTTAGGAAAATATTTAGTATGTCTTCTGATGTTCCTGTCTCTCATTAGCTGGTAGGGAATTGCTTCTCTGATGTTAAGACTCCAGGATCATATTTCTATTACTGAGGCAGGTAGTGGGTGAATAAACTTCATTCACGGTGTTTAAAACTTGGCAGCTGATCCTGGCAGAGCAGCAGTTCTCCCCTGCTGTCCTACAGGTTGCTTTTCCAAGCCCATGTTCCTGCATTCCCCAGGTGGATGGGGGGGAGGTGGGGAGCAGCTTTCCCAAAGGGCCCCGTTCCTGGTTACAGCCTGAGCTGTGCTGTTCCTGCATTTGGCAGCATGGCCAAAGGAGCCCTAATGGACCAGGAGTGAGTGATTTTAAATGGGGATGGGTGAGCAAGGGAGAAAAAAAATCCAGGTTTGGCCTCCGATTTCTTTCCTGGTGCCTTTTATTTTGTCTTTGAATTCTCACTTTCTGATTCCTTCTAGTTCCTGTGTGAATTCTCAGTACATTACCATGGACACACATTGCTGTCTTGGAACTTCAAGGTGAAACTGATTTGCCAGTTAGAAAATTAATAAAAGCTTATGATCCTACTGTTTCAACCTCACACTTCTGTAGTAAATAAGACAGGAAAAAAATTATAATAACTTCTAACTAATTCAGAGTTAATCTTTGTGTAGCTGAATTTTTCTTCCCATTTGTTTTGGAGTGTAGAGGGGGAAGCTTTGGTTAGTTTTGAAATGTTGTTATTCTTTTAGTCCTGTGCAGTTGTAGGTATCTGATAAAAGCTAGTTGCCTTTGTTATATCTAGGCACAGATGTGCAGTAAAAGAGACTTAAATTAAGAAAAGAGATAATTTCTTATATGTGATGTTCCTCAAGTGTTATTTTTAATATAATGTCGTATCTTTGGTCCCTTGACATGGACCAGGTCTCAAAGGACGTTGAAGGGAAATAGCAAGGTGTTGCAGAATCTTGGCATTCCCAACCCAGCCCTGCAGGGCCTGTTAAAATAATCACTGGTGCCTGAGTCATTGTTATCCTTCAGGACGATTTTATAGGTGGCACTATTTCTGTCGTGTTCTGATATTTCTTGCTGAAATTACTTACAGATGGGTTGCAGGCAGAGAAACTAGGGTTGGTATTTGTTACCTCAAGAGACCTTACCTTTCTTGATTAAAGCTAATTAGTAGTGCTTTGGAAATCAGTTCTGTGCCCTTCATAGGGTCAAAATTAGGGATTTGACAGAATTAAAGTGCAAATACAGCAGATCTGAAAGTTGGCTGTTTGGACACGCATGTCTCAAAGTTACAACAGGATTTACTTTTTTTTGCTCTAATATTGCACAATATTAAACCATATAATGCATAAATAGTTGTGCTACTGTGTTAATATACTATTTTTGTAGTCCATATCATAGAACCCTTCTGCTAAAATTTTGTCAACCTTATTTTATTGTCAGTTTTGTGACATGAAGTGTTTGCCAACCACCTTTTCGCAGCCTATTTGCCCAAAGCCAAATCAAGTTTCTGAACTTGTAGTGTGAGAATTTAAGGTGCTGCGTTGATTGAAGATGTTTCTAGACTGAAAATGAGAAAGGCAGAGCTTAACTTTCCATCAGTTAAATATTAGAACAATGTTTTAACTTTCAAAATATGACTTAATGGCTTTTTTGGGCCTGACACATCCCCTTGCATCAGTCACTGATACAAAACTGTTAATCGGTATTGCCTGGGGGTTTTTTTGTTTCTTTTTCCCCCCCTAATAATTACTCTGCTTAGAAAGACTGCCTGTATAACCTTAATACTGATTCCAGGTAGTGGTGATCTCCTGTTGTCAAATACTCTGGATTCTGTCTGGGATGCCTGTTCAGCACTGGTAAGGCTTGGGCACAACAATCCGTCTTCAGCACTGTTGGACATTCAACCACAGGCACTGCGGCAGGACATCCAAATTCCCTG
The DNA here is from genome assembly GCA_035041135.1 of Platyrinchus mystaceus. Lineage (NCBI taxonomy): Eukaryota > Metazoa > Chordata > Aves > Passeriformes > Tyrannidae > Platyrinchus > Platyrinchus mystaceus. The sequence continues at coordinate 8,453,855 of JAWWLV010000038.1, read as the reverse complement.
TGACTTACTTCCCTTGTAGCTGTCAGTCCGAGCACCAAAGTCTGGCAAACAGCCACAGCTCTCTTTTCACGGTACAGCTCAACTGAGTTCTCTCTGGTTTATCTGTGTGGGAAACCTGCTGTAGTGATTTGCCTAAAGCTGTTCCCATAGTCTTTGGAGGAAAGAAGTGAAATTTTGGGTCTCCTATCTGTAGAGTTTGTGCTGACTCTTCAGACTTGGCCAGAGAGCGAGTGGTGCAGCTGTTGCAAATATTAGTCAGTAGTAGTGAAGTAATCCACCACCTGGAACCTTGAATGTTTTGAGTGGGTATTCAAAAACCTGAAAAATGTAGAACTGCCTGTTATCTTTCTGTATTCTGGTGTGAGTTGCTTACCCACTTTTTGTAGAAGTTCAGTGAAGAAACTATCTATGCAGCCATGTGATTCGGATATATTAGGGATGCTTTTTAACCAGTGTCAGGTTTGCACAGAATTGTTTGACAGGTAACTTTTCAACTTGCATTCAAATAAGAAGTTCTTATAGGCAGAAACTTCTCTAATTTTTCAACCCAGACGGACTTTGTCCGTTCATCTTGTGAACTGAGGTAGGTCTTGTAGAAAACTATCATAATGAAATTAGCAACTTTATTACATTAAATGCTTACAAGAGAGTCAGAATTTTACAGGTTCTCTTCAGTTCTGAATGTTTTTAACTTTGGAATTATATTTTTTTCCCTTACAGAAAATCCATTTTGGTATGGGTCTAGCAATTGTCCTGTCATGAAGTCTTTTGCATCTCAGTAGACCATGTGCTAACCCTATGGACAACTAGAAGGGGGGAAAAAACCCGCAAACAAAAACCCCCCTTTTTACTACTGATCTGATTCCTGAATAACCTTCTTAAGAGTGCTTAGTTAATCTGTTCAGTTGTGAATTACTGAGTTTGAGCATTGTCTGTGCTCAGCATTCTGCTTGGGAAACAAGAGAGATGGGCGTGTTGCTCGGAGTTAGTGCTCCCCAGCAAGTACCTCTGCTCGTAGCTCTAGAGTTTAAGAAGCAGAGTGATAACCCACAGAAAGGGGAGTCTAAAGACATGCTCTGAACTCTTAAGACACAAAGACCCCCACAGAGAACAGTGCCAGAACATCAGTCTCCCTACAGCAATTGTGTGAACTAGTTGCTGAAATGTTACTGGAAACTAATTCCATACGGAGAGAGATTGGAAGAGGCAGCTCATGGACTGGATGTTAAAGATGCTTATAGTTTTAGGAGAAGAATTCCAGACTCTGCTGTGCTTCTGTTCAGCAAAATCAGATCTGGAGCAAAAGTACTCATTTATACTTCATTGCTTTGCACACCCAAAGTATGGACATTTAACATGCAGACACCCTTGATGTTTTTTTGCCTGTGTTTTCCACAACCTCTGTTGTTTAATAACCAAGGAAAAAGAAGCTTGGATATAGTAAATCTCAATGGTTTTTGCAGATTCTGTAATTGAAATACTTGAGTCTATATGCTGATGTCAGACAAAATGAAGTGGCTTCTCTGAGATCAAAGTTAACCTAAAAATGAGCGCCTTTCCCTGGATCTCTGTGTGTTAACAGAAGGCTGGTTTTAAGTGTTTATATACAATTGTGAACCATCTGGGTCTGAAACAAAATTGGAACCCAAGGGAACAGGAGCAGTGGTGGACAGTGGTCCACTTGTGTGCTCTGAGTGGTGGGGAAATAACTGCTGAGCTTGGAAACTCAACTTCGTGAGAAACCCTGGAACAAAAATCATTAAATTTGTCCTATTTTTAATGGAAGAAGGACATCATTTAGTGTCTTCCTCTACCTTTACTGTTGTGTCTCGGCGTAAAGAAAGGCTATTTTCATATTTTCTACAAAGATTTATGTGAAGTTTCATTTGTAAGGAAGCCTGTCCTCCACGTTGTGACTACTGTGAAAATGGGTGGGAGGCCAAGGGAAGCAGTTAGTTTACTGGAGTTTGCAGCAAAATGCTGGATTTGTGGAATCCTTTGGTCCAGCTTGAGAAGGTATTTAGGTATTGATAGCTGACTCTACAGTATTGAAGAAAAATGGTGTCTTCTAGCTGTTTAAACAAAATTGTGATGTGTTATGGAAAGTATCTGTGTGCTATTAGGAAAAAATTCCTTACTCTGAGGGTAGTGAGGCACAGGCACAGGTTGCCCAGGGAAGCTGTGGCTGCCCCATCCCTGGAGGTGTTCAAGGCCTGGTTGGATGGGGTTTGGAGCAACCTGATCTAGTGGAAGGTGTCCCTGCCCATGCCCAGGGGGTGGAAATTAGGTGATCTTTAAGGTCTTGTCCTTAAAGCCAAACCATTCTATAATTATATGGCCCTCATAAATTTGTTCTAGAAGTTCTAGTTTCTCTGACCTCTTTCTCCCCTCCAAGAAGGAGGGAAAAGTGGGAAGTTGACTGTTGACGTTTACTTTTCAGTTAAGTCATGAACACAACAAATTTAATTTTTAGGCTCCTGGTGAATCTTTTTTTTTCTTTACACAGACATCCCCTGCTGAGGGCATAGCATATTGGGTACTTAAGAGTTAAATCATCTTGCTTTGAAAGCAGCTGGGCAGTTTACACTCCTTGCTGGGCTGTACAAAAATACTTTTCCTTTGAAGTACCGGGAGGAGCGGCTGAGGGTAAAACCTGGAATGGGGTTGTAGCTGGCAATTTGTAGTGGGCTTAGCTTGGAGCAGACAGCTGCCTGCAAACTGCAGCGTGAGATGGCAGAGAAGGTCAGGGTTTCTTTCACTCTTGCCATCACTGCCTCAGCGTGAAGGCTTTCCTTTTGAAATCCTTCAAATGCTGTTTAGTTCTCAGAAAATTTTTGGATTGGGACAGATTGCAAGAAATAGAGATTAAAAATATCCTTTCCTGTGAAGGCAGGCTAAATACAGGGATCGCATTGGAAGTTCCTTGGCTGCTTCTGATGCGAAGTGGTAGTGAAGTACACACTGCTGCTGTCTGGGATGAGAAAGTGGTAGGAAGGAGGTTGAACCCTAAGTGGTGGGAAGGAGGTTGAACCCTTTTGAACAAAGCTCTGGAAAGAGCTTCCAGAAGTTTGCTAGAACCTGTGAAACCTCAGAGCTGATGCCATACCTTAACCAAGCTGAGTCTCACTGCAGCAATACAAGAGCTGACGGGAGAACGGCATTACTGGCACTTGGCTCTGGATGGCTGAAACCAAACTGGAAGATGAGATGTCTGTAGGAGAAGCCCCTGGGTTAGTGCTGTGCATTGTCCTCTGCGCTGTGCAGCATCTTCCATCACTGCCACTGGCACTGCTTGGGATGGCTTCTGGAGAGCAAATCCTCCCACAGGCACAGCCTGCTGCAGGCTGGGCTCTGGTGCATGTGCTGTGGAACTGAAGCTGCTCCTTGGTTTTCTAGGGCAATACTTTTGCCTCTTGGATTAATAATTTCTTGACAGTATTTGTACACGATTTTTGGGAGTTTTTTGCTGTTGTTGCCATTATATGAAACTGAGGAAAAGAAATTTGCTTTTAACAATGCCATGTAATGGGACAATCAAAAGCAATTTACCCACCAGCTAATGACAGGTAACATTAAAATACCTGGTTGATTCTGTTGAATAGATTATGATGATGATGATAGGGCTTCATGTCAAATCTCCAAATTTCAAGTTGAATTTATCTTATCTGCCCTTAATAATTGTGTCTTTTCATCTTTACTCATTTAAGGATCTAACACTTGGCTGTTGATTGGTTCTCCAGGTTTCTTTCCCTGCTGCTCTGCCACTCAGTCTTTCTTTCTACCTGTGTCTTTCTTTTCTGAATACAAAATATGTCAAGAATTAAGTTGTTAAAATAGGTAGAATTTTCCTCTAGGGTTTCTGTTGTTGTATGAGTTATACAGAGGGTTCTGTCCTTGAAATACTTCCTTATTAATACCTGAAGTGCCTTGGTTTCCCATTTAACAATTCAAGTTTCAGTGAAAATGTCTAGTCATACAGGCTGAAAAATCTCAGAAAAGATCATCTGCATCCATCCCAGAGCTGTTGCTGAAATTCTTCACTTATAATCTACACCCAGTACATTTTCTAGAAAGTGGGGGTTAGTGCCGTGGCAGAAGTGAATGTAAAAGGCCCAGAACAGGATTTGTGGGATATTGTATTTTGATTTATTTTTTCAAGAAGCTGATATCTGTGTCACAAAGGGCAGTTGCCTGACTCCTTATGTGTTGGCTGTGCAGGTCTTTTTGCATGGCTTTGCAAGTGCAGGAGCTAAAGAAAACCTCTGGTCTGTTGCCATGTTGGGTGATTATTGATGCACTTCATTTGGATGCTGAGGATTTCCCACTTTCGTGTTACAAGAGTCGTAAGCTGATGGGCCTCTGTATTATTATTAAACATCCTTAGCAAAACACAGCCTAGAGAAACAAGAACGCAGAACTCTTGAGTGCCCAGATTGCGTGCCTGGCAGCTGAAAGACCAGCCATAAGTTGTCACACTCATCTGCTTTTTAACGGGAGGGAAGATGCAGCCTCCAACGGGAGGGCACATTGAGCCTGCCCACATGTTGGTACAGTGGCGCGTGTGCAGGGACTGTGTGTGTGTGTGTGTGTGTGTGTGTGTGTGTGTGTGGAGGGACTGTGTGTGTGTGTGTGTTTTTGTGTGTGTGTGCAGGGAGTGTGTGT
>JAWWLV010000038.1:8420460-8443707 GCA_035041135.1 Platyrinchus mystaceus | reverse complement strand
ATTTCTGCAGTTGGCCCCTGTTGGAGATGGGATACTGTGCTGATTGGATTTTTGATCACACCCTGCATGGCTGTTTTTATGACTTGCCCAACATTTCACAGGAATTCTGTGGCAGAGGAAGCAATTCAGTCTCTTGGGAAGCATTCAGCTGCTTTAACCACAGTGCTATATTTTCTTTTCTCATAGTATCTTACCTCATTCACTGCACTGTCCAGATTTTCTAGCATGTGAGGGAAATGTCCTGCAGACAGCACTCACTCACCCCACACTGCTGTGTGCTTGGAGTACGGTCTACACCATTAACTTCCCGATCAGTGAGGCATACCTCAGTGGTGAGGTGTGCCAGGAGGAGATACCAAAGCCAGTAGGCTTTACTGGACTTATTAGCATGGGCTGCATGCCAGAGCTATGGGAGTTGGGTTAAAAAAAAGGAAATAAGAGGGATGGGGTGGAAGAGAAGAGAGATGAGGCAATAGATTAGTGGCCATAGGAAAGAGAAATCATACAGAAAGAGATGGTGAAAGAAGGAGGGAGAACTGTTGGTGTATCCTGAAATACAGCACAAGTACCGAAAATTGTCACTGAATTGGGCAAATAATTTTAATTATTTTTATTATGGTAAATTTTAAACTTTAGAAATTTTTTCACCCATACATAGGATATGTACATTAATATGGTGTCAGAAAAAGCTGAGGAAAACAGTTTTGATTTACAGTTCTGTAAAACAATTCAGTTTTGTAATTCTTTATTCAAAGTGGAGTTAATTTTGCTCTTAGATCACGGAATTAATGAATTAATTTGTAATGAAAGGAGAGTGCATCAGGTCTCCAGAATTCCAGAAACTTCCATTATTGTTAGTTTGACTTTAAATAACGTAAATTGCATCCTTCAGGCACCAAGTGCTAAGTTCTTGCAAATGCCTTTGATAAATGGAAGAGAGCAAAGGCCTAATAATTACTTGAGTGCAGAACAGTTCTGCATTCTGGTTCAAGATGTCAAAGCACAGGCTGTGAGCAGTGAGTGAAACTGGCCATCAGTCAGCCTTTGATGCTGTGTTTGGAAGTGTTTGGAATTGTGGAGTGGACTGAGTTATGGAGCCCATGCTACCTCTAGGTAGGTTATTTGCTGTGCAAAATAAAACAAATTGAGGCTGAAAGAGGGAGGAAGAATTTCATTGTGTGTGAAACGGGAATATTTGCAGTGACTACTTCAGCAATGTGGTAGGTTAGAATTAAGCATTTCAAGTCATTCTCTCTAGTACAGAGCATTCTTCTGTGGTGACTCAGGGTAGAGCTAATCTCACTCAAAATGGTTGCCAGTTGCCACTTGGAACAATAGGACTGAAGCCATAGGCTGCCATCAGGTGGCAGTTTTTAAGAAGGGCATTTTTTTCCCCAGTGGATTTAAGTATTTCTGTCTGGTAACATGGAAGGTTGCAATATGCACTGAATTCTTGTAATAGAAGATTTTGAAACAGTGCATTGCTCATTTCTTTACCTGAAATGGAGAGCCCAGTGCACCAGCTATTTTCTTTTATGGAAAAAAGCAAGCATTAAACTTAATCTGTTTTCAGGAACAACTCTTTGTACCTGATTTATATGCCTTAATACTGGCCTGTACTTTTTTTTTTTTGAAGCAGTCAAGTCCTCTATGGGCAGGGGCATCTCTTCCCTGTGTTGTGAATGAGGAAGTTAAACAGGGAGGAAGAAAGGACTGATTTCCATATGGTTGTAAAGGTACATGACTTTGCTAGGGCAGAAATCCTGCCACCTTCATCGTTCGTTCAGGTGGCATCTGGCAAGTAGACTGCTCTGGTCTCCACTAGATGTGATGCAGCAAGGTAACACGAGTGCCTGTTTGCTGCTGGGTGCACCTGAGCTCAGGAGCCATCAAGTGAGGTGTCTGGACCCATCAGGATGGCCACTGTCTCCTTTAGAGGCATGTGGCTTGCACCAGTGGCTCAGAAGTGGCGTGAGAGAATCCTGGACCTGTGGGCTGTGGGGCTGTCAGAGCAAACAGGGGAATGTGTCCAGTTTCTGCTGTGAGACAAGCTGAGGTATGATGAGAAAGTCATCTCACCTTCCAGTAAAGGAGATCACGTGCTGTTGTCAAATGAAAGGAAGGTCAAATGGAGGTCTTGGAGAGGAAAGTTTGGAGCACAAAGTGGGGAAACTGGGATATGAGAAGTCGTGTGGCAACTGGAGTTTGAAACAGAACTTCTGTAAACTTTACCTGTTTGTGTATTGTTACAGGATAGCTTATAAAAGGTTAACAAAAATCTGATCAAAAGGAAAACTTTGAAAATGAATTTAAGATGAACTCTCTATCTTCAGATTGAAAAAAATGTTACAGGGATTTTCTTGAGCATTTTTTGGTTGCTTCTGTGTAAGCTAAAGTTAAATGTAGAGAGTAGGAGAGTGCTTTATAATTCATGATAAAATTCAGTACAAGAATATGAGTTATCCTCAAGTCACCTATTTATAAATCTAGAAATCTTAAAGGTTAAGCTTCAGAGAAGGTAAGAAGTAAGGGGAGGTGTACAAAATCTAACAGTCTAGCTGTAGCAGTGTAATGAAGGAAACTGTAGCCCTAATACACACAGTTGATTTCAATATTTTTCTTCCTCTAATGTCGTAACAGAGATGTGTGTAGGGATGTGTTAAGGGATTTTCAGTAGACTGGGTCAGAACTTGGTGATTTGTGGCAGAGGAGTGAGGAAAGACTGGATAGAGTGTGCAGTGCAGGTACTTTCATATCAGAGGAATAAATAGGATTCCTTAGAAATAATGGAATATAGAGAGAGCAACTGAGGAAGAGTGTGGAGAAGAAGCCTGGGTGCTGGAAAGTCTAGTCTGGGTGGTGAGAGGAGACAGTGCTGGAATCCCACTTCTGTTGGGCCTGTGCCTCAGGGACGTGCTGCAAGCTCTGGGAACTGAGAAATTCCTCCACCACTGAGATGAGAGCATCTCTCTGAGGTACAATCTCAAAGAGATGGTGGCTTGGTTTTCTTTTATTGTTGTTGTGGAAAGTAAGCCCTGCTAGGAGTACTCACTGAAGGAAACAAAGCTGGTATACGTTGCTTCAGTTTTCAAGGCAGCTCCTCTCTGGGGTACTCAGTCCGTTGAAGGCATGATAACAAATACCCATGTAAGCACCACAGCTCCATGTTTGGCCACTGCGTTGTGTGGGGCAGGTGAAGGCCAGTGCTGCTGTGTGCACAAACCCCTTAATCTCTACTCTGCTCTCAGAGGTAGAAAACCCCAAATAAATGTCCGGTATGTAGAGTTTTCAACTTGTCCTTGAGTTCAGTGTCTTAAACCCCTCTGGTGGTGATGCAGACACTTAGGTACTTGATTTAAGTCTGCAGACAGCAGGCTTTCTTTTTTTAATCAACTTCATCACATCACTTTGAAAAACTCAAAATCAGTGTTGTTTTAGGCTGTTTAATGTGCCTTGCCATATTCAAAAACTTTTCAAGAGTGTCTTCTGCAACACAGGCTGAAGGAACTGCTGTTGGCCACAGATCATATGGTTTCTAGAATGCTGGAAGAGTCTGTATGTAAATTAGTTCACATGATAACCTAAGAAATATCGGGTCCATCTTTAGGCTATGAACTATTATGGTTCAGCCTTGAAAAACTTTTTTTCATGCTGCCTAAAGGAATGCAGGTCTAATATTTTATCACTGATACATCTTTTGCTTCCCTGATGATACTTCCAGACCAACTTTCAGTCAAGGTAGTGATCAAGAACTTTTTACATATTAAAAGCTTTCTTCCTGACAACTTTTGTATTGCAGCCTAGAGATTTGTTGAGACCATGTAACTCTGTGCCATTTGAATTTTCAGTCAAGCTACCACTGTGTGCTGGCAGCAACTGAAACTTCATGCTCCAAAACACATGCTTAAGAAGTGTGTCTGCTCATCCTTAGCAAATGCCAGCTGCTTCCCTTTGTGTGTTTTGGGGAAGATTCTAGGCATGAGGTGGGAGGTAAATATAATGAAATTATTTCTGTCCTACCATTACTTGATAATTCAGCAACTGTATTTTTAAGTTCTGTCAGCTAATTAAGCCACTTAATACAGAATAACAAAGTACTGATTTTGTCAGGGAAGGATGACAGTTTTCTAAGAACAGAGTAGCCCCTAGCTTCTGAGAATTACAAAAGTTAAAATTTTAATTTCTAATTATTTCTTAAATTTTTATTTTCTTTGTTAATAATAGAAAAATTTTGATTCCTCTTTGCATTCAGATTTTACTTAAACTGTTAGATTTCACTGCCTGCATTTGCATCTTCTTTTCCTGTATTTGAGGACTAGCAGTTTAATTCTTACATTCAGTCATCATGTTCCCATTTAATACAAATGCCTCAAAAAGTTATGAGAATTCTAAGAACCAGAATCTGGGTTCTTATGTTGGCTTCTGATTTTTATGGCAATGTTTCAGGTAGCCAGGAGTCAGTATTATTATCTCACAATTTCTCCAAGAAAAATAATACATGCTTTGTTGGGTAATGTTTGCAGGCAGTGTTTATTGTGGGACAGTCTCCCAGGCTCCAACTGTATTTATGTTTTCTGTGAGAAGTAATGAAACTACAGCTGGCTGTGCATTATCTGCTGTATCTTTTCCATCCCTGCTCTGTGTGTAGTCACTGAAACAAAATTTTAATTTTGAACTGAGCAGAAAGTTGCTCCTTCTTGCTGCCTTCTCGCTGCTGCATCCACAGTGTATCCTGATGAGTTTAAACAGCAGTTCAAGTCTCTGAAGTGCAAAAATGGGTGAAGGATTAAAATGGCCTAACCCTTCTCTCTTGTGCTTTGCCTGATGCAAAGTGCAAAGCTGCCCAGTTTATGTTGCCAGCTCCAGCTCTGTCCTCCATCTCTGAATTTCACTGCAGCCCCAGGGGAAGCTGCACCTCCGTGGCTCTCCCACAGCTGCTGGACTTTGATGAGGACATGCCTGCGCTCTTTCCACTGGCCTCCCCTGGCAACCAGCCCTTTGAAGATGACCTCTTGCTGTTTGCCTGTTGTCTCTCTTGTGTTGGATTATAGATGAGAGGTTGGCATGAGGGGAGGGGGATGGGATGGAGTGTTGTGCATTTTAAGCCTCATTTCTTTCTGCATTCTCACCTTCTTTTCCCCCTCTGTGGCTTTTACCTCTCTATATAGATAAAATGTTGTATTGCATATGGAAAATGGTTTCTAGCAGAAATACAGAATTTCTGTTTTGCATTTGTATATAGGACAAAGGAAGTTTGATTAGTTTTGTGGTGAGGACTTTGCATTTTTCTGTAACAATTTACTCACATTAGTTCCCTTCCCCCATCCTTCTTTTTAAGGACAATATTGTTCTTAGTTGTAGGGCAGCCTTTCCCTGTGTGCATGTTCTCTGTTCTTCTTCCCTCCCTCTGGCCCCAGTGAACACATCTTCTTGGAGACAGCACAAAATAATCACCTTCTTAATGAAGGCTATGGTGGGAAATGGAAAGGGATTCACTAGAGCTCCACGTCCGGGTCACATTTTGTGCGGGCACTGACTATTTTTGGAAATCCAAACAACCAGCTTTGCTAAATACTGAGAATATCCTTCATGAGAGTGTTATAGGGACAGGAGCTGTAGTGTAAGAAGTACAGTATTATAGGGGATCAAACAAAGCATAGGAGTACATATCCAATTTTCACTACAGTGAAAGGTGGCGAACAGGTGAGGTGCTCTAGGACAGAGCATTGTAACTAACAGTGTTTACACACTTTTATTAATTTTACCACCTCTTGTCTCAGTTTTTCTCAGTGGTGAAATCCCTTTAATCTTCATCGAAGTCTGGCATGGGTAGCAGAATTGTAGTTGATATTGCTGTTGCAATAGGAGGAGTACATGTTTGAGGGTATTTTATGGCAAACATGAATAAAATAATTTGGATGTACCTATGTATCCAGCTGGAATGCCTCAGTGCAGCATACCACCTAAAATTAGAAGAACAGGATGTGGGAGGTATCTGTGATCTCTGTGTGTAACTAGTTCATCCTTATCTGTAATACTGCTTTTTAATTGGATCTTCTAGTAATAGCTTCTCTTTCAAACCCAAAGGATGCCTCAGAAATAATTTGTGTTATTTTTAACTCCTTTTTCTCTCCTTTCCTCTGTTTGTCTAGCAAAGTGCCCCACAAATCTGAATGCAGGCAAACCAGCTCTGCTTGTTAGCAGCTTACGACAAAATACACAAAATATCTTCTCTTGCCAGAGGTCCTGGAGGACTCTGGAAAAGCAAGTCAGCTCTTAAGCTCCATGTCATATCAAGAACCTTCTGGAAAGCCAGGGTCTAGACCAGTTAATGTGGCAGAAAAAAGAACTGTAGTGAGTTTGGAAGTCAGTCACAAATCAGTCTACATGTCTAAAGAGCAGTCACTATTGGTGTGGAGTTTTACAATACTGTGAAATTTTGGGTCAGCAGGAGAGCTGTCAGTCTGCTTGCTAAACTTCCTTGCTGAAATACAACCTGCAAATGAGTAGCTCAGTGACTTTTCAGAGCTGTGTGCTTTTGCAAAGTACAATACTACCTTCTCTGGTGCATGCACATGTGTGTGTTGTATTTTAATTCCCTCCTAACACTCATGCAGTTTTCATCACAGCCAATTTTTTTAAGTGTGCATCATTTGTGCTTTTGGCAAGAGAATGCAAATGGAAATTTCTTTTAGGGTTCCTTATATGAACAGCTTCAGTCAAGTGGTTGTTTGGGTTTTTTCTGTTTAATAGTTACACTCATTCTTTCTGGGCCCCAAACATTCCCTAGGGTTTAAACAAATAGACCCCATTATGTTGTACAAGGTTTGTAAGAGTGTCTTCATACTTCCTACTCTATTTTCTGCTAGAAAACTTAGTTACAAAGTATTGGTAACTCCATATCAGGCCTTTTAACTTAAACCAAGGAGATTATATGACAACTGACTCGATACTTTCAGTTATAAGTACCTGCTTGAGTGCTATGGGAAAAATGCAGTTTTTGAGGTGTAAGATAATTCTGTTTTTCCCAGTCAGTTATGATTATGTCCAACATTTTGGCCATTAGTGCATTTTGGGAGTTTGTCTTGTTCTTTATAGGGCCAGAACTCTTGTTTTACGATATAGCTACTGGCCGCCTTCTGCCAGAAGTAATTTATGAAGGTATCATTTTACTCCCAGGTTTTCTCTCTAGTTTACCCTGTCCTTAGTGACATTTTGCCTGCATCTTTTGCCAGCATCTTTCCACCAGTTTAAAGAGGGGTAAAAAACCCACAGTTGTAAACATGACTTTGTTTCCCTTTGCTCTGTCAGTGCTGTGGTAGGACAACTCAATGTAATCAAAGCACTTAAATTCTAAAGAGAAGAAATCTTCCTTCAAGTTTTCTAGGGTATGTACATCTTTGTACATGGAGTTTTGCTTCTGACAGGCTTTGAAGGAAGGAGAGGCCAGCTTTCTATTTGAATGGACCAGGAGCTTGCCTTGCAAAGTGTTTGGAATAATTAGGGTCCCTCTGCTTTGTTGCAGTAGATTGCTCAGCTGCATAGCTTGGGCAGTATGCTAAATCGCTGCCCGTGCAGTAAATCTGGTGCAGACGTGCTGAATTTAGACTTGTACACATCTGTTACTGTGCATGTGCTGTGGGTATCTGCAGCCACTCTGACCTGGGGCAGTCCTGGCAGGAGGATGCCTGGGAGGTATGTCTTTCAGCTGGCAGTTTTCTTCCTCTCCTGAGGGATCTGAAGCTCGACCACGGAGCAGGTGAATTGAGTTTGCTGATGAACTAGATCAGTGTCAAGATCTGGTTTCCTAGTTAACAAAACCTGCTCTGGCTGCTCTTCAGAATTTACCACTCCTTTTCACAGGATCTGCTGGACTGTGTGTAGTACTGGCCTGTCTGCAGTGTAGAGTTTGACTGGCCTTCTCTGCATGGTGGATGTGTTCATCTGAGTATCTCTGGATTTACATTTAATCACAGCATAAACTGGATTTCTCATCATCTCTTTTGGCATACTTCCTGGAGTAAGTGGACTGTGAGAGGATTTCAGGAATGCCTGATGCTCTTGTACAGAGAAAGTTTAGTGGAAACCACTTGTGGGTTCAGCACTAACCACTGGCTTGGACCGCACGGTCATGACTGATAGCCAAGACAAGCGCACTGCTGAAATGCTCAGGTCCTGTAATGTTACATTTTGTGGCAGTTTGGTTTTTGGCAGGATATACTTCTTTAAAACAGAACAAATATGCCTGAAAGCGAAAAGAAACTGTGTTTTAATGGAGTTTTGTACTTGTGACAGGGAACAAGTGTTCCTCTCTGCATGGAAAAGCTTCACGGTCTAGACCAGCACAGGGTGAGGGGGAAATGCTTCCAGCTTTCACCTTCTTTAAAAAGGCTGCCATGTTCCAGCTGCAGCCAGCATAAAAACCCTCATGTTTTATCGGGCTGCAGAAACAGTAGCAATACCCAGCTTATTTAAAAAAAAAAACCAAACCACTGCTCTTTAGTTCTTGAAAGATTTTTTTTTTCTCCCCCCATTTGTGCAGTTTTGGATTGCTCCTCTGTAATGGCACATTCTACTGATGCCTTATTCAAACAGCATGATACAGTGCAGTTAAAGCCTGAGCCTTTTCTTTCTGGTGAGGTCTTCATAATTCAAGAACCTTAAATCACTTTTTGGCAACAGGTTGCTCTGCCAATGCAGAAGAGTAAATGGAGATAGAAAAGTTTAAGTTCTTCATTCCACTGTATTTGTAGGTAGTAGGAAAAAAAAATAGCTTTGGGATGATCCAGTTGTATTAGTAGCTGCATTATGTTGAAGATCAAAATCACAGCAGTGGCAAATGTCGATCAGCTGAGATGACTCAAGTCTGTCTTGAAGAATGAGTACGAAGTAATTTTTTTAATTCTTAAGTCATTTCTCTTGTAATGGGTAAGGAGGTAAAAATACAGAGGAAATGCAAAAAATGAATGTTGCTAGCATTATCTTGACTGTTTTTTAGCCTTCGTGGTCTCATGTTGGTTATTTTAATAATAAAAGCTTCTTGTCCACCTGCTCACTGGTTGAGCATGAGAAACTGAAAAGTCCTTGATTTAGAGTAAGCACTGCTGAGCAACAGCTAAAGCATCAGTGTGTTATCAACATCATTCTCATACTAAATACAAACCACAGCACTGTAGCAGCTGCTTTAGAAAACCAGGACACTAGTCCATATCTGAGGAGTTTGTCAGCAAGGATGTTGAAGGAGACCAGTGTCAAATGCTTCACTGAAGTCTTCATCCACAAGCTGTGGATGAGGACATCCACTGCTCTCTCCTCATCCATGGAGCAAGTTGCTTCATCAGAAAAGATACTGAGATTGGTCAAGCATGATTTATACTTAGTAAATCCAAACTGGCATTTTCATTTGCCATCTTACTCTTCATGTACCTGTAAATAGCTTCCATAAGGATCTGTTCCATAATTTTCTCAGGTATTGAAGAGAGGGTCACGGCACTGGGGTTTCCCAGATCTGTCCTCTTGGATTTTTGCAGGTATTTGCAGTGTAGTATTTGCCCTTTTCCTGTCATCAGGGGCCTTCCCCCAATGTCCATGACCTGTGAAAGATAATAGGGCCTGGCTTTGCAATTCTGACAGCCAGCTCTCATAGGACACCTGGAGGCATCCTCAGATTCCTCAGATGTCTGTATGTCTGGTTTGCATGGATGATTCCTAATTCAGCCCTCCTTTACTATCAGCTGTTTGTTGCTTGGCTTTGTTACTTGCTTTGTGCCAACCCCATCCAGTAGCAGACATATATTGTTTGCAATTCTTCTTGCTATTAATATACTTATTAGTCTTGAAATCTGTTGCCAGTTTGAGCTCCAGTTGAATTTAATGCTTTTCTAATTAAGTCTCTGCACTTCCAAGAAATATTTCTATATTTGTCTGTGGGAGTGTGCCCCTTTTTCCATCTTTCTATTCCATCCAGCTTCTGGTGAGTCTAGCACCAAAATACTGGATTGTCTCTGAATCAGACACTCTGCATCCTCTAGTACTTTTTAGTGAATGAAGAAGTTGTTGTTTTTTTCAAAACCTGTTGGGTGACTTATTTTTATTGCATTTTGAAAAAAAACATGTATGTCAGTCTTGAGTTCAGTAAGGCTGGTTTGACAGGGAAGATACTTAACTACAGAAATCCCAGCAAAAGTCTACTAATGTTTTTTCTGCTTCCTGTAAAAACTTATATTGGTTGGTTGCCTTATTTCACTTGATCCTTGATATACTCCAGACTTTGGATCCTTCTTTTAGAAGACACTTCCCTGGGGCATGGAGTTGGAGGAAGGAAATCTAGAGCTTGGAAGTGGTTGCAGGACACTGAGGGGCTGGGTAACGAAAAGTATTTGAAGTGTGCACTGAGTTACCTGGCTCTGCTTCCACACACCTGGGGGAAGCCAAAAAGGGAGCTCTCTTCCCTTCAGTTATCAGAGGCTGATTCAACATACACCTGGTTTAGGGGAAAGCTTTGAGAAGAAACTGCATTTCCATGATGATAGACTTCACATTCAGGTTGACTTGTTTTTTTATGTTTTCTTTTGAGCACTGCAAAACCTCATAAATTTTATTTCAAAAGCCTGTCTGGTGAAGGAATGTGAATTCATGTGGAGGGAGATGAATTCATGCCAAGTGCATTCTGTGTGGGAAAGCTATATGGTGTGTCTGTTGTTTCAGGCTCTACAGCAGTAAAGAGTTCAAGTCTTCACTAAAAGGCTGGATAGTTCTGCTCCATTTTAGAGACATGTGCAGTGTAGTGCTTTGAATTTGCTTTTTACTGTGACTGTTTGAAACTACTGATAATTTTCCACGTCAGAGAAAATCATCAGTTTGTCCATTGCAGTTTGTCCATGATCTCTTTTGTTTAAAGTAAAACATGTCTATGATCTGTAAACACCCTGGATCCTCCCTGGCCCTGATAGATATTTCCATCTAGCCTCACCTTTTTGCATCTTGTGATCTTCTGTGATCCTCTAATTAATTCACTGACAAGAACCCATGCGAACATGACAAGCACTTGCACAGCATGAGTCCTGTTGTAAGCACCATCAGCCCCAGTGGATGGTGTTTTGCTGCATCTGGGCACCTGATCACTAGAAATAACACCAGTCTTTTAAGCTTAAATTCATTAACTCATGTTGCACTTTTAGTTGATATCCCTGTTTCAGAAAATTATGAAGAGATACAATGCCTCATATCTCTTCCCTTATTTGTCAGAAGATAAAACACCTGATTAGTTACAGAGGATTAAGCACAGAGGGAGACACTGGCAGTTTGTTTTAGAGGAAGACTAAAATTTAAGAAAAAAATGGGAAGAATAAATAGGTCATTTTAGTGAAGAGGTTTCTTGTTTAATTTGTTACTGATCTCTTAATACTGTGACCAGAGCTCTCCTGCTAAACTGTGTGTGCCTTGCTATGTTTCCATAGTGCCATCTCCCAGGGAGCCTTTCTGGGGGAACAGAGGTTGTAAAGCTGCACAGCTGCCAGCAAAGACGTGTAACATGGGCAATGTTTCAGCTGGGTTTTGCTCAAATGGTGGAGAAAGGACGATGTCTTGTGGCTTGTGGGATTTAAAGATGTAAATTCATAATGAAGCATTTAATCAGATGAAAGTTTGGGAAGGTAATGTAGAGTTACAAAGGCATGTTTTTTAAGTTTTTAAACTGTCCAGGTCTCATTTGCCAGACCTAGGTTGTATTAGAACTGGTATATTGGCAGGAAAGAGGAAGAGTTGGGATCTGTTAGGGTTGGGTCATTTTGTTTCTAGTGAAACTGAAATAAGGGAATCTGTTGACACTATTGATATGCTCTGTTTCTCTGCAAACTGCTGGAACTACTTAAGACACAGAAATACCATCCAAGCTAGCACATGCCCCAAAGCAATATAGTGTGATCACCCTGATATGAGTGGACACAACTGTCCTGCTTCCATACCCAAGCCAGTAAATTTTTTGTGGCATGATATATCGTGTGGAAATAATGGATTGAAGGTTGAAGCTCACTTGTGATCTCACTTAACATAGTGTGAATGTACCCTTTGTCTTTTTTTGGTTTGGTTGGCTTGGTGGGGATGTTGTGTGGGGGTTTTGTTATTTTTGGTTTTGTTTGTTTGATTTGTTTAGGCTCTCGGGATCCTTAATTCTAATGTGAATTGTAAAAAAGAAAACCAAACAAAACCACAACCTTATGAATGGACTGAAGCTGGCTTTCCTGTTAGCCACTGGAGTCTTAATATGGAGTGTGAATGAAATAATGTCAGCTGGGATGTGAAGCTGGAGAGAAATTTATGGAGGGAAGAGATTCCTGGGTGGAAACTGCATGCTCAGAGTGATGCTCAGTGGTGCCCCAGGAACATGGCTCTAACAGTGCTGGTCAGAAAGATTACTATAGGGCTTGGTGTGTTCATGGAGAAGGAAGTAGTAGATAAGATGGAAATTGATGTGTATTCCCTGTGAAACACACTAAAGAATTTTTGGAAGTGTTGTAAAAATGCAAAAAAACCATGCAAAATGCCAAATGGTTTTTTTTTTTAAGGTGGGTGAAGTGAATGTCTTCCATTGTGATGTGACAAAATCCTGGGGAGTTTGTAGCCTGCAGATGTACCTAGCAAGTTCTCTACATTTGCCAGCATGGAGCCTGCAGCACCCTGTTAGTTTTGCTTACTGCTTACAATGGGTTTTGCATTTGGGTTTGAGGTTTCTCATGTGAAAAATCATTTTGCCGTTGTGTGATGATTTAATAAATCTCGGTCTTCTCCCTGCTTTGGTCTCCTGTGCACTGGTAGGAAATGTAAAGTAGACATTCTGTGCCTGGGTTGCTGGACTACCAAATGGAATCCACTTGCTGTGGTCATGTATGTCCTTGCACAGCAACGGTGGTGGCCAGCATGGCCATGTTGAAGGAGAATTCTTCTGTGACAGCTGCTTGGTTTTGTTTGCTAGCCGGACCACAGCTTTTTCTTCTAGTAACTAGTTCATAGTACAACCTTGCTATGGTTTGTGAGTAAAAGTGAGTGTTCTAAGTGGGTTCAATTCATGGGTTTGGACAAGAATTTGAAAATTTCTTTCCCTCAAGGTGAATACAACTGTGTGAATGGCATGAGTCCTGTAGAGAGGAGATGAGCTCCTGCTTAGTTTTTTCCCCTTTGTTAGCAAACTTGCCAAAGATTCCTCTTTTTAGGTTCTTGCATCAGGAGAGTTCAAAACCTTCCTAGAAAATGCAGTTCTTTGGACTAGGTTCAAGAAGCAGGAGCTGTTGGTATTTGGAAAAGGAGTTTCAGAATGCCATACAATGGTCAGTAAATGCTAAACAGAAATCATCTCTTACCATAAAAACAATTGTTATTTCTCACATCTCACACTGTTCTTGTTCTTCCTTTTACCTGTTCTCTGTTCTGTTTTTGTATTCCATGTTGAAGTATTGTGCAGCTCATTTAGTTACACATATTGGTCTTGGTTGTACTGTGTTCCAAAATTAATTCTCTGGATTTCAGACTTTGTGCCTGATACCTGCTGCTTGATACACACGCCTCAGATGATACTAGTCAGTATTGTCATCCGTATTTTGTCCAAGGCAGCTGTAAACACAATGGTCTCTGAATCCTTCTTAATACATGCAGCTTTTCAGAGTCTTATTTCTTGGCTGATCTGGTTAAGTGAGATGAGAGGGTTTTCCTGTGGTTTTTGGACAACATACACCTAGGCTGGAAAGGAGAAGGTACCGTGTATTCTGTTGGTTCCTACCTTTTTCTGATTGGAAGGTACAAGCTCTGCAAAGCTGCACTACAGGAGTGGCCATCCTTTATGATCTTGGGAGTTGCATATTAATGTTTTCACACACTAGGACACAGAGTAGTGCAGTTCTGTCATGGAGAACCATAGAGATGAGGAATGTGGTTTAGTGGTTTGTGAGAGATGAGTGCCCGTTTAGGTGTGTCATTGTTCTTTTTGGGTTTAAGCTAGAGTAAAAAAATTCAGTTTTGGCAGCTTCTGCTGGCTTATGGTCTGCTGAAGGTAGGAAAAAAGTTATGTGGAAGCTTCTGTTTGAGTAAAACTCTGCTCTTGGTTTATAATATGAACCTGGAATGACACTTGCAGGATCCATAGTCTGGTTGGTACCTTATTGTGTCCCTGATTGCTTCATTCATAGAATCACATAATCATAGCATGGTTTGGGTTGGAAGGGACCTTAAAGATGACCTGGTTCCCACCCCCCTGCCATGGGCAGGGACACCTTCCACTAGACCAGGTTGCTTCAAGCCCTGTCCAACCTGGCCTTGAACAGCTTCTCTGGGCAACCTGTGCCAGAGCCTCAGCACCCTCACAGGGAAGAATTTCTAATCTAAACCAATCCTCTTTCAGTTTAAGACTGTTTCCCTGTGTCCTGTCATTATACCTCTTGATAAAATGTCCCTCCCCATCTTTCCTATTAGGCCCCCTTTAGGCACTGGAAAGGGGCTCTAAGGTCTCCCTGGAGCCTTCTCTTCTCCAGTCTGAACCACTCCAGCTTTCTCAGCCTGTCTCTAGGGCAGAGGGGCTCCAGCCCTCAGAGCATTTTTGTGCCTCCTCTGTACCTGCTCACACAGGCCCCAGAGCTGGATGCAGTGCTGCAGGTGGGGGCTTGGCGAAGTGGAGCAGAGGGGCAGAATCCCCTCCCTCGACCTGGTGGCCACACTTCTTTTATGCAGCCCAGGATTGCCTTTCTGGGCTGGGAGCGCGTGTTGCTGGGTCAAGTCCAGTTTTCAGTCTGCCAGAACCCCCAGGTCCTCCTCTGCACGGCTGCTCTCCATCTGCTCATCACTCAGGCTTTGTAAAAGGAAGAGGCTCTTTGAGCTTTGAGTTTATACTGATGTTCAGAGACATAACTGCAGAATGTGCTTGGTGACTGTGATCTAAAGGGCCATTCACACTTGGAAGCTGTTACGGAATAACAGTATTCTGGATGAAAGTGACAGTGGAAAGAATTTTCTGTTCCTCTTGGCCTTCTTCCAAGATTTTTTTCTGGACTAAAGTGGGTAGAGCCGTTATTTATTGTATGGGAAAAAAAGACCAAGACTTTTCATCTCATGAGACAGTGCGTAGATAGATCCTGAGCTGTTCATACGGTGGTTTGTAACACTGTAATGCCTTATCCTGGCAGATATAAAAAAGGGCAACAGGGTGAAAGTTTTCTTTTAATCACCAGGACTTTTTTTAGGTGATTGAGTTACAGAGTAAAGTATTCCTCCTCTGCTGCTTTACTGTTTGTCTGCTCTGTAACACTAACCCACATAAAATTCATGCGGCTCTTTTTGAAGTTATTTTAGACCCTCAGCAGTGTATACAGATTTTGTAACCTTGGATAAAAGCACCTAAGTCGTGGTTTCAGTTTTGCCCTTTCAGGCATGTGCAAAGTGCCCCAGCACATTTCAAGGATTTTGTACTAGAAACTTCTTAGATATGGGTTATGGTTTCAAAGCTCAATTAATACACCCTATGTCAAGGGAATTACATCAAGGGAATGGTTCTCTGTTTCTTTAGATATTTAATATCGATTAAAGCTGTGTTTTTACTTAAAGGATCCCATGGACTCCTTTTGGGGGTTAATTATGTTTAAATATATGCCCTGGCAATTTTGGAGAGAGCATTCTCTGACTGACTCCATTCCCTGTTTTTATGTGTCTGCTGAATAATTTATCCATCAGATGATGAGTTTACAGAGTTGTTCATCTTCCAGTGATAGTACCTGCCCCAAGCTTCTAGCAGTAAGTTGAACTGCTCACCCATGTGAGACTGCAGACAGCTCAGCAATGTGTGATTGCAGCTCATTCAGGAAAAAAAAAGAAATAGGAAGGCTGAGTTAAGAGCTGGGTGAAGGATTCTAGTCTTTCTGCCTATTATAGTGTGGTTTGGGCTTTTTTTTCTCAAAATAGAGTAGATTGGTGATGAATCTTGAAAAATAATGAGTGCTAGGAGAACCCCTGTATTGTGTCAGTCATCATCATGTTTCCCATATTTCACAGTTATCACTCAAGTTATTCAGAAAGTTAGAGCCCCACAAGATAATACAAATAGCACTCCATGTATTGTATTACTTGCAAAATGGAAGTCAAGGTACAAGACATGGGAGAAAAGGAGAAAAGGACAAAACGACAAGCTGGTGATGCAGAAGTGATGGCAGGATTAGTGACCATTACATGGTGCTGCTTTGCATGGATTAGTGAGGGGTGTGTGTATATATATGTAAATTATTGAGCAGTATAATCTCCTCCTATTATAATCGGCTACCAGAAAGCAAAGTTGTCATAGAACTGATATTAGTTTGTGGTTTTCTTCAGCTAGTTTGGCAAAGGTGACATTTAAGGAAAGGCATGAAACTGGATAAAGTGCAGACTTTTTTTGCAAAGAACTCTGCATATATGTTAAACCTTGGGCAACTCTTAGGCAAGGATCTGTTTAAGGTCTGAGATTTTAGTTGAGGGAAAAAGAGAACAAGGAGAACATAGTAAACAGTGTAAGAAGTTAAATGTATGACTCTCTAGTTTATACACTGAGATATTATCCTAATGAAGGACAGCAAACTTGGAAAAGAAAGGTTAAAAAAATCAATGTGTTGGAAGCTCCTTGCCATAATAAAATTAGAGTAACTACAGTGTTGGAAGGAGGAGGAACAGATCTGAAATTAAAGCAAAGACATTTTGTTGCCTAGTGTAAGAAACACAAATATCTAAAAGTTTCTCACTTCATGATGGCCCTCTGCCCCCCATCATTTGGGCTCAGAAAAAACTAGAAACTACTTCCCAATAGTTAGAAAGTTTCTTGTAAATTACTTTGAATTAGGTAGGCTTGTTCCAAAGGATGTCAAACTGTTATTATTGTGCAAATATTAAAAAAAAAAAAAAGGTGATAATGCCTCTCAAACATGGGCTCTGGATCTTATGTAAACACATCTCTGGACATGTAAAGCTTTTATGAGTGATAGTTTGTATTATTTGTGTCAGTTTGCAAGGAAAGGTGGTTTTGCAATACAAAATAAAACTTATTTTATATCTGAGAAAAGGACTTATTATCACATTTGTTAGTCTTAAATTATTTTTTCATAAGCAAGATGACAGTGACATTACATAACATTTTGATTTTGTACTCATGCTTCAGAAGTGTATTGGATTCTTCATATAGACAACCTTATGTTTCATTTTTTCTGGTGCACCTTAATAAATAAAAGTGTATTTGTTATAAGTTAAGGTATTCAAAAGCAATCTGTATGTTTTTTCGAATTTTAATGATGGGCTAAAGGTTTTTTCCTGATTCTGTTTCAGATGCATCCGCTCGGACTGTGTAACAGCAATGATGAGGAAGACCTATATGAATACGGCTGGGTAGGAGTGGTGAAACTGGAACAGCCGGAGTTGGAGCCTAAGCCATGCCTCACTGTCTTAGGAAAGGTAAGGGGATAGTTTGGAGCTGCATGTAACTGTTTCTTGGAAGCATTAGTTCCTTTCTGAGAAAAATCAGCAAGAATTAAACCAAGAGAAAACTCCCTTTACTCCGCAAAATACTTTGCCTGTTTTCACACTAGATGCTTCAGAGAAAGATGTTGCCACAACTCAGTTGATAGAGATGGTGATGGGGAGCTGAGTGCACACATTCCCTTTTTGATTTCTGTAGGAACCTAACAAAGACTTAAGCAAAAATGACTGTTTAGGTGAAGCAGTATTGGAGTAGAAATGGAGTGATGCTGACTTGGTGAAAGCCGTCAAAATGACAGCATCTTACTGGTTTTCCTTTGGTACAGTTTTCTCAGAAGACATACATCAATTTCCTCTTTTTGGGGAAAGAGGAGTCTTCAAACCTTGAAAGATTTCTTTGCTTTAATTGCAGGATAAATACGTGTAATAACAAGTGAATCTTATTGTCTTGGTCAAAGAAATAAAGATTTTCGTCTTCCTGGAGTCTCCCTGTGGAATGCAGCCTCTGGAATCTAAATTAGTTGCAAAACTTTTCCCTTTGTGTTATGAGGTGAAGTCAAGTAAGATAGCATTACTGCTGCCAGATACATTAAAAAGGAAAGCAGAAAGCTGACCTTTTTTGTTTGCAGCTTAGAATTTTTGAACATTGAAGTTATTATATGTTTACATTTGAAGTCTAGAGTAGTTGGAAGTGTGTGAAAGAGCATAGGCCACAAGTTCTACCAGTAACTGGGCACTGAAAACACATAAAGTAACTGGGGTCATCCTAAAATCCACCTGGCTCAAATTGGGTAGGATAATGTTGGTGACTTCAGGTGAGCAGTGTATCAGGCAGACAATAAAATCATAGGTTGACATTTTTAAAGTAAAACTTGTCTCTGTAAATTTATAAACAAAACTTCTAAAAACCTCACCTTTCAAAGGAAATGGGAAACCCATCAGCTTGTCTAAAATTTGCTGAATGTTCCACTTGTGGTACACAGTGAGAAACATCCCTTTAAGAAGTGATTTCCTTTTCTATTGAATTTCAACATAATACAACTTTTTTATTTTTTAAACTTGGAATACTGTTTTTATTTCAGAGAAATTCCAGCTGTTGCTTCTTTGATCTTAGAAGGCTAAAATCTGAGGATAAGGTCTTGTGAGGATGGGAATTAGAGAAGATTGGGTACTGAAAGATGCATAGTAATCCATAAGTAAACTCCAGGAGTAAGTTGAGTCTTGGAGAAAGCCATTTCAGGAAGGATTCTGTTCAGTGAAAATTATGTGAGGACATAGATGTGCAAAATGGATGAAGAAAGTGGAACCATAGGTCCCCTGCACAAACACTGTTAAAAATACGTAGCTGACCCACTTCTACGTACCCAAATCCCACCATGTCCTCTGTATTCCCTGGCTTTGCTTCAGGAGCTCTGTAGCATCTCCTTTGATGCATAATGATGGTGATGTGACATAGGGTGTGTCCAGAGAGTTTGGGCACAGTGTTTCATGTGTGTCAGTTTATGTGCAGTAATTTCAACAGGTGAAAAAAGACTGGCCAAGGTTTTAGGCAGTATTTGCTTCTCGGTAACTGTACTACAGCTCCTTGTTCTGTATTTTCACGTCTTTTATTTATCCTTCTCTTCCTAAAATATTTGTTCCCTATTTCATGCTCACTGCTGTAGTTTCTCCTCTCCATCTTTTGCCTGCAATCTCTCTGCTCAGTCCTCCCTATGCTCAAGTTATGTCCTGATTTAGAAGGACTTCTCAGAATTTTTTTAATACTGTTCAATGCAGATAGCAGCAGGAGCATCAGCCATTAGCTTCTTGCAGGTCTTTCAATTAAGTCAGCTTGGTTATCTTACCAGTGGGAACAAGTTGTATTGCGATTGTCTGGGTCTAGGAAAAGTTCATTTTCCATGCAATTTGGAACAAATTGCTCCATGAGGATTCAATGTGGCCTCATAAACTGTTTTGCTTGGGTAAATATCAAACCTGCTGCATGTGTATATGTGTCTTCTGGTTATTTTTAGGATTTGGCAACTGATTTAAAACATAAATGGGAAAGGAATTAAAAAGGGAGAGGGAGAGGAGAGGAGGGAGGGAGAGAAGGAAAAATAGAAGAAACAGGAAAAAACCCAGTAAGGAGTAGGGAAACGAAAGGAAAATGGGGGGAGGGGTGGCTTTGAACAGAGAAAGGAACTTGTTTCATTTAGAAAAGGAGGAAGAAATAAGGAGTGCAAACCTACTGTTTGTTCTTCATTCTATATATATATATATATATCTTTTTTCATTATTGTTGAAAACTTGGAATATGGTGAAGCAGAATGTAGACTACTTAAAAAGTGTTTGTAGAGCTAAATTGCATGACACACAAATCTGGTACAAACTTGTAGGGTTTTATTCTTATTGTTGGTTTTGGTTATTGAGGTCTTTTTTGATTTAGGGGTGTTTTGTTTTGGGGTTTTGCTTGTTTATTAAAACTCTGGTTTGTGTTTTCAGAAGTTTTACTCCACTTGTTTATCCATGGGTAGCTGAACAGAATTTAATGTTTTCATTTCCATATCGATTTTGTAATTGCTCATCCTTTATAGTCAGATTTATATTGTGTAATGGAAATGGAAGTGTTTAAAAAAAAATATGTATCTCCTGTTTAAAGTGCCTGTGAAAACTGGACCCGGGTTGAAACAAGGGGTGTGTGTGGCAGCTGTGATTTACTATTACCTTTGATCACAGTGCAGCCCTGTTTGAGGCAATGCTGCATGCAGGCAAAGCAAAGGCCTGGGTTTTACTGATCTCATGAGCTCCTGAATAGGGCTAGAAGGGGAATGACAGAGGAAGAAGAAAGCTTTTGGAAATGAAAAGGAAACCCCGTGAACCCGACCAGCATTATTGGCTGGATTTGCCTACCAGGGAGCCGCTCAGTTTCTGCCAGGCTAATTCTGCTTCAGCTTCTCTCCCCCACACCCCCGACCCCACCTCCCCCTCTCTCTTTCCTTCTTTCAGACTTTTTTTGTTTTTGAGGCATGGCTGTAGTAACTTGGTTCTCAGGCTGGGAACCCACTGAGCTGTTGCCATGGTCACTGGGAAGCTCTTCGTGCCATGTGCTTCAAAGGGAACCTTTCCCCTCCTGGAATTCCTCCCTTCTCTGCATACAGCACAATGAAACTCCTTCACTGCTGTAACTGTGCTGAAGGAAGGCAAAAGCAGGGTTGCCTACAATACCTGTTGCATGCCTGCACCCTGGCAGGGCTGGAGGGCACTTAGGGGGTTAAAACTGGGTGATCTGTTAGGTCCCTTCCAACCCAAAGCGTTCTGGTATTTTGTGATTCACTGTTCTGTGGTGGCAGTATACCTGCATGCGTCCTGTACATTCCAAGACCCCCTGTTCTTCCCCCTCCCAGTCATTTTTAAAGCAAATTACATCTGCCAAGACCGTGAAGTACAACCCAGCAATACCATTGTTTTTATTTCAGTACAGGATAGATAGTGAGAAAATGCTGAAGATTTGCTTAAAAGTAGCACTTCTTCCCTTTTCTGCAGGCTTGAAGGTCTATAAGGAAGGATTTTGTTCTTGTTTCTCTTCCAGAGACTGCTAAAGGGTCTCTTCTGTATTAATAGGAATTTGAGGATGTGCATCTGAACATAACCTAACAAAGAGAGGATGTCCCTGCTACTACAGCTTCCTGTTTTCTTCAGATCAAAGAAATCTGTAATATGAGGAAATTCCTAACAGTTCTTCCAGTATCCATTCATTTCTTTTCTGTCTTTCAAGAGTTTATTTTCAAAAATTTACACTAATACTATCTAGAAGAATCTCTTGTTTTGCCATGTCATCATTATGATTATACTAGTTAGGCTTTGGCCAAAATCATCATGACTTGAATGTGCATCAGTCGAACTGTGATTCCTAACCTTTTGTCTAACGATTTAGTTTAAGTACAAAGATTCTTATAAGGTAGTCAGATAAGACATTGTGGGGCCATATTGGTAGTTTAGTTCCTGAATGAAGAGAGATGTGTTCTAAGACTTGAGGAACAAGAGGTCCTGTGGAGAGACCATTTGAATCTTTTTCTTTCAGTTACTGAAAGTAATAAAAAAAGGCAAATTAAACAAAATCAACTTACACCTTTATATTAATAGGCTAAATTAAGCATATGTTCAAATTAGAATTGCACTGACAATATAAGTATACTATTTGTTTCTGTTTAACATTAGTAGTTTTACATACAGTTTGGATAATTTACTGTAGAAACAGATTCAGTTCAGTTGTAGAAATGGATACTGAATTTAGGCAAATGCTTTTCCGTGCTGAACTTATTCAGAAACTAGGACTGAACTATGCCTTAGATTAAGATCTAAAATTAATGAGAGACGTCTAAAATCAAAAGTGTTTCCAAAACTTTGCTTATTCAGATACTTTCAGCTGGTAGTGACACCTGCAGTAATGTACCCTGTGATGGGTCTTGTGCCACATGCAGTAGGAATTACTGTCACTTTAGGAAAACTTCTTACATACATCGAAGTACTTGACATTCCACTTATGGTATTTATTCCACAGTTTGGGGACCTTTTCTTCCTTCTGTTTGTCAGCCCATGTTTCTTCTTTGCAAACAGCATCTAAAAAGCATTTGTAATACATTTCAAGGCAGTAGTCTCAAAAATAAGTGGCAAAATTTAATTGGTCTGGCTGAAAAGTAATAGTATGAGTGATTTTTTTAATTGGTTGGTTAGTTTTTTTCACTGTGTGGCTCCCTAAGGATTGTGTTGACAGTGAAGTGTCCAGTGGGGGTAGGAACAAGAGGAGGGAAGGTAAAAGAACGCCTTTTTCTGATGGCAGTGCTGGCATAAAGGCAGGTCAGACTGTACAGTGAGAAAAGTTTTGCAGCAGTATAAACTTCATATGAGTTGTTTTGAACTCCCGAACATTCTGTTTTAAGAAGGAAGTTGTTATGAAGTAGAAAAAAGTTTCTTGAATGAGACTAGAATCCTTTGGCTGTGGACTACTTGATAGGTCTATGTTGCACATGCCAAACATGCCAGAACTCTGATCAAAACACAAACTACATTTTTTATCAACCTCATTGTTTTGTAATGAAAAAAAGAGTATGAGTTTTGATGGGGAAAAATAGCATCCTGGCTAGTGTTAAAGACTCAGCCCTTCTGAATCAGTCATGTTCTTTAAGAGTCTTCCATTAACTTTGCATTGAAATTTTTTATTTCCAAGGTCTGTTGTCTTAGCACTACCTAAAATTAGGGTTAACTGTGAAAAAGCGTAGTATATATAATTGTAATCCCTGCCACCCATGTGTTTGTCTTTACTGTATTTGTTCTAAAAAATATATTGAGAAACAGGAAATGACCATTTTCCTGCAGCACCAAAGAACATCAGAAGTGCTGTAATATCATGATTGTTTCGTGTTATTCCCCACTTCATCATCATTCATAATGTCCAGGACACCTGAAATGTTAACATCCATTTTAAGCAACCATAAAACATGTTTAAAAATTATATTTGATGTGATACTGTTACCTGTGCAAATACTTTTGGTGTAATTTATCTTCTGATGTTCATTTATTACTTTCCCAGTGTGATCAGACCTCTACACCATCTAAACATAATGATTTCTGGAGTTCCAACAAAATTGCATAGGTGAGGTCAGAAGAGGGGATAATACATGGTTTCTCAGGAAGAAGGTGGCTTTTCATAATAGCAGACAGAAACAGTCAAGAAGGGACATGTGTATATTTTGGCTGAATCAGGTTATGCAGTTCAGCAGATGTAGGTCT
>JAWWLV010000038.1:8386186-8413475 GCA_035041135.1 Platyrinchus mystaceus | reverse complement strand
CCCCCCCCCCCCCCCCCCCCCCGGAAACATTAGATGTATTGACAAAAAGAGAAGAGGAAAAAGCCATGGTTATGCCTCTTGGAGCTGTGCTGTTTCCCTCAGTTCTGACTGATAGTAGTGTTTTGCTTTCAGGATCCATAGGACTGTCTTCTGTATACTATATTCTTACTCTTCTGCTTCCCTTTTTGGAAGACCGGCTAATAATGCTGGCACCTGATGGAAGAGTTTGCTAAAAGCAGTTTATTGGCATTTGTACTGTTTACCCCTTAAACCAAAGCCCATCTCCCCTTTCCCATCTTTATGATTTTCTTAACCCAGGGAATAAACTCCCTCATGTACCACATACCATAATTATAATTCATATTTGTTATCTAGAGTGTACTAAATTCCAAGAAGATAATTGCTACAGTTGGATGAATGATTCAACAAATCCAGGAAGACAGATAGGTAGTTTTTAATGTAAGGACATTTGTGAGAACACAGTGTTCGAACAGCAGGATATATCTGTAGTTTGCACAGGCAGACAATACTTTAAAGCATCTTTTTCTCCTTTTAGCCTGTCAGTATTATCTAGGATGTTAACTTACTAAAAAAAAGTTTATTTATAAATAGTAATCTGGCTCTACCAATAGTCATTTTCAACAAAAGGTACTCTCATAATAGATGTGTAATGTGTTACTATATTGATGTAAATGGCAGAGCTAAAAGTGCTTAATGATCTCCCTACCTATGGTTCAAGCCTCAGTCCTGCTCTCATCTGTAATTTATGCACTCTTTGCAACCCATTAGATTAGAGTGTCATGTCCTCACGTATAAATACTACTGAATACTTCAAGGGAATTCTTACTCTGGCAAAGAAGTAAATGTAATGAATGAAGGCTAATGTTGTTGGTATGATTTTCCTCTTAAAAGGTGACCTTGTTAAGCAGCTTTTCTTATGATGGTTTCTCCACTGTTGCATACTAACTGGCATATTAATTGGAATAAGGCCATACTAAAAAGCAGCAGAGGAGTCTTGCCATGTTCATATCTGCAAGCATGCAAGGTCCTTCAGGATGTCAGGAAGTGGCTGAACTTCTTACTGGTTTGATTGTTGCTGTCCTACCTGCTTTGAATGAATGAGAGGAAGCAGTGCACCTGTTTAATAATTATCTGGTCCCTCGGGTTGAAAGTTTGCCTCATCAAGGAAGTTGTTACTTCCTTATTGTGTTTGCCTGGCACAGGAGAGGAGTGCAGAGCTCTTAAAATCTTTCTGGTGTTCTTGGAGGCAACAACTTAAATTTCCTCAGACCTGGAGATGTGAAGAGATACTTTTCTTTGCATTTCTGTCACACGTGTTTCCTCTTATTCTTTCTAGATTACAAGGCCTAGTAAATTCTGCCAGATTTTAAACTGAGACAGTATTTAATGGGCATTGTAGTGGCAACAGTTATCAATAGTAAGTTCATAATAAGTAGGTCTCTAAAATACACTCTAAAATAACTTTTCATTAGCCTTTTCTGTGAGCTATGACAATCTTTGGGCAAATTAAAATGCCACAGAAACACAGATGAAGTCATTATGCATTTTCAATAAAAGTACTTTTAAAATGTGTAATAAACACATCATATCCTTCTGTTTATGCTTTTCTTTTGAGTATGAAGTAGCCAAATATATTCTTCAATAGCGAGCTTTTGATAAAGTCCTAGGCTGGTGATGTAAAAGGAATTGAGGAAGGGCACATTCAAGGGTGGGTTTTGTTTCCCTTTACTTTAGAGGCGCCGAAGACCAAAGACCTGCTTATATCTACCCTGTATTTTGTGGTTTATTATGTTTGTATTCAATAATAAAAGTATTTTTGAACTGCCAGTACAGGGCTTGCTGAAGATTGTTTAAATTTCCAGTCCTGCTTCAAGAACCAAAGCATGACCAGTATTCTCTACCTCACCATTTTTGCACAATTGAGCCCAGTATCTACATGATGGGCAGTTAACTGCTGATCTACACAGAATGTGTATGACATCTCTGGAGCTCCACTCAGGATGTAGGAGCACTTTTCAGGAAAAGTAAAGGTTAGGATGATGATGCTTGCATGAAGTGGCAGCCTTGCAGAGCAAACAGGTCAGTCCATTGCTTTGTACTAGCATAAATGTAGATTCTGAATGCAAAGACAGACTGTGAGGTTGTCACTATGAATAAAAAGCGATCACTCGAATTACAAAAACTGCAGTTACCAATTTTTTTGTGGTTTCTACTACTCAGTGCAAAAAAGGAAAAATACGGATATGTAGTGATAGTCATTTATTGTAAGCCACAGAAGACAAATCACAAAAAGGGATATGCCTGGTATCTTTCCTGCTGTTAATTGCATGGGAATTCAGTTGTGGAAATGCCTGCCACAGGTATTGTAAAGGTAAAGCAGGTACCAGTGTACTTTTTCTTCCCCTTCATCCAACCTGTGTATTTATTTTTCATCTAGGTTTGGTCACTTTGCTTAGAAGAATGATTTGGGATCTTTCAATGCTGGATAGTCCAAAATGAAAAAGCCAAGTGCCTATTACCGACCGGCATTATTTTAAGCGGGACTTAACATCGCCGTGTTATTTTGAGCTGTCCTGATTACTGAGTAGTGGACAGGGTATCTTCAAAGACGTTTAGGCTTTAATTATCCTCCAGTATTCTGGGGGGTGAGGAAGGAGGGGCGCAGTGGCAGCCGGGCTTTCCAAGGTGCCCCTGCGGGGCAGTGCCAGGCGCGCTGCGCTCCCCGGCCGCCCCCTCGGACCGGAGGGAGGGAGGGAGGGAGGCGAGCGCCAGACGCGCACCGGTGCCCGCGCAGTCCTTCGCTTATCCCCTGCTTGCCCCGGCGGGGAGGCCGAGCTGGAGGCGGGGCGGCCGCTCTCGGATCTGTGGCCAGCGAACCCCGGCCGGGCCGGAGCCGCGGCGGGCGCACCTACCCCGAGGGCGGGGGCGCCTCGGGACCCGCCTGTGAACGAGGCTCTTTAGGCTGGCACAGGGCCGGGCTCCCCAGTGCCAGAAGCAAAGCCCGAGGTGTTTCCCAGCAGCGAGTGCCCCGTCTGTTTTTTTGGGATCGGTATTTAAGCCCCGGCAGGAATAAAAAACCTTCCGGGGCAGGGCGGGTGCCCGCGGGAGGGACCTGCGGCCACCAGGGGGCGCCGTGCGCGGGGCGGGGCCGGGCTCGGGACGCCCCGCAGTGACGAGCGGGAGCCGTGAGGGGGGAGAGCGGCCGGAGCCTGCCGGGGCTCGGGCTGCGGGTTGTACGGCGAAACCAGCTCTCCCCGTGTTCTCCAGCACGGATTTTGAGCTCGGCCGGTACTTCTCATCCCTTAACGCCCGACGGCGGAAACTTGCTGCGCTGTGTTCTTGCTCATTCAGCGCGTTCACAAGTTTAATGAGTTTTTATCAGCACCAGTCTGTAAAATCTCTCCTTAAAAATGGTCTTCAGAAATCAAGGGGCCTTGCTTGTTGACTGACCATCCTAA
The DNA here is from genome assembly GCA_035041135.1 of Platyrinchus mystaceus. Classification (NCBI taxonomy): domain Eukaryota; kingdom Metazoa; phylum Chordata; class Aves; order Passeriformes; family Tyrannidae; genus Platyrinchus; species Platyrinchus mystaceus. Next base: position 8,409,996 of record JAWWLV010000038.1, on the reverse strand, counting down.
AAAAACAGTTAAATGGCCTGAGCAGTTCTACAGGCTCTGGATGTCTTTGAGGGGTCCCTTCTAGGGAAAGCGTGATGAGCCCTCAGCTCAGGGCCACTGCAACAGAGAACGCGCGGTAGATTCCTTTTAACTCTTCCTCCCCAGCAGCTCTTAGTGATTAACCAGGTGTGCTGACTTCAAAGGGGACAAATACCTGGTGGGCTGAGGAAAAGCTCCCGTTTGGGCGCTGTTTTTTCTCATGTGCTGATGGGCTTTGTTCATTTCAAATGAAAACAAAACATGAGAGCAAAGAAAGAGACCTGTAGGTGTTCAAACTAACATTTCTGTACTGGCCAACATTCTTGCTGGAAAATGCTGGGTGATATTTCATAATTTATCTCTTTCATATGTTTCTTTTATATCTCAAGTTCAGGTTCTGCTGGTCTCCACAAAGGGCCAGTGCCTTCTTGTTTAGTAGTGTAATGGTGATAGTTGTCATTGCTTGGAGAAATAGTTTCTTGCATTCTGTGTCGATAAAGGCAGTAAAAGCTTGAAAAGTTACTGGGAATGTTTGCTCTGTGGAGCCATTAAGCAACATTTAAACAGAACTTAGGCACAGTGGCAGAAACTGATTAAAAAAAGTCTTAGCTTTGGTGGTTAAAATACTGTTTTCTCTATCCCACAAGATTTTAATATGTTCTAATGCCTGCTCTGTGCTGTTGGTAACTCCACTTTTGGAGTTGTATATTTGATGAAAAGCCGTGCACTTACACAGGTCTGATCTTATCAGTGTGCGTGCAACAGTTCTGACCTCTGATGGTCAGAAAAAGCAGTATCCTCTGAGGTACTTTTTTCAAGGATTGTGATAGCTAGTTTATCATAACTGTGAGAATGACACTGAAAAAATGTAAAGAACCTGATCAACCTTTATTTTCTATACTAGTGAGCTTGTCTCCACCCAAGTCACAGGGAAGATTGTTTTTGATGGCACTTCAAAGCAACATGGAGTAAAAAGAATGTAATTTAGTTTTTTAAAATTCTTATAATTAAAGTCTTTAGAGGGTCTAAATCACATTTGAATTTCTTTAAAAGGTTGTTAAAAGAGGAGTTATAAAAGGAAGGAGCAGAGGGATTGTAGAAGCTTTAGTGAAGTTTAGCTACATTCTATGCTGATTCAGGAACTCCTGTATTTGTAATTATTCTGTCATTTGTTTTAACTACACAGAAACACAAAATGTTGTTTGCTATCTGGAGATGAGGAGAGAGAGTCATTTTTGAGGTAAGAAGTCATCTTTTGGGGTGGGACTGAGGATACTGTCTTTCTTATTGCAGGCAAAACGAGCAGTACAGCGAGGAGCCACAGCGGTCATCTTTGATGTTTCTGAAAACCCAGATGCCATTGATCAGGTATGAAGAAGGGAGCCTAGTTATTTTACAGCCTCTGTTGGGTTCTTTTAGGGTTGCTGAGGCAAGACTTGAGAGCATATGGGTCTCAGAGCACACCTGCCTGTAGACATGCAGCTACTGACCCTGGGTAACGATGCTGTGGTTTTCCTGCTCTTCTTCTGTTAGGCAGAAAGCAACGTAGGTGGTGTAAATCTGGTAGAAAGGGAAAAGTTTGGGGAGTTAGATTTTTCTTCTAACTTTTGCTAGAATCCAGAATCCAGGTCTGTGATTAAGGTTTTGAAAGAGGATAGAGGCAAATTTTTTGTGGTCCATTATCTAATCAAGGAGGTTTTCTTTGCTCAGCTCTGTGTACAAAACACAGGATGTTTGGCCCTATCCAGCCTGTGATTGTATTGTTAAATAGCTGCTATTTTTGAGACTGCAAAATGACTTTCAAACCTGTTTCTAAACAAGTTTCTTTCAAAACTTATAACCATTTCCTTCTTGTTCACAGCTGATGATTTCTGCCTATGTATTTTGTGGAGAAGCAGGGTTTTTCATCTTTTTCTGAGTCTTGGTATAACTTCCATCTTTTCATTTGAAGTGGGTGAAGTAATAGCTCTGTGAAATGTTTCAAGATCCAGCCAATGCTGAGTTATTTGAGTGAAGAAACGTAAGCACAAAAATAGTCTGCATTTGGTTTAGTTCTGTTTTGTCTTGAAACAAAACTGCTGTTTCTGCTAGAGCAGAAACAAGTGAAGCTGAAGGTTTTTAAGTGCAGCCTGGATTTCATGGGGGGAAAAGAGACCATTAGTGTTTACATTAAAAAAGCTGGCTTTAATTCTGAAATGAGCATCTGTTGGACAGAAGAATGCAGAAGACTCTGGTCAAGGAATGCTTTGAGAACTGTGCTCTGCATGTGCATCAAGGCTGCAGCCTTGATCTTGAAAACATTCTCAGGGATATTTTCCCCCCTTTTCTACATAGAAAAATATCTTCACAAAGATGTGGTCTGTCTCTTTCAGGTTTTTTTTCCTCTGAATTTACAGCTTCTGGATACTTTCAGTCACACTGCTCTGAACTTGAGTTCTGAGTTCTGAATCTCTTGCTCTTTCTCTCTACCAGCAACAACTGTCCTTCCTTGATTCTCAGTAATAAATTGGGTGCAACTGGTCCCAATAGCTGGGTCTAGTAGTCTATTGGATGTTTGAATATTTGGGTACCAATAAAATGGAAGGAGGTTAGTGGCTTAGAGCGGTAGCGGCCAAAGTAGGCTCTGTTAAACAACAGAGCAGTAGCCTGTGCAAACACTCACAAACAGGAGAGGAATGTCTAGACTTAGCTTTCATACTCTAAAAGTAAGAGTTACTTGGATGGCTCTGTTCTCATGCTGCTCTGGACACATTTTTTTCATGAATTTTGATTCTCATCCAAAGTCTTCAGAACCCTTGACATCCGGGGTGCTAATTAATTTGTCTTTAAAATAAATACCTTTTTGGCACTCACAAGGGAATTGTGGAAAACAACGACGGATGACAATGGAGGAAAAACTGACACAAGTTAATCAGGAGTATCTTTGGTTCAAATGGAAGACAATGAAGGAAGCTTTCTAGGAAGTTTTCCCAGGTATGCTTGTTACCAAGCACTAGAACAAATGAGGGAGAGTGCTTTGAAAGGGAGGAGTGGAGTATTATGAAAGGCAATCCTTCCTGCCAGTCAGTGAACAGAAATAGGAGGCAGTCCTGACCAGAAGAATTGTCCCCAGATAATTTAGTAGCAAAATTACTACCAAATGAAAGGGCTTTGCCTACAGATTTTATGGGGTTTGTTTCCATTGATCTGAGTATCTTAAGAATTAAACTTTTATTTTGAGAAACAGTCTGTGAAGTCTGATTTGTTTCTTAGTTTTACTTTTGCATATTTGAAGAAGAGTAACAGCACCCAGAGCATCATGTTTAGCAAGAGTCTGGCAGTGTGAACACAACTGAGGAATCAGGTGAATTCTTTCTTAGACAAGAAATCTTGAGAAGGCATATGTGTATCTAGGAATGTAAGGACAGTGACTGCATTTGGCCTTAGGCCAGCAAGCCTTGTAGACACATGGGATTCCTGGATACTAAAAAGTCTCAATGAAATCTGTCATAATTATCTGATCAACTTAAGTAGAGTGATCATCCAGTAATCAGGATGATGGCCCAGTCAGCTGGTAATTTCTACATGGTTTAGCCAGAAGTAGGAGATAGATAACAACAATGTAGATGTGTTATCTCATCCATAAGCTGCTCTTGTTCTATTTGCTCACATTCCTGTCATCTCATTCCTTTCCCCTGTACCATTTCCATCTGCTTGTCAGTGCATTGCTAATTTTGTACCAACCAGCCTCTCTGCAACAATTTTTCTTGAGAATCAGAATAAGCTATATGAATTTATCATGTTGGTGCCATTTTGCAACAGAACTAATTCTTTTGTCTAGTTATTACCCTCTCTGGTGCATAATTTATCAGATTCTGGATTTGTTGGCCAGAGAAGTTATGCATTCCCCACACTTGAAGGTTTTCAGCATCTGACTGGATAAAACCCTGAGCAGCCTGGTTTGATGTCATAGCTGACCCCGCCTTGACCAGGAGGTTGGGGTCATGATGTGCTTTCCCCCTTTTCTGATTCTATGATTTGGCCTTTCTAACAAGAGTTAGCTGGACCTGGAAAGAAGTTTCAGGGTGAATTAAGTGGTCTACTCATATGCTTTAGTCTTTGAGGTCGCCCAGCTGGCAGTGAATAGCTCTAGTGGTTGCTAAAACCCAAATAACTTTGAATGAGTTTGTTGAGTTAAACAGCAGAAATTACTGACTTAAATAAATGGGCTAGGTACAAAGAGCCTGAAAGGCAGCACTGATACTGAGCTTGTTCAAAAAGCTGAAGAAATTTGTATGTGAATAATGTAACTAAAGATTGATAACATGTAGCAAGGACAATTTTCTTAAAATGTGCTGATTTTTATACTTCTTCACTGTAAGGTTTAACTGATGACAGTAACAATATATGCAGTGGTACATAATGCAGTTAAGTTAAAGCTCCTGTTCAGAAAATAGTGTTTGCTTACCCTTAATCTTAGTTTTGGTCAGTAAAAAAAAAAGGCAGCATAAATCAGAAGTTTAATACAGGTTTAACTCTGTGGAACACTTAACCCCAGGTCTGTGCTAGAAGAGAACAACTGACGCTTGAATCAATTCCACGTTTGTCTTCCTTTATTCTTCTCTCCATTGCCCAGAAGAAAAGTGGTTTTCCTGAAACATGCCTTTTGAGCAGATTTTTTTTTTTGTTCTAGCTGAACCAGGGCTCAGAGGACCCTCTGAAGAGACCAGTGGTGTATGTGAAGGGTGCTGATGCTGTCAAGCTGATGAACATCGTTAACAAGCAGAAAGTGGCACGAGCCAGGATTCAGCATCGCCCCCCACGGGTGAGATTTCCAGAACCTTTCTCGGGGCATTACAGTGCTGTTGTTACTGCAGGCAGGGCTTTCCCACTGCCCTGAGGGTGAGCATGTTTTGATGCCCCCCTGTGCGTTACTGTATGTGAAGTTCTGTTGGCGTAAATAAACTGAGCAACTGCACTGTGGACAAGCAGCTACACTTGATTTAAGTACAGAATCCACAGTGTGGCTTCTGCTGTGTCTCATAAGGATTCTTTTGAGTATATAAATGGCTAAAAAATTTACATAATATAAGTTTTATTTTTCTTGATTAAGTAACTTTATTATTGCACACTCCTGGTGGCTCAGTTTTGTAAGGTGGTCTGCCCTATGTTAAGTAATAATTCTGTCTGGTATTTTAAACATGGAATTTTAAACATGGATTAATTATTTGATATATTTGTAATTGTAATATGAAACAGTTTTTCTAGAGGTTTTTTTCTAACATTCTCTTCATGTAGTTTACAGAGGAAGAACAAAGCTAGAGGTCATCCATGTCCCAGTTACCACTTTGTTTGTGTGGGGTTTTTATGGAATCCTTCCGTTAAGAAATGTATTTGAAAAGTGGGCTGTTGGCTGAAATTTCAGTGTTGATTTTCAGTCACTTAACATGCACAGGCAACCCAGTAAATCATAAAAATTTGTGATTTCACTCAGTAAAAAACACGAGTTTTGTGGTTCAGAGCCTGTAAATCTGACATCTCATGATTGGCATTCTGTGTATTCCATTCACTTGTGCTGGCATATGAAACCCAGGTTTTGTCTCATAGAATCCCAGTTGATAAACAGAACAGCCTGTACTTTGACTTTTGCCATTGTGACTGTGTACACCTGACAATGAACACTAAGAAGCTGAAGAGAAAGAAACAATAGATTTGAGTATGGTCTAAAGGAAGGAAAAATAATACTTTTGTTTTAATTTTTAAGCAACCTACTGAATACTTTGATATGGGAATTTTCCTGGCCTTCTTTGTGGTTGTGTCTCTTGTTTGCCTCATTCTTCTTGTGAAGATCAAGCTGAAACAGCGACGCAGTCAGGTAAGAGCAGTAATGGAATATTCACTGAATGCTGGAAGTTAATTTCTCTTACTTTGTCCTAGAACTTGCTTGCAACTTTTGGAAATGCCAGACACTGATCTACAGTAGCCATCTTTGTGGAAGGGGTTTTATCCATGCATGTAGGCCTTTGGAAGAACTTGGAAATGTCTTTAAAGGAGATTTACATTGATCCATGATGTTCATTGAGTTAAATCCTGAAATCAGAATAGTACAGAAGCAGTCCATTTATCCATTGGGAAGGAAGAATATTTCTGGTTGTTCAAAGATTATCAGTAGCACTGGTGTACTTCTAAAGAAGTTCCAACTCTTGTTGCTGTATTTTGGATAGGATATCAGGACTGAAAATAAATTGCAGATCTTTTGAATTGGATCTATGGATTCTTAATGGGAGAGGTTTTCAAGGTAAAAAGTTTGGTTAGGAGAAATTCCAGGTGATGTACTTGGAGTTTGTCCTGTCAAATATGAAAGGGAAAGCAAATAGAAGCTAATGGACTTTGAATTCTCTAGTTGTAAACTGTCCAATATATACACATGTAAAAGGAATGCAAAGCATTCTGGATTCTCAGGACTCTTCTTTGGACATGTTGAGTAGGAATCCAAAGATGTTATGGACCATCACCAGTGTTAAAAAACAGCATTAAAAGGGGGCATGATAAATTTTACAGTAAAATGAAAACAACACACTGCCTTCCTAAACTTGTGCTGTTGATTAAATTTGGGGGGAGGAGGAAATGATACAGCTAATTTAGTAACATTTCATTTTAATCCCTTTCTCAAGTGTTGCTCCTGGTAATATGGTAGTAACAGCATATTGGGGCATTGCAGTCAATACTGACAATTCAATAAAAGTTCTGGCCAAGTGTTATATGCTGGCTGGAATAGTTGCTGCCTATCAGTTGAGCAGTTCCAGTTGTCAGCTCCCTCACACTGTTTTAATTCTAAGTAGCTGATCATTCTCACTACTGCATGTGACATACATTCTTTTCATGATGCTTCTGATATAAATTCTAATTAGCCTTCCCTCTGTTTGATTTATGAAATTGTACATCATTAGGCCTGACATGATTTGTAAGATACATTATGATGGTGTTTCTCCACTACTTTACTCTAGTCCCATACACAGCAGCATTGCCTTTTTTTTTTTTTTCTTTCTTCTGATGTAGAATTCCATGAACAGGCTTGCAGTGCAAGCACTGGAGAAAATGGAGACCAGGAAGTTTAAGTCCAAAAGTAAGGGACACCGAGAAAGTAACTGTGGAGCACTGGACACACTCAGTAGCAGCTCCACCTCTGACTGTGCCATCTGCTTGGAGAAGTACATTGATGGGGAGGTAAAGGATAAATGGTTTCTTCAACATGGGCTGAGGATGTAGCTGGTTCTAGCACTGTGGTACATGGCTGGCTGTTGAGTACACTGTGTACTGAAGTGGTGCCACTTGCCAGTCTGATCACATGGAGCATCCAAGGCAGCCTCAGCTGCATCCTGCAGCTCCAGAGTACCCATATTACAATGTGAGAGGCAAGGGATCTCATTCTGCAAGTCGCTACCTTCATCAAATTGCATTTCTGAAGAACAAATCATAAAGAAGTCAGGGTTGCCTCAGCAGGTAGTTCTCTGGGTATTTTTGGCAAGTTGTGTGCTAAGGTGATGATGCATGCAAGCTCTGGATGCAAGGGATACATTTAGTGTTTTGCTTTTCAAGATTTGATGGCACCTTGTCTTTAAAATGTTAGGTACACAGCACTGCTGGGAAACCAGAGGAGGAGAAGAAGGAGTTGCCAAAAGGTTCAGGAACACTTTGTTGACTCCTCAGTTACTGTCACTTTATTGATGTCAGTGCTTGCTGTCATGACAGTTCTACCCAAAGGAACTGATAGTGAAAGGGTGAAATAGAAAATAATATATAATCTTATAATCTCAATCTTATAATAAATAGAATAGAGGCACTCAATTCACATCTATAAACTTCCATTAAAAAGATTAGGTCAGTCACAAAATGATTGAATATTTTGAACGATTTCTGTAAAAAAAAATGACTGACTGGGCTAGGACTCTTTGGTCCTAGATTGTCTGGGGACAGAGGGAATACAAAGACGTGAATGGAAATGTGAGAATAGGAGTCACACATTTTTTTCCAGTACAAGATGGGGTGCAATTCAATGAAACAGTCTGAATCAAAATATGGTGTTGCTCCCCCAGCAGGTAGTAGCCCTGTGGAACTTCTTGCCAAAGCATGTTAGAAATCCAAAACCTGAGCTTATGTGGTGATTTGAGCAGTACTTCAGAGAAAGATCTGTTGCAAATTTATGAACCAGTAGATATCCATCAGGCTCAGAACATCCTGTAAAAAGATAATAGCTGAGATAGGAGTGCTGGGCAAGGGAAAAAGTATCATATGTGCTGTGTTGGTTTTGCTTTTCCTTGAGTGTTTTCCATTGCTAATAGCAAGGTACATCATTACTCTTGATTTATTTTTTTTTTAAAAGTTCATTTAATATATTAAGGAAAACTTAAATGATGGGGTCCTTCAAGGTGTTGGGTCATAGGGACACACAGCAAAAGGTGTTCTAAAGAAATGTACTATATCTTCATGGAGTTCTAGTGTGCCTGCAGACTATTCTTTTAGAGACAGCTGATCACTTGATGTCGTGCTCTCGGCTCTGTTGATGGCATTTTTTCCCTCTTACCACTTTGAGACTAGGAGTTGATCTGTTCAGCAGCTAGGTTGAAAACACTAGAAACAAGCTGTGAAAAATTGATGTGTTAGGAAGAAGTGCTTTTTCATAGTCCTTCATCTGTTCCCGTAGGAACTGCGTGTCATTCCTTGCACTCACCGGTTTCACAAGAAATGTGTGGATCCTTGGCTGCTGCAGCATCACACCTGCCCTCACTGCCGCCACAACATTATAGGTGAGTGCTGCAGTGGGGGTGCTCTCGTGTCCTTCATTGCAGACACAGCAGCTCACCTATGAAACAGAAATTGTGCCTGCTTGTGAATCTCCATGGAGCTCTCAGCCTTTACTGTAATGCAGCCCTAGAAATACAGTTAGTCCTGAGCCCTTTGGGAGGGGCTGCAGGCCCTGCAGAGCAGCCCCAGCCCTGGCCTGCCGTGGGCTGGGGGCGATGCCCAGCCGAGGGCAGCGCAGCCCCTGAGCACGGGGACACGTGGAGCAGACGGACACGTTTTCCCTTGGGAATTGTAAAGAAGACAAATGTATGGGGGTTTATTTTTCCATGGTGTTGTAACTTGGAATATTGTTTCCCTTACTTGCCCTCTCCCCCTTTCATTTCCTCTGTCTTAAGAAAGTTTTCTGTTAACACACATTTATGTAAAATAATGTGTAAAGTGAAAACTTCCAGCCTCTCTCAGTCTCTGCCAGTTCAAGAATACTGTGTAAGTAGAAGGTTTTGTATATATGAGAGCAGTATCTGAAATAAGTTCACTCCTTTTCCTTTTTAAGCAAATAGCTTTGAGTGTTTCAGAGGCTTCCAGGCAGATGGTCTTGACTTACTTTTTTTGTTTTGTGATTTTTCCTTCTGTGTAAAAAATTGGTGTGTAGTGTAACAACACGCAGAACAAAATATCCCACTTTCTTGCATGAAGCGTATTCCTTTTTATTCCCTGCTACTTCTACTTCTCCATTCTTATTTCTCTCATTCAGAACAGAAGAAAGGCAATGCAGGTCCAATCTGTCTAGAATCTGTCAACCCAGCACGCAGCCGGCAGCAGAGGGTGATTCTGCCTGTCCATTACCCGGGCCGAGTGCACAGAGCAAACCAGATAACAGCGTATCCCACTCGGACGAGCATGGACCCCCATGGAAACCCCATCACGGTACTTACGGTCGAGCGACACGGGGAACAGAGCCTCTACCAAGCCCCGTCCCCGGCCTACATTCAGAGTTACCAGCCTATTCATTTGGATCATGCTTTAAACACACATCACTGTAGCCTGGAACACAGGGCTTACTCTCCAGCTCACAACTTCCGAAGACCCAAGTTTGGGGGACGCAACTTTTCCAAAGCAGCGTGCTTTTCCCGATATGAGACCATGTATCAGCACTACTACTTCCAAGGCCTTAGTTACCCTGAGCAAGATGGACAGCTTCCAGCTGGCATTTCCTCAAAGGGTCCTTCCCGTGCCTTTCAGCCTGGTAGCAGCATGCTTTTCCCTCCCGTGGTACATGTAATGCCCTCATCTCGCTTGGAGAGTGGCAGTACCTCCAGCTTTAGCTGCTATCATGGTCATCGTTCAGTGTGCAGTGGATATTTGGCTGACTGCCCTGGGAGTGACAGCAGCAGCAGCAGTTCTGGTCAGTGCCACTGCTCCTCTAGTGATTCCATGGTTGACTGCACTGAGGTCAGCAACCAGGGGGTTTATGGGAGCTGCTCCACCTTCCGCAGCTCTTTGAGCAGTGACTATGACCCGTATGTTTACCGCAGCAAGAGCCCTTGCCGAGTGGGTGAGGTCGGTGGTGCAAACAGGGGTGCAATTGTTCTCTTGGAGGGCCCCCACCAGGACGAGCTTCCAGCTCACGGTCACAGTATGGTGGGTGCTGACTGCCGGCTTGTGCCAGCTTCTTCCTCAGGGGACCAACTGTCTAATTGCAGCATGGATATGAACTATAGCAGTAATTCCTCACTAGAGCACAGGGATCCAAATGGCACTACCTCAGAGGGAGGACCTGAGGCCGCTCCTGGTGCTGCCTTGGATGTTAAAAGGAACTGGAAGAATCCAGAGATAGCAGGGTCGATTTCAGAGCAAGCATGCGCGTGCTGCTTTGAATTCCAGCACTCTGCCCTGGAGCCCAGCAATGGGACAGCTGACTGCAGTGCACTCTTCCTTAGCTCTCCACTGTGGGGGACATGTGGCCAAGGAATTGAACCACAGTCAGGGAACACCCCAGGCTTGTACAGTATTAACTCAGACCACTTACATAGGACAGATGGGGTAAAATATGAGGGGTTGCCCTGCTGCTTCTATGAAGAGAAGCAGGTAGCCTGTAGTAGCAACAGTGGCAGTGGAGGTGGTGGCTGCTATACAGAAGACTATGCAGTGAATGTGCAGTACACGCTTCCTGAGGACACGTTGCCAAACTGCTGTAAGGGTGTATGTGATCTGGGTCAACGCATTCCCATAATTCCTGAAGACAGAGACTGTGAGCTGATTCTACCGACAGAGCACCAAGGGACCCACACAGGAAGCTGTAGTTCCTGGGATGGAACACCTGAGCTGGATACTTACCTGCACTGTCAAGGTACTGGAGAGGTACAGGTCGAGAGGGAGGTGTGCTATGAGGCAACATCATTCCTGCGGCAGAACTACTCTCAGGAGGAGGAAGCCGGAATGCTCTTTCCCAGTCCCACTCTGAAGTCTCAGAAGCTTATGACAACCACAAAGGTCACAGGTAATATATGTGCTTTTTTTGATTACTTGCTACCTTTCTGTCTTAGTGTATGAAATGCTGTCAGCTGCTTAGGTACCTGCAGCCATAAAGGTGACCCCATCCTTTGCATAAGAGCAGGTTATCAACTAACCCTTTGCCCCAAAGTGCTGTTCCCTTGTTGCCTGTGCTCATTTGGTCATAGCTAGAGGAACAGAGGAGTAGTTTACTATCTAACCCTGTGGAAGCTTTCATGCTCATCCTTTGTGGGGAGGAGAAAAAGCGACTGCCAGTACCAGGCCCCCCTGCTGTAGAAGAATATGTGGGAAAGTCTCTGCTGTGGACATAAACAAGGGGAAAAAATAATCACTCACAGAAGGAAGGGGATATTCCTTACCTGCTTTGCCAGGGCTGTTTTAAGGGTGTTCATAGAATCACAGGGTACCCTAGGCTGGAAGGGACCTCAGGCCATCATCTAGTCCGACCTGCTCAAAGCAGAGCCAGCTCTGAAATCAGATCGAGTTTGTGAGATTAGACCTAGTTTATCCTGTCAGGTTTTGACAACCCCCAGGGACACAGAGTGCACTCCTTTTCTGGGTTTTTGTTCCTGTGCTTGACTGCCAGCATGGTGAAAAGATTTTCCTTATATCCAGTCTGAACATCTCATGCTCAACTTAAGCTCCTTACCTCTTGTCCAGAATGCATGTCTGTGAAGACTGTGGTTCCATTGTTGTGACAACCTCCATGCAGGTATTGCAGAGCTTCTAGGGGTGCCCCTGAAGCCTCCTTTTCTGCAGGCTGAACAGCCCAAATCCCTCAGCCTCTTCACACAGGGAGAGCCCTCTGAGCATCTTGGCTCTCTGCTGAACTCACTCCAGTCAGTCAGTGTCTCGTTCTGGGGGTCCCAAAACTGTATGTAATATTCTAGATGCAATGTTCCTTAGTTTTCTTTATCCTTCAGGTGCTGGATCTCATCCCTTGGAGAGAAGCCAAATCAGTGACTAGACCTGTCCAGATGATCCCAGATGGAGAAGCGGAGCTTATCAGAAACTCCAAATTCTCATGGACTTAATTTTTTTTAAGCTTTGACAAACACACAAAAGTGGTAATGTGGAGAAGTCCCTCCCCTACTTCCTCTGTGTTCACATCAGCTTGATTGTCTCCTTTGTCCCTCCTGCCTGAAGCCTTCAGGCCTCGATTTGTGTGCAAAGCCCATGTGGGACATGGTGTGGAGCATTTCTGAGCTCTAGTGCCATTTCTATATTAATGACAAAGTGTTATTTATATTTTCTTTTTAGAAGTGACCTCTTGCTGAGAGGTAACACAGTGTGTTAAATAAGCCAGGCTATGTGTAGATGCTGTTATCTCCTACTTAAAGGAGTCCAGCCTTTGATAAGCTCAGGGCTACACCTGCCTTAGAAACCAGATAGCACCTTGAAATATAGTAGTCCAGAGGGATACAGCTGCTGAATGGATGCTCAGATACTGACTAATCCCAGTAGCAAATCCTAGCAGCCAGCAAGTTATGTGAGCGATTTTGAGGGAGTTGAAGCATTGGACTGTCTCCTTTCTCCTCTCCCCTCCTCCCCCCTTAATGCTGCTCTGATGGTTTGGCTAAGAAGGGTCTCCTGCCATTATGATTAGTTTTAACACAGTGGGGGTAGGGAACTGGTAGCTCAGAATGTTCTCATCCTCACTTCTTGTATTTAAACCATGGACCTCATTGTATCCTTTGACTGGTGAAGAATTACTGGGGACCTCTCCCTCGAGCAGATGCGAGAACAGAGGGCTTAGAAAGGATATTACCTTTGTAGGTAACGAACCTTTCCTTCCATAGGAAGTTTTTCAGGCACTTGTAGCCCCTGTTATGGCTGTGAGGAATGCTGGCAAGTGCAGTGAAAACAGAGCTTGCAGTGTGCTTGCAGCTTTGCTGGCTCCTTTTGGAAACAGGTCAGAGGGTTTCTTGTTTCCTTATAGACTACAAGCATGCCTAAGGGAAGCAGTGCTTGTCACCGTTTGTGCATGTGGGAAAGTGAGGACCTTGGTTTAATCATGGTTTTCTTCTTTGCTGTGGTTGATGAAGCTTCCATAGACCGATCTGTTGGAAAGGTTTCTTGGGCCCAGCCAGCTGTGCTTCATTTTTGTCTTGTGTACAGAATGCTCTCTGTACCCCATTAGCCTGGGCACATACTTTTGTTTTGTTCTTGTACTAGTGGGGACGTTTGTTATTATGAGATAATAAATGTTGTCACTTCTGATAGCAATTGTTTCCTGTGGAAACAGCGGCTTCTGAATAAGAGGCTACCATAGCATGGGTTAAATTGCCTGTCATGCTGCATGTGCCTGAGGACACAGTGTCATCCTGTGCTGTATTCACAGCAGGAAATCTTCTAAAGGGAAACTAAATATTTAATGCCCACAGTGCCAGTCTTCTGAAAAGGTTTGTCCTAAGTTCAGTACACTTTGGAGATACTTAAAAGACATGAAATAGAGATGTACACTTCATGTTACATATTCTGCCAAAGCAATGTCTCTGACAGCACTGGGCTAGTTGTGAGACCCAGCAAACTTAACTTGTATTCTCTATAGTCCCAAATATTTTAAAAGAAGCAAACATCTGAGAAATAACAGATACAATTGTCTGTTTACTTTTGCTTTCTGTACCCAATAAGGTAGGAAAAAAGTTATATTTAAAGGAATTCACGTTACATCTTTTTAATCAACAAGCACCACAATCCAGCTGTTCAGAGAATTAATACAAGGCAATATCTGGGTATAAGATTAAAAGAAAAATTTCAATAAACACATTTTCTGTGTATAAAGCTTATTAAAAACTTAATTCATTCTCTGAATGACTGAAGTAAGTGGTATGTGCTAAAGGTTTGTGGTTTTTTGGTTTTTGTTGTTTTTTTTTATTATTATTATTATTATTTTTTTATTTTTTTTATTTTATTTTTTTTATTTTTTAAGTCTTACCCTCTCCTTCCTCCACTAAAAAAGAAATGCATTGTAGAAGCTATGGTATACTAGCTTGGTTACTCTGCTTGGTGTTTTGTGAGGCACTGTAGAAGGCCACCTAAGATGCATTGTATCTGTAACTACATGGCACGTTGTGGTAAAATGTGGTTCTAAAAAAGATTTGAATAATCTGGTTCAATAATCTGGTTGTACTGGTCTCATTCCCCTGCTGTGGAAATCCCTGCCAGTACAACAGTCTCTGCAGGCCATACCACAGACACCCTACACCTGGTTTCTGTGTTGGGTTTGACATTCAACATTTACTTATGTCCCTGCTACCTTATGTCCCTGCAGACTTACAGGCTACCTGGCCATGAGAGATGGTTTTTATAACAAAATGCCTTTCTACTACTTACATGAACAGCTGTGATTGTGTTTGGCTCCTGAGGCACTATTTAAAATGTTTTTAATTAAAATGATAGCACTTAAAATTGTTTTGTATAAAATTTGCTGTAAAGATTTGTAATATGGTCAAAGGGCTCTTTCTCCTTCATTACCATTTTTAAAAATGTTTTAAAAGCTAGAAAGCATCTTGTATATATTCTGTATATGTATAGCAGCACATTTCATTTATGGAAATATGTTCTCAGAATATTTATTTACTAATATATTTATCTTAAGCCATGTCTTATGTTGAGAGTGTGTGACATTATTGTAATAATCATTGAAAATCACTAACACGAGGCCCTGTAAATACATGATAATTGCACACAAAGATTTTACAGTACCTGCCGACCAAAAATGATTTAAGAAAAGTTGTAGTTACCTGCAGTTTTGTAAGAAAGTGTACAAATGTCTGTATTAAAAGAAAAAAAAAGGCAAAACCACACAAAAATACAGTTTTATTGCATATACATGTGGGAGTTGTTCTTGTTTTGGGGGAAAGGACACAGATAGCTGTTCTCCTCAAAGTACAGTCCTAGATATACTGAGATGAACTCTAATAAACGACATTTTGTCTCTTTTTATTTTTAGATAGGTGGATATGTATATACATACACACACATAGAGATCATGAGTGGTTGTGGTTTTCTTTGGAGGCAACCCATAATGTTCTCAGGACCATTCAGTTTTCACCAAGTGCCACCGTTGAATTTACCAGGTATTGTGCACAGTGTAAGTCCAGCACTGCACAGTTTTAACTGTCTTCCTGATCCTGCCCCCGGTATGAGTGAACAGGGTGAGTGTTCCACGAGGGCTCCTGGTGCCTCGGTGTCCCTGCTCACACCTGGCTGCGGTTGCTGCTGAGGTGGGGGAAGCTCCATCCATTGGAGAGAAACAAAGGTTACAGAGGAAGGAAGGCACAGAAGGAAGAGCGAAGGGTTAGGAACACAGTGCGCCAGGGTGTGCTGTGGAGGAGACGGGTGGAGAGGTCTGCCAGGGAAATGGGGAGTGCAGGGAAGCTGAGTGCAGTGTGGCAGTCCTTAACCAGCAGCACAGCGCTTGGGCCGTTACACGGCGTGCAGGTTTGTTGGGGAGCAGCAGGTGGGAGTCGTACAAGCCCCTGAACCCTCCAGGCACATGAGAAGTACCACGTATGCTAAAAAAAATCCTCATTTCTGTTTGGAACCTGCCTGTTCCTCCTGGCAGGGCAACCTAATTCTGGTATAATTTGAGGTAAAAATAATTTACTGTCCTGAAATAAAATTGTTTTGAGACCTGAACCAGCATGATGGAGGTGGATGCAACTGGATGAATCACAGCTTGAATAGTCAAGCTAGATCCAAATCCTTGCCTTGGATCATGAAATCACCGATCCCACTGAAGTGATAATCAGTGCTGTGCTACTCGTTTTGTCAGCAGAGAGCACAGTTTGACCAAAGATGTTTATGCAGACACCAAAAGAGGGGGGCCTGGGGATATGTGGCAGTGTGTGTGTATGTGTGTGTGCGTTTATGTGATACATGTTTGTATGTTACTGTGTTAACAGTTTGCCTTCATGCATTATTTGTTTCCCATCCAGAGACAGACACACACAAACACACACCAAAAAATCTTTTCCAGACTCCTCCTCCAGTTTCTTCCTTCTCCCAAAGATTTTCACCTGGTAATCCTCTGGACTCTCCCCTCCTCTTATCCATGTTCAAATGCACTGTAATTCAGTCACCTCAGGATTTAGCCAAGAAGTGAGCCTTACTTCTCTCCAACCCCCTTTGTATGTGAAAACTCCATGTTTGGGATGACAGGCTGTTGAACTGGAGTGTCGGTTTGCATGGGACCCCCTGGAGCAGGAGGATCAGTTATCATCCTCAGGTACAGTGGGAACACCTGTCTGTGTGTGAAGACAGGCACAATAATGGAAGAGCAACAGGCAGGCAGGAGTTAAGCAGCATCAGCAAGCACTTCTCAGTTAAAGTACCTGCCCCTTTCTCCACTTGGAAAACGGAATCCTGGCAATTGCCAATGATTATAGATGTTTTATCTGCAACTCAGTTCATTAAACAACTGTTTTTAAAAACAGCATAAAACTTGCCGTCTGTGTTTGGCTGATACACCTGTGTTGACAGGTCACATCTGAGTCTCCTTTCTCCACCCCCGTTTGCTATTGCTGACTTGTGTTTTGTTCTCTTGCTTCTTGTTCTGAAGAAAACTGAGGTGATTGTGCTTTTAAGAGCAGGGCATACCTTTAACTCCTGCTGTCCCACAAAATAATCAGTGAGCCCATCTTCTCTTTCTGTGAGAAAGACAGCTGTGGGCTGCTGGCTGAACTTCTATGTGGTGCTTAGTTGTGTGTGATATTCTGTCTCTTCTTTGTTGTGGCTTTTTTTAAATGACTAAATGTAAATATTTTCTGTCAAAAATGAAAATTTTTATACTTGGCAGGGGAAGGTTTTTTTTACTATTGAGGTTCAGTGTTTAAGGAACAAATTTGTGGCAAAATGAGAGTCCTGTGGGCACCACAAACCTCCACAGAATCTCAGTACAGTAAAAAAAGACAAGCAGGAGCAAACTATTCTTAATGGATTGTACATTATAGTAACACTTGGTGTTTCTGTAACACTATCTGCAATATCATGTGCATCTGTCAAATCCTGTGACAGCTGTTAGGTAACGTTTGTTGTTACTTGGGTAGTGTGGAGAGAAAAATGCCCTTAAAAGGATGGCTGTGTTCATACCCCGTGGAGCCAGCCTGGCCTAATTCTTTGGCCAGGGAGACAACAGCATACCTGAAACTGGATATTTTATCTTGCAGTGAAAGAGCCTTGCCCCTGTGACTTCAGTGCTTCATAGAAAAGTGTCTCTTTCAGAATCAAGAACACATTTCTCTTATGGGGAATGAAACTTGCTTAGGAAACGACAACAGAAAAAAAAAGGCAACAGTTCCCAGAATAAACCAAAGTGCAAGAGAAGTCTCATAACCGGAATGGCAAGAAAGGAGAGCAGAGTAACCTCCCTGTGTAAGGGGAGGCCAGTCCCCTGTGACAGTTGCATTTCTAAGAGTAAAAGAGAGTTTGAGTCTTCACATGAAAAGCTGAAGGCAGTTTGGGTATCTGACACTGGTAATTCCAGTGTTTACATAAAAGGTCAGTGAAGATTTCTTAAACTATAGCATTATTTTGGTCAGGAGGAATTAATTAAAGAAGAGTCTCAAATAAGTGGAAACAGCATTACACGTTACTGCAATTTGTACAGAAAACACTGAAAGCATTGTTACAGTTCTTTGTAACAGTTTGAAAACACATAGACTGAAAACTTTCAGTTTGCTGTTACCTCAGAAATTGTGTCTCAGAGCAATATTATACTTTATATATGTAATTATTCTCAGCATTTTCAGCTCAAATATTCTAACCTCTACAGCGTACAGTCCCGTTGTAATCTGCTGTGAACTGCAGCAGTTTCTGCCTCCTTTATTCCACGCTTGTACACACTTTAGCCATCGTAACTGAACTCCTTCTGCACAATTGTATTTATTTTTCCATAATTATTATTTAGAGCCATTTGTTGAATGCAGGGTGACCAGCTATAAACACAGCACATATTTCAGTGGTGAGTCATCTCAAGTTTGATTTATTCTGGTTTCTTGACAGCCTTATGTGGTTCATGCCTTTGCATTTGTACTAAGTTGTCTTGAGACTGAAATTCAGAATGCCAACTTTCATCCCAAAGCACAGGTGCTCAGTAAATTCGAGAAAGTATGAGCTGCATGAAATGTATGTGTGTCAGGAATGTGTTATAGAAAGAAGAGTGTGGTCGGAAGAGAATTCTATTTTTCACTCTCAAGGTAGCAGAATTCATAAATGAGTAGCAGAGTTCATAAATGCCTAGAACAATATTCAGGTGAAACTATCACTGAACTATATTTCATTGGAAGATTGTGAAATACTGATGCAAAGTATTAAGAACTAGTTGGACAAGTATTTGTCAGTTGTTTTTGTAGTTCACCCTTCCTTTAGGCAAAGCGGTGCACTAGAAAAATCTGTTAGTAGTCCTTCCCACTGCCTGAGAAGGCTCATTAGGCAGAAGATGAAAGTGGAATAGCTGGTCATGCTCATTCAGTGGCAGCCATGTCTGCTGAGGGGTTTGGTCTGTAGTCATACAGGCTGCACATTCAGTTCAGCTTCCAGGGCTATCCGTAAAAATCTCCCATTTATTCTCCTGCCAGGGGGGCTTGGAATACAGACACCATAACTCTGCAATCCCACTGGGTTGTCTGCATGAGCAGTGTGATAAAGTCCCTCAGCATTGTACTGGCTGTAGAAAATCTGGCAGAAACAAGTTCTAAAAAAGATGATGTTAATGTTTTGAAAAAGCAGATTATATGTTTGAAGGAAAAAAAATGGTCCAGAGAGTTTATGCATATGAATTTGCAGAATCTGATGAACAGCCTAACACAAATAAAAGCTAGAAATGAGATTCAAAGGAGGTAAGTGCTTCTTAAAGCAGTTATTTCATCAGCATCTCTTCGGCCATAGAACTGGGTCTGAGTTACCCTGTTCTCAATGACCTTCTGTTATAGATACTAAAAAAGTATCTTTGGTTTTTTCCCTATGGTTACAGTGTATAGAAAATTTATTTTTCCCAGAGTGTAAACTAACATCTTTTCTTCCTATAAAATGTTAGCAAGATACAAGCATAATATGCTGTATTAAATAATGCATTTCCTATACATATATAAATATATATATTACTATGATAACATATCACACATTTTTACATAACACAGTCTCTATTTCCCCACAACATAACAACATTAAGACAAAAATACATATAAAATCATTTAGTCAAAAAACTAAACTAGTTTTAAACATAGATTTTGAATTAGGGAAGGCACTTGTCCAGCTGGCCCCTTTCCACCTGAGGTCCACATACAGTGTAGGCTCTGGCACGCAGGCTCACAGATCGCTGCAGTGGCAGTGCCAGCAGAAGCTCTCACTGCCCCAGCTTCTGGGGCAGACAACTGTCTTTTTCCTATGGCTTATTGTCCACTTAGCTGTGTTAGCTCATCTCTCTCTGCAACCACCCAATAAACAGCATCAGAGAATTCATCTCCGTGAAAAGTAACTAGAGAAGAAAAAGCGATGGCAACTTTTGACCCGTCAGTTTATTGCAGCACCACACAGCCAGTCAGACCAACACCAGGGTGAGAAGGGGGCTGGAGCTGCAGCTGGAATGAATGTACATGAGGAGGCATCTCCTCAGGATTATTTTGTTGTCAAAACAGTTGCTTTTGACATTGTAGCCAATGTCACACTTGCAGCCTGTCTAGCCTGTTGAGGGAACTGATAGGACATCAGAAGGCCTTTCAGATACAATTCCAAACGAATTCTTCTTCTGCAGTTATTTTCACTTTGCTGAAGAAAATGGTGTAAACACTGACCTCCCGAGGTGTCCGTGCTCCCCAGCTGTCAGCACTCAGCTGCTTGTGTAGTAGGGGCACAGTGCTGAATCGTGTGGGATTACAACAGTTGTGCATGTCACGCTTTTTGTTTCTCTCTCCCCCCAAACCCTTACAGCAAATATCAAAAAGTGCTATGTTAATGGATGCCATATACCTTGGCCATATACCACCACACCCTGAAGTGCTTGTACGAGGAGTGTGAGTGACTGAACCACATTTGGAAAGAATCCGCAGCAGAGATCTACCTGCTCTTTATGGTCTCAGGTCTGTACAATAACAAGTGCTATTTAAGGGCCCCTGTCCATGCATTTCCATCTATTGCTCTGTTTGCAGGCATTAGAGGTATCTAGAATCAGATAATCTAAAAGATTTGGGGGGTAGGGGAGGAAACAGGGACCTCACAATTTCCTCTGAGCTTTTATCAGTACGTTACCCATGCACTGTCCAATACCCTCTGCATAGTCATGTTTTTTGTTGCCATGACCAGTTAATCTGCTGTAACTGCTGGGTTTATGGGTCTTTTGTACAGCAACTTGATAACCATTCCCTAAGAAAGGCTCCTAACAACTCTTAAGGGTCTGGACACCACACTGCGATTCTCTCCTGGTTTTCTATTAGTGCACCATATTAAGCACACTTAGGAACCAACCTGCTTTGTTCTGCTATGAATCTTGGTCTAAAATGAAGGCATGGAAGAGAGAACCGGTGTATCTTTTACAACTCATCCTGTCTTGATTTTAGATAATACCGTAATTATAGTTTCCTGTGTTCTTTCCAGCAGCTCATGCAAGAAAGTACTAGATGTTCCCATGATATTCCATTTTTGATATAAACAATTTCATAATTGCTGGCTTAGCAAAGTTCTTGTTTCTTTTAAGCACGTATTGGGGCACTGTTCAGCTGTTGCTGGCACTCATCTGTGGTACATAAATAGAGCTGGATTGAATTCAGTTCAGGTAAAAGACTAGATCTACAATGGCAAGTAAGGCACAATATTTCATTGAATTCTTAGATGCTCTGTTTTTCCAAGGAAATCTCTAGCCCACATAAAGGGGAGGGAATTATATGTTAAAAAACAAAAAGATACTATAATGAATTTGAACTCGGTGACAATTTTCTTAATTACCTTTTGTAGATGCTCTTAATAGATGTTCTCTGACTGCATGTACAGTATGTCTCGTATACACTGACTGTTGGTATATGTTTAAACTTCACCATTTTAATGGTTCTCAGTGAATTTCCTCAAACATAGTTTGAGGAGCTGCTCACTCAGTAAACTTTGCCAGTCAATTTATCTCACTTCTGCATTGACATTTTTTCCTAAATGATGCTCTGAAATTGCTGAGGCTGAAAGACTCACTGTTGATCCCACTTTAGGCTGCTGAGATTAACACCTGTAACTTCCAAGTAAAAATTTGTTAGTCAGCTTCACTGTTTAAAAATTCAGTGGATTTACATTATCTCTGGGCAATCCTGTAAGAAGCCCTAAGCTTACACCCAGAATGGATGCTGGACTTCAGGCTGCAGTACAATAGTTTTTTAAGGGATCACTGTGAATATGAACAAAATTATCATAAACATCAGTGAATGATGGGTCAGACACAGTCAAGGCTTCATTGCTCCTGCAGGCCTTGACCTGGCGAGCAGTACTCCATCAAAACGTGTATTTGCAGCTGAAACTTGATAGAGCACCTCCTGAATTTGATTTTCCTTTGTGCATCTCTGCTTGTAGAAACAGAAAATGCAGAAACAGCAGAACTCTGGGCAGCTGTACTGTATAGTACCATTTACATTTACGTGTTTATATTAAGGCCAATAAGCTCTGGTTGCAGTGGCAGCCGAACAGGTTATCTGTACCTACCTCTGTCATCAACCTTGAGAATGAAAGGACTAAAGTAGCCTGATAAGATACAGTGGTACAGGAAAGCAGGACACAATAATTCCTTAACCTGCAGATACTCGGTTACCTCTGGCAGGGGTACAGGACATTTCGAACTTTACAAGTTTTTACGTATATTTTAAGTGCAATGGTTTAAAGGCAGTAATTAAGAGCACTACAGATTTGCTGAGCACCAGATACTTCAAAACTATTGCTGCAGTTAAATCTGTTGTCACTAATATACCCAAGAGAACAGCAGATAGGCAAAGTCACTCAAAGGTCTTTGGAAATGGACTTTTTGGAAAACAACTATGAGACTGGGAGAAAAAAAAAGGAAGGATTAATCTCAAGTCACCTGGATTTTAAGAAGATCAATTCTTGTAAAACAAAAGGCACTTTAGTTTCCCACGAGTGGGTTGCAATCATCCTGTTGATTCCGGAGCTTTTTCTTGAAGATGGATATCGATGTGGATGGCTGGTAAAATATACTCCAGATCTCCCCAGCAGTAGTAACATCACTGCAATCCTCTGTGTCGGTTGCAGATGGAATCTGATGGGATCTAGGAGACAAGGGCCAATTCAGTCCTGTATTGAGGTGCTGGGTCTGCAGTGATCTGTCTGCAGTGCTGCTGCTCTGGGAAGGCTCGCGGCTTCCTCTACATCTGTGACACCTTTTCTTTCTCCCTCTGCATAATACAGAGGTTTTTGGAGCATTTCTTGGTTGTCATGGCCAAATGAAAAGTTAGATATTCTACTGCCAGAATAGTTGCTCCCCTTACAACAGCAGTGACAGACCAAGAAGTCTGTACAGACTCTGTTATGAGTTGCTATTAATACAAATCGATTTCCTTTTATATTCAAGCATGTTTTCAGTATGTAAACACAACATTCAGAATTTTGATTTGCTGATAACTCACCCATCATTTCATTTAACGAGTGTCCATCTGGAGGACACAAAACTTACCTGGTATAAGCATAGAGAAATAAAGCAATAAATTACATTGTTTTTATTAATAGGCAAAAAAAAATCTGGTTAAGTGTCACATTATAATACAGATTTTCATTTTTGTGAGCCTTTTATGAACGATTTTCAATATTTCAGAAAATGAAATTAAGTATTAACTAGCCTATATCTAACTTTTTTCCCCAGGTCCCCAATCTGGGGTGAGGTTTTATTTTTTTTCCTGCAAAGTACTGTCATAATTTGACCTCTTGTCACCAAATCTAGACGTCTGATTACATTTTCCTCTTCCCTTCTTCTTCCTTAAAACACAAATCTTGTCAACACAAGACCAGAAGAGAGATTCTAGCAGCAAACGCTATCGTAACAGACTGGGAAGTTAAAAAATGTGCTTATTTATAGTATCTTTTATGAGGATACAAATCTGTAAATAAATACCTTGGTTTTGAATATGACCAGTCTGACTGTCAGAAGACAGAGAAGATACCAGGTTTGGTACAGAGCTGAGAACTTGGTTCTCTGGGGCAGCTTTGCCCCACACTCACCTCATGGTAACGTGGAGAATTATCTTTGCTATTATGGCTGTAACACTTAGGATGAGCAGTGCTGTGAGACTGTATATGGTCCACTCTGTAAAAGAGAAGAAGAAAGGGAGAGGGGGAGGGGGGAAGTTCTCAGTACATTCATTTACTTAGAGTTTTTAAAGTAAGAATGTTGCACAAAAGAAACACACAGCCTTCTGATGCTTTATTCAAAACTGCCTCAGACCTACAAGACTGGCAAGAACTGTACAACTTTCAGTCAGAACTGGCTTTTCCCTTGCAGGACTGCTCCC
>JAWWLV010000038.1:8312359-8386086 GCA_035041135.1 Platyrinchus mystaceus | reverse complement strand
ATTTTGATTTCTCAAGTTTGTGATTTAATTACTTGTAAAATAGATGTTCTGGACTTTCTAGATTTTTTTTTTTTAATGCTGGCTTCACTAGCCAAGCACCCCACTGTGCAGGTCACAGAGACATCTAGCAAATATTGACCACTAAATATAGACCTCAGAAGAGTCATGGGCTTTTTATAGAGGGGAGTTGTCTTGCTGCATTTCTGAAGTTATGATCACTGTTTTACTCATCCTGTGTGTAAAGCACATACCTGTGTTCCTCTCACATGATTAAGGTGTCATGGAAGAGCCGGCGACGTGGTGGTGAATAGCTTCTAAAGCTCCTGTGGAAGGAAGGTAGCATTACTCAGACTCTAATGACAGATTAAGGAATGTTTCCCAGGAGTAATCAGAAACTGGTGGCCTGTTGTGTTCGCAGTTTGACAGCAGAGCTCTGTAACGGCAGAAGTGCTGTTCGTGCTGCTCTTCGTGAAGATCCCTCAGTGTTTCCACCATGAAAATTTCCACTGTGTAAATCCTTGTGATGACTGACTGCATTTGGTTGGAGTGAGCAAAGCAAGGAGGTGAAGATGTGGAGGAGAGATGAAAAGAGGTGCCTCCTAATCGGTGGCTGGGTGGGATTAAATTCAGGTGGAGACACAGTGTTTCAGTTTATTTTGAGTTATTTATAGGTTCAAAGCAAAGCCTAATTAAAAGGTTTAATTTTGTGGCTGCACTGAACTTGCCCCTAAACTGCAATAAAACTGTGTTTCAAAAGCTCATCTTAATGCTCAAGCTTATCTAGAGAATTGAGGATACAGTTCACTTTCAAGTGTCTTCCTTTCTCCTCTCCCTTTCTTGCACCACCTGCCTTCCCACCTGTTGATACCAATTGAAAAGCTTTACAGAACAAGCAGACCAGCAAACAGTGGTGTTGGTGGTAGGAATCCAGGCTGGATGGCTCTGGTTTGCTTTGGCAAAACACCTCGAGAAGCTCTGGTCCTTGGAAGCGGATGTGGGTCTTCCATGAGTTAAATTGTCCTCATCCCAGAACTGAGATACAGTGGGAAATGAGCAGCCAAGCACAGGGGTGGTCAGCAAAGGTGGTGGTCTTTGATCTGCAAGGGGTTTTGGTTTGGTTCTGTTTTCAAAATAAGTATGGGTGGTTTTGTTTGCTTTCTGTTGGCCGGGTGTTGTTTTTGTTTGGGTATTTTTACCTTCACGCAGCAATAACAAATGGCAAACTTGGTGGAAAATGAACAGGAATGATGTGGTCTTCACATGCAAAGTTTCTCAGGTACAGACCTAAACATGTTTTGCTTAAGAGAAAGCATCTTAATTGTCTTCAGATGTTATGGTTCTCTCTGAGAAACGTATTAACAAATGTTCACAGCAGAATCCAGCAGAGCCCTGCCCATGGGTAGCTGTGGAAACTCTTCTGTGCTTTCTGTCTAGCAAAGAGGTGCTTTAACTGTGCTGTATCTCCTGCATTACAAGGTGCAGACCTCAAATATCACCATAAGCATAGAGATGCTGTCAAAGTGCAAAGTGAGGATCTCAGAGCTGCATTTGTTTACTAAGCAAGGTTGTTTCAAGGGGGGGCTGATAGAAATGAATCAAACTGTGCATCACTGGTTGCTTAGGGCAATAATGTTCTGTCTGGCTGCAGGAGCACCTGGCTTGTCTCCCAGCATCAGAGTAACAGGAGGAATTAGGTCAGCTGAGCTGGCATAGTAGGGATCAACCAGACAGTGTGGTTCGGGTGGGGGGGAATGAGAGATGTGTAATTTTAAGTCATTAGAAATCCCATTTAGCAAAGTGTCTTACAGGTCCAGGAAGGCAGAGCCTCCCAGCTGGGGTGTGAGATTTGAGCCCATGTTTCTCTGGCTTCCAGTGACTGGATTTTTTTTTTCCCCCTCTTAATTTAAGACCGATTTTATTTGAAAGAAAACTCAACGCTTTTTTTTCTTTAAATTCCTTTTTTCCACACCTTTGTGATAACAAGTGTGTTTGTCTTCTTAAATCTGGTAAATGAAGTCTGCAATAAATGGATGTAAAAGAGAAGACTTGCAAAGGCCAGTCACTCATGCAGCTGCCATAGAAGACCCAGGGAGGTCAGACATTTTCAGAGTTGCTTAAAAAACCAAACAAACAGAGAAGACCAACAAAATAACTGAACAACTCCTGCAGAGTATCAGATTGTGTTTGGGATATACCATTAAAAAATGAGCAATTCCCAACTTTATCAGTGGAACTACATTAATCAAACAAAAATCAAACTTCAGGACTTGGCCACTTTGCTTGTACTTGCACATATCTCAGTGAATTAATGTCTCAGTGACTCTGATTCAAACTGAAATGTTCACATTCATACTGTGTTCTCCACCTCAACCCCCAGCTCTCCCCCCACTACTCCTACTCATTGGGCAGGCTCATAAAATGCAACTTTACGGTATGCAATGGTTTAATTCCAGTACATGTGACTGAGCTTAAGGGAATGGGGAATTCAACTTTTAGAAGTTCAGTTTATAGCATGGCTGTGATACAGAAAGGAGATGAGTAAATACAGAAAAGCAAATTGGATCTTGATGATTTTTATCGTTGTTTTTAGAATTCTGAGGCTTCCTCTCTTGGTAGTATTAACATAATGCATTGCCATTTGCAAAGGAGCTTGCTTTTGTTTGAAAAGAGCTTCTAGGTATTATTCTGCCTGTTGGCAAGGGGGCAACTACTTCCTTCTGCTCTGTGTCAGGATGTCCAAACTTTTCAGGATTCTGCTGGGTTTTTTTCATCTGCATTCTCTTATCCTTGCTGAGCTGCTGCAGCTGCTGCTTTCAGATGTGACCTGCAGCCAATGATCTCGGGCAGTGATGCCTCCCCAAGAGTTGGCTGGGGGGGCACAGACTGCCATAGGAGGTGCAGTGTTACCCCCAGAGCAACATGAACTCTGTAAGGAGGGATTGCTTTTCAGTGTTCCTGCAGCACAAGTCCTCACTTTGCTCTGATGTGTGTGTGTGTGTTTTTGGCCTTGCCTTGAAGCTCTGCGACCTGTGAAACCCAGCGCTTTGTCTCTCTACCCATTATGACATGAATCCCATAGTCTGGTTTCTGTGGTCGGGCTCAGATGCAGCTCCAGCTGTGGCCTGCTGTAGTGTGCTGCTCTGCAGAGGCCCTGCCTGCCTCTGAAGGAGAGCCAGGTTTTTCTGTCTGAGCTCTCTGCAAGTTCTGTGCTCACCAGTCATCCAGCAAATGCATTGGATCTCAGGGCTTTGGTCGAGGCCAGCGGTGAACGTGTGTGAAGGGAAGAGCAGAGTGCCCAGCAGTGGGGTGTGACCAGCACAGGAACCTGCTGGCAGCTCCTGTCCAGTGGAAGGGATGGGGAGGTTTCTTCAGGTCACTTGAAGGCTGAGCTGCCTTACCAGCTGTGCTCCCATTTGTCCTTGGGGGTATGAGCTGCCTGGCAAACAGCAGCTCCGTGGACATGACGTTGTCTTGTTTGGTTTTTAGTGTCATGCAGGCAGACTTCAGAGCCGTTGCCAGGAGGATGGGAAATACTTTCCCTCCCTTCCTGAAGCCTGTGTAGAACCAAAGGATAGCCTTCCTGCTGTTTTTAATCTGCCCTGAAGTACAACCTGTGCTGAAACAACTCATCAGATTTACAGTGGAGAACATGTAGTGCCCGGAATGGGGCAGTGCAGCCCCTTGGCATCACTGTTCTTCTGGTCCTACAAAAATTTGCCTTCTGCAGGGGCAGCCATAAACCATTTCTGTGCTGCAGGGCCTCCCTTTGCTTGGTTTGTGCCTCTGCCTGTGCTCTGCATCCTGGGCAAGCTGGCAGGTCAGTAGGAAGTGGAATGCAGTCGAGAGCCAGTACAGAAGTTCGTGGGCCTCTCTGGGTCTTGCTTCTGGTGCTTATTACTTGGGATCTATAGGAAAAAAACTAGAAGCCCTCATTCTTCTGGGATGTCACAGATCTGCTGACAGTGGTAATAACACTGTCCAGTCAGTAGCAGTAGGTTTTAGTGCTGGACCTGGATGTGTCAAAATGGGCAAAGGTATGGGATGATGGTGTCATTTGTCTGTCACTTCCTGGACCTTGTGCTTTTCTGTGACTGCTGCTGTAGCCCCAGATTTATTGCTTTCAGGGTAGCCCCTACTCAAGAGGAAAGTAGCTGCTGGCTCCTTATAACTTAACTAACTGTCTTGGTGCAGGACTTTGCTGGCTGCACAACTTGAATCCCCAAAGTCTGTCCTAAACCATGCTTTTGTCTGGCTGTGAAGCTGTGTCTGGGCTTGAGACACATTTTGTGGTATTGTATGTCCCTGCAGAGAGGAGATTATGCTGCAGTGAGTGCTTTCCTTTTCTTTCTTCATCTGAGCTAATTGTTGTCTCCTGAATTGGAAACCTGTTCAAAATGTTCCTGAGTTCCTTATTGAGGTTTAGGAGGAGTGAGGAGGATGACCAGGGCTAGAGAACAGGAGAACACAAGAGGCTCTGAGACATGTTTTTCTTTTCACTTGAGGTCAAAAGGCATGTAAATACCTTATAGCTGTTTGCTTTGGATCAGTTTTCCGAAGGATGATGAGCATTGGTAGGTGCTCCCACGCTTCAGATTGGTGTTACTATTGTCTCTTTTGTTCATACAGTTGCATCAGGACATAATCCTTGCATAGAGTAACAGTTTTCCTTTCCCTCTTCAGGGGTTAGCCTGCTCAAGCCAAGCTGTGAGCCCCAGTGAAATAATACGAAGACATTTTACTTTTTGGAAAGTTTCTTCCATCTCTTGAGAGCAGTGGGTTCATTTTTCCCCACCCCAGCATGCTCGAGAGGCCCAGCCTGACCTAGTGGCTTTCCAGGTGCCATTGGCCTGGAATTGGCTTCTCTAAAGCAAAATTGTGTTTATTACAGACTGTTTTTATGACTGCAGTTTCACTGCCAGAAAGCAATGACTAGAGACCATGGGCCAGGAGGGCACTGGCTCCATGAGATCACACTGGCAAGACGGGAGGATGCAGACAAAAAAAAAAAGGTGGAAAAGCTTTCTGTTGGTGTTATCTTCCACTGTCAGACCCTCAGCTTTGCTACACTGCTGTTGTGTCGCTGCTGTTGGTTAATTCCCAGCCTCACTTACAGAGATCCACATGTGGCAGTTATCTTGGCTTGGCAGTGCCCCTGGGTGCTGTTGGAGAGGTGGTATGGCAGATATCTCCTGGGTGGTACAAACCAGGAACCTCTGCCATCAGAGGGAGACCAGCAAATAGGCTGATCTTCAGGAGGGTAAAAAAACCAGTCTTAAGGACTCGAGTCCCTACAGCTCCTCTCCTGCAGGCAGCAGATTGGCGAGAACATTGAGCTGCTGAGAGAGTCCTGGAGTGCTGTGTAACCAAATATCTGCTTTTTTTCCTTCTGAGCACCTTTCTAAACTTGGTGGCAGGCTGAGTGCAGAGGAGGATTTTTCTAAGGAAAATTCCTCTTGCTGACTTTTTAAGCAGTGGTGGGAGGATGACTAACTGTGGGTACAACCAGACATTTCCCTTTGGACACACCTAAACACACACTTTCCAAGAAGAAGATCATGCCACCTTCCAGTATGGGTGGAGAGGAAATTTAAAGGGAGACAGGACTGCTGGGTCTTGATGTCCATAATGCCATCCCTCCTGGTGTCCCAGTGAGGAATTCTAGCAGAGCACAGTCCTGGGGTGGTTTACAGTGTACTGCTAAACGAGGTTTCTTCATTTCTTTGTCCTCCATCAGCAGATGTGTGTTATTTGTAGACAGCAGAGGCTGTTGCCTATTTTTACACTCAATTAAATTGTAACTTCATCGCTGGGGCCTCTGCTGCAAGAACTACAAGTCAGGCAATGATCCAGACTGATTAATTATCAGCCTAATGCCTTTGGCAGAGGCCTTTTGCTGCTATTGTGGAGCATGGTCAGGGTACTGCTGCACTTTGTGATGAGAGGAAAAGTTCGGGGGTTTTTTCTGTGCTGTTCCCTTCATTGAGCTTGTTTAGTGACAGGATTAGCCTTGGCTGCACCAACTGGCACATGTGAATAAGAGGTCCAGAGGAAATTATCTGTGGTGCTTCTTGGACATGAGCCTCTGCAGAAATTCAGCAAACTGTAACACTTTTCTTGTTGCTGATATGGAAACAAGTGGGCTGGGCGTTTGGGGGTTTTTGTTTTCAAAGAAACTGGTAGCTTGCAAAATTTGGCTTGCAATATTTTTTCCTTGTTTTGTTAATGAACAAATCATAAATACAGTGGAAGGATAAAAATGGACAAGAAATAGTTTCTGCTGCTGAATCAGCTTGAGAGAAGTTTGAGAAACCAGAAGTCTCTTAAGACAGCTGAATCTGTTGTAACCAACGTAAGCTCTACTGGCTTTTTACAAACAAGAGCTTGTTTCTGGGACTCTTCCTGAAACAAATGTTTAGTTTTGTTGGCAAAATTCTACAAATCTCTTTCTGGCAATTGGGTCTTGAAATGCTGAAGCTGCAAATGTAGAAGTTGTTCCCCCTGCTACAGGCATCTGTGATCTGAAAATACCCTTGCTAGATGTTCCTCTGCTGCATTGGGTGTGTGTGCAGCAGGG
The DNA here is from genome assembly GCA_035041135.1 of Platyrinchus mystaceus. Taxonomy (NCBI): domain Eukaryota; kingdom Metazoa; phylum Chordata; class Aves; order Passeriformes; family Tyrannidae; genus Platyrinchus; species Platyrinchus mystaceus. The sequence continues at coordinate 8,379,512 of JAWWLV010000038.1, read as the reverse complement.
AGGTGGAATGTTCAGAGGGTGCAGTTGCCAGGGGCTGGTTGAGAGAGCCATCTACTTCTATCCTAGAAGCCTTTTAGGCATTGCCCTCTTATCCCATCAACACAGGGTGAAGAGATAAAACCACCAACCACCAAGGTCACATTGTTGTCGGGAAGTTGAGCATCTCTCTTTGCCAGTGAAGGTCCTTGTTTAACCCTGGTCATTGTTACACTCTGGCTGCCAAAAATCAATGGCTTGCTTGATGATGTTTGTTTGCAGAGTCTTTAAATAATGGAGAGTGGAAAAACAACCAAACTGCTCATTGTACATTAGCTGTTGGCTAACAAACGATTACAAATATCTTCTGGGCTTGCTTTGTGTAAGCTCTGCTTCCTCTTCATTTTTTACATAGGTAATAATATACTGAGCCTCCCCAAACCCTGCTGTCACTACACATATTCATGTACAGACTTATTGAGCTGCAATGATCACAGCAAGAAGTGTCTATGAAAACTGTTGCTGTGGCAGTGATGAACTCGGTGTGGGCTGCAAAAACCACTTCAGACACTTCCTTTGTGCCCAACAGTTGCCCGGCACTGAGCTCCCTGAGCAGCTGCACTGCACTTCTGGTGTTTCTCACATTTTCTGGTGTATCTGGGCCTGGAGTTCCTGCAGAACTGAAAGTCCAGGGTGTCTCTCATCAGCCTTGGCTTTCCAATGTTCCTGCTTAGGGCAGCAGGAGCTGGTGGGCTTTGAACACTCTTGAACATTCTCTCTCAGCACTTTGTCTTGTGCAGAGCTTGTGATGATGCTTGGGATTTTCTCCTTGCACTGCTTCCCTTTGACTGGTGCTTTTAACCACAGACTGGTTTCCCACTTCACCCAAAGTGTGTAAGAAATTGGATGACTTAACATGTGCTGCTTTCAAACACAGAGGTTGGAAAACAAAGCCTCTTTAAAGTAGTGCTTGTCATGCAAGGAAGTGCAGCAAAGGCCTTCTGGAAGTATCAGAGAAAATTGCTTTCTGAACAAACAAGGGGACTTCAAAAAGCTCAGCTGGGCTTGGCAGTGAGAGCAGCTGTAAGAGTCGAGGGTGGCTCTGGGCTCTGGTAAACACTTGAACCTGGGGCTGCCTTGAGCCCCTCTGGGGGAAGGTGGCTGTGCCCCCTGCAGCTGTGGTTTGAGTCTCTCAAATCACAGACAATTCAGCTTCCTCCTCTCTCTCCTCTTCCTCCAACCAGTCTTCCAGCCAGCATATGGAAACCCATATTTCACGTTGTGGGGTTAAAAGAGGACAGAAGAGAAATGATGAGGGGTGCAGAGGACTCGAGGTGTTGACAAAGGCAGGCAGTTTGGTACAGGCTCAACAGGAGGTAGAGTCCTGTGGGAGGCCAAGATGAAAGGAGCTGAGAGCAGACACTGGAGACTGCTTGGAAACCAAACAGCTGGTAGGGTGGATGCTGGGGATTTTGAAATGGTAGTTGGGCTCAGAAGAGGAATCAGGTGGGCAGGTATCTAAACAGCCTGTAAGTGAAGTCATGCTGCCCCAGAGCCGTGGAAATGAAGTCTCTTGCTCTGTGCCACTACTTTAGAACTTCTCTACCCACTCAAGCAATTGCTGCCTGCTCATGTCCCTGGCTGGGCCTTGAGTTGAGGAGTGACTTCCAGCTTGCAGGCTTTAGGAGTGACTTGGTTCACAGGTTTCTATGTAGTAGGTCTGCTTCTGTCTGACTTCTGTTTCTACAATAGGATTTAGTCATTAGCCCTTCTGGGTCTACCTAGGGTTGAAAGATCTGCCTGTTCTCATGTCTGTTCTGCCAGTGGTTTGGTGGCTCTGCTAGACACGTGCCAGGCAGCTGCTGGTGTCACCACATGCTGCACAGCCACCAAAGTTCCTTTTGTGGCTCTGTGGTGCTGTATGTTTGTGGGGCACTTCCCCACACTATCCTGTGACTGTATTCTGGATATACCACCTTGTACATGTTTTCTAAGGTCAGGGGGCTGGGGGAGAGGGTCAGCTGAGGCAGGAGGTAAACTCTCTAGGTGGGAAGAGAATCACAGGGCAGCACCTCTAGCGAACTTAGGAAGACCAGTGTTTGGCCTGGTGTTGACCCCCATGATAATCCAGACAGCTTTACCCACCTGATAATGGCACCCTGTTAATGCATGTGGAAAATCTGATTGGCCAATGTTGCATTTTTTACCTGAGATCCTTCCTTTTTTTACCTGCGGTTGAAGGCGAGTCTCTTCAGCCATGGGGTTGAATTGCAGGTCCCAAAGTTGCACTGCTCTTATCTCTCTCCTCAGCCCAGAGCTGCTCATGTGGGCATAGCTGCTATAAAGGGCCCAGTTAAATGTGGAAATGATTAAGGCTCTAAGATAGCAGTGTGCCAGCATCTGTGTTGCGTGCCACTGTTAATCCCCAGGGCCGGACAGGACATGGAGACCCAAGCCACAGTTCAGGAGATCAGCTTGGTTAAACAGATGCACACTCAGAAAGCAATAACATGCTTAAATACCTGACATTTTTCAAAGTAAGCAATCTTTTAGGAATTAACCTTTAATATTTTTACCCTGTCTTCAGTCAGACTCATAACAGAGCACAGATTATCTGTTTAAATGTAAGTGCAGCAATTAAGTGTGTGAAATATTTCTATGCATAAATCCCTTATTTTTCCATTTTCTATTTCCCCAGGAACTGGCAAACTCTGTCTACTTGGTTATGGAGGTGAGTGTGTGTCTTCTTTCCTTTTTTTACGCTCTTTCCCTCCCTCTTTTTTAATTTTTTTTAACCTGGTTTTGAGCAGACCAGCGTGTTCACAAGTGGTGCTTCTTGCTGGCAGTCTCACCTGTGATGCTTTGCTAATCTAATCTGCAGCTGCAAGCCTTTGAGAGGCAGAGCTGTGTGGGTGCAGATAGCAGCAGAGGGATTTTTCATATTGCTGCTGTCAGAAGGTCATGCTGGCACAGGCTTGAGGAGTCAGATGTTTTACCTTGGGGGTCAGATGGGTGCTCTTGGGTGATATCTGCTTCAGAGATACGTGGGGAGGGAATTTTCTTGACACAGGTTGCCTGCAAAGCTTGGGAATGTTTTCTGTCCTCTACAGTTTTCACTCTGAAGTCTTGTTGACTTTTCTTAATGATGTGGAACACTGATGTGAGGAATTTCAGGTTCCAGCTGTGGCTGCTCCCAGGCTTTCCTCAGCCAGCTGGTGGTGACCCTTCTGCTTTGTTCTGGTTTTACCTTTCTCTCTGATGTGCACAAGAGCTGGTTAATGCTGGTGTATCATAATGCAGCCTAACATTTAGGGGAAGTGGGACAGGAGAGGAAGCCACAGGAATGGGCTTTTCCCTGCCAACTTCCCAATATGTATTTTGACACGTGTGATCACTTATGTTTAAATACTGTGATAAGCCTGCCATCCTAGTGCAGTTTACTGTTTTTAATCTTTGATTTGCCTTACATTAACTGAGCTTTCTGTTCTGTTTGCAGTACTGTAATGGTGGTGACCTGGCTGACTACCTTCACAGTAAGTAGAACAGTATGGAGGATATCCTCTGTATTCAGAAGGAAATGCTCACTGGTTTAGCTCATTCAAGTTTCTGGGGCTTGTACAAGATCTAAGTAAGCAGATTGTGTATCCTTTTTTTTTTTTTTCTTCTTTTTAAATTCCTGCAAAATAAAGGGTATCACTGCCCCTTATTCTGAGAGGTTCACCCTTGATAATCATTTGAAAACTGAGAATCCATTACAATAGAAGTTGGTCTTGTAGTCCTTTCTATACAGGTCAGTAGTGACTGTTGTCAGTAGTTATGTATTTTAGTTACAATGGCCTTATAGGCTAAACATATTTCAACACTGCTGGGGACACAGTTTGTCTTTTCTTGGTCACTGGCAAAAAGCTATTTATACTGAAGCCTTGCAGTTCTGTAGGGCTGGATTAAAATAAGATCCCAAGAGTATATTTCACATTCTTTAAGTTTACCCCTGAGGGTGTTCCCATATCTAGGGCAGAACACATTTTCTATTTCAGTGTATTGAGGGTGACTGTAGTGCAGCCACTAGTGCTGAGAGGGTGACAAAAACTATGAACTTCAGGGTCTTGTGGAGACAGTAGCACAGGTACCTGGGACTGTGGGGCCTGGAATAATTTTTGATGAGACTCAAGGGTGTCTTTGCCATCAAACCAAATGAAAAGTGCTTTGCCAGCTCTGTTTCTGGGACTCAAGCTTCAGTCTCCCAAGGTGTTTTTCAGTGGAGCACATGGCACAGGATCCTGGCCTTTGAGAAAATCACCTTGCACCTGAATATCTAAAATAAAGAGGATAACATGTTTAACAATTTACTTAGCGGCAGTCAGACACAGCCTTCTATTTTTTTGTTGCCCTGATTGAATCTTTTTTTCCCTTTAAAGTTGCTTTCTTGATGTTTTGCATGTTAACTAGAAGATTACTAAACGTAAAGAGACAAGTTTAATCTCATTTTATGTGTGGCTCTGGGTCATGGTTAAACAAAGTTTGTTCACACTGTTCAAATTAAAAGCTAGTCAGCTGGATAATACTTCAGGCTCCTTATTGAGGTATGTGATGCCTGGAAATGGCAGAAATTGAAGGATTAAAAGCTAAATTTACATTTGCCCCACAGCTAGTGTTGGTATCCCTAGAATCATTATTTGGGGCTTGATGCTAGCATGTTGCACTCTATTTATGCAGGCTAATGAATTATGCTTGTGGACTTCAATTTTCAGAAAGAATTTATTACTTGGAGGGAAAAAAAAAAGAACATTTCATTTGTTTAAAATATGGGTGAGATAGAAGAACAAAGTGAAGCATGCGGTTAGTTAGGCTGTTAATACAGCTCACTTCCTTCTTTACCAGCTTCCCAAGTAACCTCAACTGATGGTTAGTTTGAGAAAGTGATGGTGAATTTTATTTTCCAAATAAAATTCAGTTTTACCCCAGTCAGGTTTGTTTGAGTGTTGCCTGGGGTACGATTTGAGCCTTCTCTGCCTGAGTTAATTTGAGAAAGTTAACCTTTAGCTCTGTTTTTACCAATAAAATACATTACCTTGACAACTCCAAAGAGCAGCTGTTGTGACTGGGAAACTGGTGCTTACTTTTATTTTAACTCTTAACATCTGTTTGCTTGCTGGTTGCCAGTGAAGAGAACCCAGCAGGCACTGATTTCCAGAGGGAGGAGTCAGTAAGGGACTGCAGTTAGTGACTTCCATCACTGCTGCAGAGATCTGGGTCTTCCAGATCCCAGAGCCCACATGTTGAGTGTCAGCTTTGTCCACTCCACCACGCTCTCCTTTGGGGTATCTCCTCTCCCAGCTTCTGCTCAGGGTGCTTTTGACAGGAGTGATTTTTTTTTTTTTTTTTTTTTTTTTAACTGAAAGCTCATCTTGGAAAGTTTAGATTTCTTCCAGGGTGTTTCAGTGGCACACAGGAGGCTCATCTCTGTTGAGCAGTTATTGTGCTGCTTCAGTTATTTTGATAATTGTGTGAGGGTGTTTAATTGCAGCATCTCCTTTCCACTGGCTCCTCAGACACTTGTGCTGGTCGTTCCTGTAACACTTAACCAAGCTGTGCATGCAAATCCCCTGCTTCTCATTGAATGAGCTGCTTGTAAGCTTCCCCATCCATTCTGCCCTCTAATTACAGGCATTAGGCAATATGGTAATTCCATGTTGAATCCAAAGGCACTCTAATTCTCCTTGTCTTCATAACTGGAGGACGTGCATATGTGCACGTTGCAGTGCTGTTGGCCAGACCCGTCTCCTGGGTACAGCCCAAGGTTGTGTCTCAGCACAGCTTCTCTGCTGATGCTGTTGTTGTCCTTTAGTGGTACAATGCAATTGCCCTGCTGGGAGATCTCTTTGCCTGTGGGTTTAACTCATGCCCATCCTGGGGATGTACTGAGCTGAGAGTGGCAGATCCCTGCTGTGTGTGGTAGAGCTGTGGGGAGCGTTACAGAAGTGACCATCCCGTGTACGGGAATAACGGGAATTCCGTGTCCTCAGGTACTTAAGGGGTTCAGAGCAGGCTGGTCTAAAATTCCTTCTTAAGTTCTGTGAGTTGGCTTTGACACAGGCTGTTATGGGCACTTCACAGGAGAGTGTTTTTGACCTTTCTCAAAGCTGTTTCTTTTGAATCAGAGCAGGGTATTTCTTGGTTTGACCACAGCAGATGCAGGGAGCTGTGATCTGTCTAGTCCATCCCAAGTGGGACCCTTTTGCAAACCAGATGTGTGAAGCATTGCTGTGTAGCTTTTATTCCCTCTGCAGGCAGGTAATTAAGAAATATCTATGACAGGACCTGGCCTATCATGAATAAATCTCCTGACTTGTACACAAGACTTCACAGGAGTCCCTCTGGCCATGCTCTGCATGGGTGGAACTCTGGGGTGGGTACAAGCCAGGCCCCAAATAAATCAGCTTGATCTCAGACTTCAGTGTGATTTGGATTGGGCCCATGTTAGAGATACTCGTGACACCTGTGGGTAACAGGAGATGTTCTTTTTCCTAAATAACTTTTCCAAGATGGTGTTGTAAGGTAACATCAGTGGATGTGCTCCAGGGCACCTACTCTTGGATCAGCTAACAAGGGCTGTTTACTACACTTTACCTGGCAGCCTCCTGCAGGTTGAACATCTCAGCACAGGCTGACCAGGGCACTTCCTTCTACACCTCAAGAGCTACAAGGCACAGAGGCCCCACACTGACCCAGAGTAAATATTTGCTGTGATCTACTGACCTGTGCAGCCGCTGTTCCCAGGGCAGGAGGCAGAGTGCCTCCTCACTGAAGTGGAGCCCATGAAAATAAACACAGGGATATTATTGCTTCTCAGTAATGGCAAAGTAGGGCTTGTGAAACAGCTCTCTCTGCAAGAATGTATTGCTCACCACAGACATCCCCAGGGATGCCCAGACTTTAGTGCAGGCTTAGTATTTGGCCAGTGGTTTCCTGATGAAGATGAGAATATCCCCTTTTTACAGGGATAGAAGTACAAATTCCCTATTTGGGATGCAGCAAGGAAAGTGTTGTTTTGTTCTCCATTGTTTATTTTTTTGATGGCACCTAAATTGAGTGAGTTTTCTGTATCTTCTTCTACCCTCTGCTGTTGGTAGCTGGTCTAGGAGACCTTTTGCTGGCCAATATCCTGAAGTCTTGGAAAATGTCAGTTGTATTTATGTCTCTGTCCTTCAGTTGCAGATTGGTGCTGTCACACAGCAGACTGATGGGCTGAGTGTGAGAGATAAGGAGTTTTGTTTCCTGTGTTACAGCCTGTTTGTCGATGGAGGGAGGTGAAAGGATATGCCCCTGCAGTCCCCCAGGAGCCAACTGTCCCTTCTCTGTTCCTGAGGGCAGCACTTCAGTGTCACAGTCCTGCCTTCCTACCTGGATTTGTGGGATTTAATGCTGCCAGAGGATCCAAACCTCTGTCTTGATTTTGCTGCACTGCAACGTGGTAGCTCCACTTTGCCACTCCAGTTGCACTGGGGAATCTGTCTGCAGGCTCAAGACACCAGTTTAGATTCTGTGTGTGCCAGGAAAACAGTACTTTTGCAGGGCTTAGAGCTTTGTACAGAGTTCTGTGGGGCGGAAAAGCTTAAATTCTGCAGAAATTAATAGTTTAGAAGCCCTATTTTCTATGGGTGAATGGATTTTTCTGATCTTGGTAGCGGTGTCGTTTTCAGTATCATAAAGAGTTAGAATCCACATTAGGGAGGCTCAGCTGGTTTGCTGAGGGCTGGTGGCTGGTTCTGTGTTAGTTTTATAGCCACCAAATTATATAAAGGAGAGGGTAATGCCTCAAAGTTGTGGCATGTTGTTGGGACTGCAGGTCAGGACAAGGCTCTCAACAGTTTCCCTGCTAGAGTGTATTTAGCCAGGAGTTGGTAATTGCCTGTTGGCTTAATAATAAGAATTGCCAAGTTTCAAGCCTTGCTTCGTGTTTGGGAGATGAGACAGCCTGTCTGTTCCTGGGCCTGAGCTGAATTGGGCAAAAAAACAAAAAAAGGAGTTCTTGCTCTTTTGTTTAAAGATGGTGTTTTAACCGTTCCTGAATAGATTTCCTTGAATAGAAATCGCAGAAATACTGCAGAGACCTTTTTGGAGAGAATACTGAGCACAGCTAAGGGATATTGGACTTCTAATAGGCAGAAAATGGTATGGGACTGAGTAGACTGAGATAAGTCGGCAGGAGGTCGGGGAAAGCCTTGTTAAAGATGAGGCAGCGCTTTTCTGAAAAGATGGAAGTGGGTTTTGAAGACTTGCATCTGAGCTGCCTCTTAATATCCTTAAAATCCCTTCACAGAATCTCCCCCTCTTGCAGAGGAGTCTCATGAATTCCAGCTGGGTGCCAGTCCATGAGGAAAAAGGCCCAGCAAGGGGAGAGGAGCTATGTCCATGTGCACTGGTCTCACGTGTACGAGTCCAGGACCACCTGATAGCTGCGGTGACACTTTAGCTGTGTTTGTGCCTCCTCCCAGAACAGTGAGGTTTGGGAGTGGTGGGAGTTTATTTTCTATTCTAAGTGCTGTTTAACTTATCTGTGTCCCTTGCTGCTTCCCATGCACGTATTTTAAAAGTTAGATTTTTAATTTCCTGTGTTGTGTTAAAGCTGTGTGCAACCTCAGCTGTGTTTTCATAAGGATTCCTCCCTGCTAGCTGACTGGGTAGGGTGGTGTTTTGAAGCTCCTGCCTGCCTGTTTTAATGTCTTTACTAGAGAACAGCTGGAAAAACACTAATGAAGTCCCAACTAATTTACAGGGACCTTTTACAAAAGAAATTATTTTATTTAGGTGGAATGGTGCTTGCTTGAAGCCTGGTTTGCTCAGTGACTGACAAGGAGGCAGGCTGGTAGCACTGTTGATCCTGGGGTTTGTTCAGCAGGCTGCTCCCAGCTTTGGCAAGAGTTTCATACGTATAGTTCTTAAAATAACGAGAGCTGATGTCGCATTGCTCTGGTTAGAAGGGCCAGTTGAACATTATTTTAATCTCCTCTATGTTTATTTTCACACTGCAGTTCTTGGGAAGCCCATATCTCTGGAGAGGGCACTTCAGAGCTTCTGTGTTAGCCCTTGACTACTATTATATTCTTTTTAAAAAATTTGCCTGTGAAAGCATTCTGAGACATTCTTGCTGCATTTATGGAGGGTGTCAGATGAGGGTTTGAAGGGGTCACTTGGTAGGGTGTGTTGTTAGGTGTTTCACCCAAACACTGCGTTTGGGATTAGAGCTGTGGTCTGGTCTAGTGGGTTATGATGCACAAAGGTTAGGCCTAGACTTGGATTCATACCCAAAGTTACAGATCCCTGGTGGCCACGTGCTATAACTGACTGAATTTAACCTGCCAACCCCTTCCAGGCCCAGCACATGCCTTAATGACTCTTGCAGGCATAAATCCTAATCCTAACTGCCTTTCCTTTGTGATAAAGCTCTGACCAAAGCTCAGAGGCAGCCACAGCCCTGCCTACTGCTTGTCTGGATCTGGCTGGCAGCTCTTGCTGTGGAAAGCCCTAAACCTCACCAAATGTCACTTCTGGCTGCAGTTAATAACCCAAATTCATCACCCAGTGCTGGCCTGAGTTCAGCATGAGAGACTTGGGGCTGAAAACAGCCCTGACCGCAGAATAAGCTGGGAATGCAGACGCTCTCCCTTGTTGCCTGTAGGAATCATTCAGAAATGGTGTGTGGGGAAAAGACATCATACGTGGAAATAAAGATGACAAATTATGGCTAATTGCTGTGAGAATCTGCCCTCTGGGCTCCTCAGGGAACTGGCATTGTAAGGTTTTCATCTGTGGTCATTTTTTTTTTTCCCTCCTTCCCAGCTATGCGGACACTTAGTGAAGACACCATCAGGCTCTTTCTCCAGCAGATAGCAGGTGCCATGAAAATGCTGCACAGCAAAGGCATCATCCATCGGGACTTGAAACCACAGAACATCCTCCTTTCCTACGCTGGGGGCAGGAAATCAAATCCCAACAACATCCGCATCAAGATCGGTAAGACCCCGTTACGAATGTCACCCTGAGCATCCTCAGGAGGGTGTGGTGATGGATAAGTGGCAAGCCTCAATCCTTCTTTGGGGAGCTGTCTAGGAGGAGAAAAGGATTGCTACCCTGCTTTTAAATTTCCCTAACACTTTTCATCTTCCTCGCTGAGTTCCTCTGCTAGATGTTGCCTTCAGCTGGCTCCAAGCAGGAGGAGCAAAAGCTTTTCCTGCTCTGCCAGGACACAGACTTAGCACAAAGGAATTGGGCAGGCCTTGCTCTGCCCCCAGCTGAATGGTGCCTGCCTCCCTCAGTAAAAACAAACACACCACCAGCCTGCCCTAATTGGCTTGTAATCTCCAGGCTTACCAAGAAATAAGCAGAAGTTCTGACTTTTTTCTTCAGCTTTTAATAGTATTGAGGTAAATGTTGGTGCCTGAAGGCCTGACAGTAGCTGCTCTCCTGGCTGGTCTCAGAGAGCACAGAGCGGGGTCAGGCACACCAAAAGTGGGTGTTTTCACAACCTGAGTTAGAGGCAGATTTCTCAGCTGCATCTTGAAGAGATTCATGTTCTGCACATCAGGCAGATGGACCACTAGTAGTTGGGATCAGTGCTCCAGAAATCCAGTTACAGAGCACACATATCCCCTGTGGTCTCTCAGAAATGAGTGCTGGATGATCCAACCCTCACTTCTGGTTGTGTTACAGCTCCTGGGCTGAAGCTGACACCAGTCAGGTCCAACTGTTCCTCACCTGAACCCTGTGCTGGGGAGAAAGTGTTTAATGCTTTCATTCAGCTGAGAAACGAGGTCCAGTGGAAAAGTTTGAAATGTTGCTGCCTCTTTGACTGAAGCATTGTGATGTGGTTGTTGATTTTTTAATTTTTATTTTTGTGAAGGGCAGAGTTATTGTCTGGGGGGGTGGAAGGGACTGGGAGCTTCAAACACAGGCAGGAGCACTGCAGGCACAGCTGCTCTTGGTTGTGATGTACCCTGCAGCCCTGAGGAGTACAGGGTCCAGGGAATATCTAGCTGTACCAGTTCATTAGTGACAGATGACAGTGTCAGTCTCGTAGCTTGAAATATCTGGTAACCTTGAGAGAACCTCTGAGTGTCATATGATCAGATGCTCAGTAACCTGCAGAGGTAATTTGTCTTGGTATTCCTTGTCCCTGGCTTTTCTGCTTTGGCTCAGCTTTCTGTCCTGTTCCTGGGAAGAAGAGGAAGACTCCTTTCAGCAGGGCTGGGCTGGGAAGTGTGGATGGTGGTGGGTAGTGGTTCGTCCTGGGTGTCTGTTACACTGAGCCTTTTCAATGGAGGGGAACTTTCAGTTCCCCAGATGGAAGGTTGAGGTTGAGGTGGCAGCAGATGAACTGGTTAGTTATGAACTGGCACACTCTCACTGAAGTCAAGAGAGCTCTCCTAGATGACATTTCGAAGTGCAGGCAAATGGGTGGAAGAAGTGACTGTTTATCCCTGAAAAATGGATGGGAGTTTGTTCTTCTGGGCTTTTGTGGCTTGGTGTGTCCTTTTCTAGTGTCTGTACCCTGCATTAATAACTAGCACAAGGATGATGCTGTTTAAGAAGGGAGCTATCAAAGTCTTGCTAAGATGGGATAGTGCTGTGGAAGTAGAAAGCACCAAGTGGAGGAGGTGCAGGCTCTCTAGAACTGGTGTCTAACCCTGACCTGATTCTTTTCTCTTTGTAGCTGACTTTGGGTTTGCCCGGTACCTGCAGAACAATATGATGGCAGCAACACTGTGTGGTTCACCAATGTACATGGTAAGTGTGGTTTGCCTGCACGGTTTTCTGTGTTGTTCTTGCTTTATCCCCCAAAAGCAAGGCTTTGTTTTTCTTTAGTCTTTCCCCCAGAGGTGAAATTTTATTTACTTGTCAGAAACCAGCTATTACATAGGGGGCTTCCTAAAGTTCTGGCTGCTGGTAATGTCAGGCAATGGGTGCCTGTGCTGTCATGTAATTTTCAGATGAGCTTTGGATAAATAAATGGACTATTGATTGTTGTCTACTCCCAGAAACTGCATCTCCCAGAGGTCACCTAGGCTTCTCCCCTGAAGGCATTGGGAAGTGCAATCTGTTTCCTCTGCTGTGAGCAAAGCAACAACAGAAGAGTGAGGGCTGGGGAGATACTTCACATGTCTGGCTATTTGAGGTGTTGCTTCCCTGGAGAGGAACCTCAGTAAATCCCTGCTGCAGCAGGTCCTTTTGAGACAGAGCAGTTCCAAAAACCTGCTGTCCCCTCAGCCTTTGCAGTCAAATTCTTTCACCAAACCAGTTGCTTCCAGGATGACTTCTTAGGTTGTGAAAGAGATGTGTATAAGAAACCAAACTGATCCCTTTCAGCCTCTCTGTGCTTCCCATTTTGGGATCAGGTTGTGATGAGGTGATCTGTTGTTTGTGCTTGTGGAGCAGCAAGGTCTCAGTGTCACATCGAGTCAGTGAAATTAAAAATGACAAAACTGGACAGAAATAAAAATGTCAGAGGTAGACATGTAATAGTTCCTGTGCATGTGGGTGTCTGAGCTCAAAGAAAAACATGATGTGGGTCAATTTAGGTTGAAGTTTTAAGAGGTGCTCTGAGGCAGGAGGCACCTGATTTGAAACATGGTCTAATCCACTCTAATCCAATCTGTTTTGTCTGTAGTCTTTGGGCTGGACTGTGCTGCACTGCACAGGGGTGGTGCATTTGGTAGCCTGTTTCACAGTACTAACTTAAGCAAAACAGACTTCCTCTCCCTTTTTTTGAAGCCTGATGTTTATTTGAACTATGCTATATGTGAAGATGATGTAACTCTCTTCTCCTATGAGAGTTTCCTGAATTGTCTATTTTTAGTGGTACTTTTTGTGACTCGCTTGTGAAAGTAATTGAAAACACCCAGTTTAGGGCTGGAGGAAGCTAGTGATGACATTTTTCTATTTATTTTTTATTTTTATTTTAAACAACTCTGGATGTTACAAGGAATCTCAATGTTTCATATGGTTCTGTGTTTACTGATGGATTTGAAGGAGGATGAGGAGAGAGGGTTTGATTGGGATTTAGGGAGTGTTTGAAGTCTGTCCCTACTGCTATTGTGGATCTTGTGCAGGAGCCCTGGGAACATCTGCTGGCAATGCAGGCCCTTATTCCCTGCTTTGGGTCACAGCCTATTGCTGCTTGTTCCATTTTGCTCTTTTAAAAAAGAAAGGTGTTTTACCCCCACCAGGATGAGCTTTCTGTCTGAATCCCAATATGATCCATGTCATGCAAGACTTGAAGCTTCCTTGTGCAGTTCTTGTCCTGCCTCCTTGGCTTTGTTTGGTGCCATACCTGCTTCCCTTACAGACAAACTGAGCTCCTGTCCACAACCTGTTTGTTGCCATTATTTTTTTTCTCCATTATATGTGGCCTTTACTTCTAACAGAGCTAGAAAATTGATCCTGTTCCATGCTGGCAGCACTGCAATGAAATCTCTAGTCATAAACTCATGGGATTAGCCAGCCTGCCCTTCTGCCCCCCCTCTGCTGCTGCTCCTAAGGCTCACTCCTCCTGAGCCATGGGGCTCTGGGGGCTTGCACTGTCTCCAGCTTCTGGAACAAGCCTGGGAGCAGCTGAGTGCACGGTCTGAGATGAGAACCCAGAGTTTGAGGCACAGCAGGGCTCAAGCTGTTGGACTGAAACACAGAGGGCTTTGAACCCAAACTGTGACCTTGGCAGCAGGCTCTGGAGCTTAATTAATGTGCTGCCATCTTGGGCTAAATGAGGAAAGTGCCCAAGTGAAGCAGCTCAGGATGGAGGCTGGAGCTTAACCTGTGCAGTGTGAGCCTTGGCTGCTCCTGATCGTTTACCTGCTCCTTGCTCTGGCTGAGAAGATCTGTCTGTGCCATTTCAGTGAGGCTGCTTCTGAGCATGGGTGGATTCAGCAGAAAATGAATGCACTGCGAAGGGAAAGTACTGAGTTTGCCCAAAATACTCAATACTTTTTATATTCCTGAATTAAAGTCTCTGCTTCCCCCACTTAGATAGGCAATTGGCCCTTTCAAGATAGTGTTCCAGTCTTCCTGGGAGCAAATCTTTTGTGGTAATTGAGGAATTTAGCTCATGAGTTTTTAAAGCATGATAGTGAACTCTCTTTCTTGGAGCTGCTGGGAAAAAAAAAAAAAGCTATATGTTCTTATAAAAGAAATTTCTGTTCTCTCCTCAAAAAGGCACCAGAAGTCATTATGTCACAACACTACGATGCCAAAGCTGACCTCTGGAGTATAGGAACCATCATTTACCAGTGTCTAACAGGAAAGGCTCCTTTTCAGGTGAGTTGCTTAGATCTCATGTTTCTGACTCTCTCCTCTTTTTTTTTCCCCTTTAATCCAGTTACTCAAAGGCTTCTGTCATTATAATGTCAGCTCCCCTAGATCCAGCCTCATGAAGGTCTGGCTGTCCAACACCTTGACAGTGTGGGGCTTTATATGTTGTAATGCTGGCTGTGTTACTAGAATATGACTCTTTTCTGGTCTGTATCTCACTGAAATGTATTCCTCAGTAATAAAGCCTTAGGAATGGTCATTTATTGAGAAAATTACCATGAATCAGTTAAAGCAGTGGGTTTTTTCAGGCCTGTTTACAACTGTACTTAGTGTATAATTTATAATTATTATAATTCTGTTGTGTATGGAAGGACAATAAGGAAGATTGTAATTGCAGGTTAATGTTCAGGATGATTTGGTGGTAACTGGTGTATTGCAGCTGAATCAGCTTGGTTTTCAAAGCAGTTAAGTAGAACCTTATCAAAAGGATCTTATCTGCCATCTCACAGCAGTCCCTTCCAGCCTGAAATGTTTATGTTCATCAGGTCCAAACCCCTCCAAAATACAGCACAGTCCTGCAAAACTCCACCCTGTACTTAAATGCCATAACTTCTGGCTGAGCTGAAACATATCTTTTGTGAACAGCATTCTCTGATTTTAAATTTTTGAATGGTGGAGAATTCACCACAGCCTTATGTGTGTTTGAGAATTACTTCACATATTTTTAATCATACATAGCTGGAGTGAACTGTGGCCCTCCATTCACATGTCCTGACATCTCTTTATCCTGATTCCCTAACAAAACAAAATGGAGACAAAAACCCCAAACAAACAAAACCCGCCACGCCCCCTAAATTAATAGAAAGGAAATAAAAACAAATAGCACAAATAAAAAAAGTCAGTCAAGGCAAATCTATGGTCATGTAATAAAGCAAATGTCATGAAGTGCAGGACTTTCTGAGCTTTTAGTTCCACAGCTCTTTAGGATTTCACACAAGACCTTGCATGTTTATGCAGTTACCTCATCAGGGAGGATAAAATGAGTTCTGAATCTGTTGCAGGAAAGGGTGGGCAAATACAGGAGTAAACTAATGGTATGTTTTGGTTTTGTCTTGAGCCAAGAACACGTTTTTCCTTCAGGGTAATTTTTTCCCTGCTGCTATAAGAATCTTCCATCCCAGTGCTTTATATTCTATCCACCAGCTTGGTCTGTGTTTAGAGCAAGACTTCATTTTCTTTACATGTTTCTTTTTTTATGAACACCCCTAAAAATGCATTGAACTTCTGAATGGCTTCTGTTTATTGGTGTTGGTCTCTTTGTTTGAGAGGAGAAAATGACTGTTAGGATAACACACAAATATTTATTTTTTTTTAAAGAAAAAAATGTGGGGAAGGAGAAAGCAGGCTTTGACTGCTGCACAGGAGAGCCTGGCACTCATTCTCCCTTGTAACTTGGTACTTTTTAGTCTCTAAAGGCACCTTGATACTGTGCTCATTCAAATAATTTAGTTACCATTTAATATATTGTAGGTTTTCTTTGCTTAGTAGATTGTACACAACTGTGGAGCCTCTGATTTCTGTGGAAAAAGAGCAGGTGGTTTTTTTTCATTGGTCACTGAGGGATGGCACAGAAATGTTCTTCTGAAAACATTTGTTCCTATAGAGAAGACTTTCACAGGAAATAGAGTTGAATATTAGTCAGCTTCACTCAGCTCTCCAGCCAAGGTTTTGGAAGGGCAGATGGTCAGAAAACCATCAGTGTCCTGCCTGAAGGTGTGTGCTCAGGCTCTGTGTGCACAGGGGAGAGCAGTCCTGTGTGCCCATGTCCCTCTGATTGAGCCATGGCAAAAAAGGGACACTTGAGTCCCTCCCCAGCTGCTCCTGACCCCTGCTTTGTGCTTGTCTCACTAGATAACCTCTCCTTCCCATATACATCCAGCATCTGTTGGGCTGGGAACGGGGGTCATTTGTTCCTCTATTTTAATTTTTCCCCACGCCCTTTCCTCTTTTGGAGTTTGGATTTTGAGGCTCAGTGCCAGACCCGTTAGTTACTGCAGGAGCAGCTGTGGATTTGTTTGATCAGGGAGAGAGAGGAGCTCAGCCCAGATGGTTCTCTGTGCCCCATCTATTTGTTTTGGCCATGTGTGTCACAAATTGCCTTCGAGCTGTGAGATCCAGGTGAAAGAAGCCTGTCCAGGGCAGATGCTGGGGAGCTGGTTAAAGGTTAACTGGCTTTCTGTCTTTGTTGGCATGACTGTGTTGTAAGAATTTGCTGATGGTCATTGATCAGGGAGAAACTGTTGTTTACAGGGCTTTTAGGAGAAAAGAGGGGTAGTGGACAGGGGTGACAGGGACACCATGAATAGCAATGAGTGCTTTTGGGAGGGATGTCTCCAAATGGGTGGGGAGAGAACAGGCTGATTCCACGCAGTGCCACCAGCAGACCCAGTTGTACAGGGAAACCAGGAACTGGATTTCTGACGTTAACCTCTTCAGGCTAAATCCTCACCGTGCCTTCCCTCCCAGGCTGGCAGGAACAGCCCCTCATCCCTGTCTGGCTGAGATTCCCATGGGAATCTGGAGCATGAACCGTGCTGTGTTTGGGCACTCTGGCTGTTTGCTGCATGAGCCAAGCAGGCCCCTCCAGGAGGCTGCAAACCAAAGGGACTCTGGTGTTATCTGCGGTGAGGAGGAAGGAGCTGCCTAAAAATCAAATAGGGCTTCAGGGAGATGGGATAGACAGAGAAAAGATCAAATGTGTGGAAAGGCTGAGGCAGCTGTCAATCCAGAAAGTGCTCCTAAATCAAGGCAGAGATGTGTTTATCTGAGTGAATGTGATTTCTGGCTGTCTCAGAGTTAAAATTAACTCTAGCTGGGTCACCCAAGGCAATTTCCCAGAGCCATTCCCGTCCCTTCCCTGCCTCACTGCACGCAGACAAGAAAGAAGCTGCTGATGCTCAGATGTGAACAGTTGGTAGGATGGCTGGTGAAGCTTTCTTAAGGAGCTTTTTGTATTAAACATGCCCATAAACAAAACAGTGAGACTGCCATAGGGATGAGATTAATGGGATTCATAATCCCTATAAACAGATTTGCTGAGTGCTGTATTAATGTGGAATTGTTAATTTGCCTTGCCTAATAAATGGTCTGCACTTACATCTCTGCATTTCTGTCACTCAGGACAGGACTTGAACAGAGCATTTCCATGCTGACCAATACTGGGAAGTGCCTTGGGAGTGCAGTGGTTTCCTCTTGTCCTTAACCTGAGCTGAAAAGACTGGGAGCCTGTGCCCGCTGTGAGGTGGTGCAGGCTGTGTAAACAAGTGACAACCAGAAGCAAAGCTGGAGGCAGAGAAGGAAAAGACTTACACAGGGTCTGAAACAATCTAAAACCAATCTAGTCCTTGTCAGATGGTGTTTTAAATATGATTAGTTAAATGACCTCAATCTCTCTTTTTTTGTGGGGGAGGAATCACACTGGTGTTTCTGGTGGCTTCTGTTGTGTGACCCCTTTTAAAACTGGGCAGCTCTTGGTAAGCAGACTCTCCCCCAAGCACGTGTACTTCGTGTCAGAGCTGTCTCTGGCAGTAACATAGGTCCCCTTGGACATCAGATCCTCTAAGGACCATAAAACCTGATTATCTGCTGTCTGAGCCTTTGCATGAATCTTCCAGCTCTTTATGGATATGGTGCACTGTGGAGCCAGGGAGCAGGGAAGTGACATAAGAGGCCATGCAAGTTTTTCTGCCTGGTCTGGCAGCTCTGAAAGAGTTAACCTGCCTGCTTATGTCCTTGTCCCAGCTAGCTGTTAGGTGAAAAATTAATTTCCAAGTCTGGTGTACCAAGTTCACTGCTTTAATTCTGAGTTAATTCTGTCTGCATAAGTACCAGGATTATGTGTCACTTATAGCAACTGCCATGTTGGGAAACGAGCCTTGAGGAAGACCAGGGAAGGGATGATTTTATACTTAGAATTTGTTAGGCAGGCTGCTCCTCTGTTCCCAGATCTGTTCCTCTGGACTGTCCTGTGTCCATGGGGACAGGAATTCCTGGCAGTGGTAGGTTATTCTGCTGAGACTGGGCACAGTGGTTGACTTGTTGCTGTAGTCAGTGAACCATTGGCTTTTGGACCAGTGTTTGTGGGTCTGATCCTGCTCTGTTGGCAGCAGAGAGAGAAAACATCCCCAGACAGCTAAAGAAGAAAGTTCAGGGGTTGGTTTTTTGTTTGCTTGTTTGTGATCCTTGGGCTTTCAGGGCCCCCAAATGCCATCCACTTCACTGTGGGACTCTTAACAGGCAGAGGGTGTTTGCAGCAGGTTTTCAAGCTTTTCACTGGAACTACTGAGCTAGAAACACCAGTACTTTTTTTCTTTTTTTCTTTCTAACATATCTGAATCCCCTTTCTGCACCTCCAAATCCCCAAGGAAAGGAGTCAAGGAACAGAGCAGATACCACACACACCTGCTATGAAGTGTTGATGAGATGGGGGCAGTTCAGGGAAGGTGTGAATGCCTCTGGCCCTCTTCTGTCTGAGTGCTGGGCTTTTGCATCCAGTCTTTGCCCAAGCACAACAAATCCAGTGCTGAGTGCTTTTGGAAACACTCCCCTGCCTGCTTTTCACATGCAATTCACTTGCAGGCAGCCAGCACCGAATGGGATTTGGCAGGGTTAGGCTGAATGCCTTTGTTGGCTCAACATGTTTCCACTGCCGCTGGGGACAAAGTAACAGACTGGCATGATTGAATTTGTCCAATTGTCTCTATATATAGAAAGGACAGACAAAACCAGAGCCCCTTACACCAAGGCAGCTGCTCCATAGTAACACGAGAGGGGGGCTGAGGGTGTGAATTGACCTGCTGGTGTGTCTCCTGTTCTTGGGGAAAGCTGAGCTGTCCGTTCTGCATCCCTGGGTCTGACACACGGATGCTGTCCTGCAGGTAGCAGCTGGCTCTGTGTACTTCGAATGGTCTAGTTGTTACCTGCTGAAAATGTGCTTTTTCTGGTGTTTTTCTTGGGCAGGGTGTGTCTGCCTGGAAGGTAGGTTTCAAGTTAAGCCCTTAGTTTCCTAGAAGAAGGGACTCCAGTGGCATTTTTACTCTCTTATAAATGTTTGTGGGGTTTTTTTCCATGATTCTCAGAGCAGCGCTGTTTATTGAAAAGAGAGGTGAGCAAAGTGAAGGGCCTGGTGCTTTATGAAATGCATGGTGACAGCAGGAGAGCAGTGGGCATGTTACTGCGAGCCTGGGAGCCCTCTGCCAGGAACAGAAGTGTGTGACTCATTTGATTAATAATAAAGTTATGTGAGTTGTTTTTACCAAATTAATGGTGATCCGTGGCAGTCTGTGCTGGGCACTCACTGAAATGATTCTCTTCCCCCAGTATCTGTATCAGAGACCAGCCTATCATGGGCTCTAGGGAACAGCCCTACTGAAGGAGAGTGGTCTGGGTGTGTAGGAGCAAGTGGGGATTGTGCCAAGACAGCAGAATGTGGAGGAACAACATCCCTACAGGGACATCTCTTGAACTTGGACAAAGAGGGGGGGAACTTCATTGAGGATTTTGTTGCTGTCCGAGCCAGTGCATAGAAACCCTCTCTAATGAGCTGGGCTTCATATATGAGCTGCTTTTAATATATTCTGTCTTTGCTGCCAGGAAAATTTCTGACAAAACAGTGTTTGAAGTAGATCAGAGCCTCATTGTACTTGTGAAACAATTGAGTGGTTGCAACAGGAAATGACCAGAGCAAAGAGCCAAGGCTTGTGTCCCTCTGATGTGAACGAGCCCTTCCCTCCCTGTGCTGGAGTTCTGCTGCTCCCTGTACCCTGTGTCTGTCAGGCATATTTTTCATCACACAGAGCACTGTGGCCAGGCCATTTGGTGCAGTGTGTTTGTCTCCTTAAAGTTGGCCAAAAATTACAGGCAGAGATCTGCAAGGGGAAAAGGTGTAAAATGGAGTTTTCCTGAACCAAATCGAGTGGAAGCAACTGGAAATTTTGATGCAGTTTGGCATCTTTGCTCAAGAACATTCATTTTGATGGGTCTTGGAGAAATTATTTTTGCACCTTCTGTTTGGGTCCCTGCTGTGTCTGTGAATGGCAGAGGGTGTGTTATTGCAGAAGAGACAACCAGGAAATCTTTAGTTTCTTCCTTTAGGAATCCAATAGCACTTCTTGGTACAAATCAATAGGAGAGCTGTGAAGCTTGTGTTGGTAAGGCTGTGTAAAAAATACTGTCCTGATGGGAACTACACAAGTGTGTTGATATTAGCAGCTTTTGAGACCTCTCCTTTGCTTTCTCTTGAGGTTTTTTTACAGAGCTCTGTTATCCTTAATTTTCATCTTCAGCCAGAGGGAGTAGGTGATGTTGAAACAGCATCTTATGTGGCTGCTTTTCCAGCCATGCTCTGTTAGTGGTATTTTGATGGCCATCTGCAGATTGGCTTGTCTGATTTGCCATTTTAAGCATATTAATTGACCTTAAATGCTTCTAATTTAGAAACAGAAGTAGGTGGAAGGCTCAAGGGTTTGTAGAGCCTGCCCTGAACATCAGGAGAAACTGTCTGTTGTCTCCTCATTCACACTTTCCTACACACTCTGCTGCACCAATAATTGATTGCAGATGAATCTCTCTGATCTTCCTCCCCTGTTTGTGTGTGCCTTCATGTCTGTGTCGTGCCAGCCAGCCTGCTCTGCCTTTAATAAAAGAGACTCAGCCTAAGCAGAAAAGCTTGAGACACTGGGGTTAATTTACTGGCCTGTATTATTCATTGCATGAAAACAAATGGAGAACTTGTGTTAGGAGATTTTTGCGTGTCTGTGCTTCTCTACTGGTGATTTTATTTTTAACCTCAGCCATAAACCTCTTGTGCCAATCCCTCCCCCCCTCCTTTTTTTTTTTTTTAATCTCATCTCTCAGAATTTGGAATCTTGTCATCAACATCCCACTCAGTTGTGTATATTACTGCACAAATAAAACAGGAGCTGTGGCTTGAGACCTTCTGGCTTCCTGGAATTAAAGTAGAAAATCCTAATTCAGTTGCTGTTTCTTCACGTTCCCAGTCTCTTCACAGATCCTCTTGCCCATCAACAGGCTCCCTGCCCCTCTTCTGAAGGCCCTGCAGCATTAATCCATGTTCCCAGCAGGATCTGCCATTCACCATTTGGGGCTCCTCACGTATGCAATTATTTAGTCTCCTGGGTGAGGCTATTTTAGGCCAGCTCAAACCTGAGCATCAGAGCCCTTGGAAGGGGAGAGCAGGACAGAACCAGGTCAGGGACAAAGTGGCAGCAGGTTGAAATACTGTATTTTCACCCTGGCACAGGGCTGGCTTTTCAATCTAAAGCAAGCTGCAGGTTCTCACTGTCTGTGCTGGTGCAGCAATTGAAAAGTGCCTCTCTGCTCTTCAGAGCTGCTGGGAAATAGAAATGTGAATCCCTTTCTCATTGTCAGCTGCTTCATGTACTGGTTTCTCTCTCCCATACAGGCCAGCAGCCCACAGGATCTCCGCCTCTTCTATGAGAAAAACAAGATGCTGATGCCCAAGTAAGCATTTTTCCAGTGTTGCTGCTTGTAGACACTTGTTTACCCTGTGTTTACACCTGTCCTCACATGCTCCTGGCTTGTCACTTGGGGAGGTGACTAAAATATTTGGCCACTTGCCTTTCCCCATTCCTTATACCAGCAGTGATGTGGCCCAGAGAAAATCAGGCAGCAGTGGATAGGATTGGTGTTCTCTCTCTCTGCAGACACTGCTGCTCCCCTCCACTGCAAAAATTCAGGATTCTTAGTGATCCCAAGAGCCAGCTGGTGGTCCTGTTCCACACGTGGCTTCCCTGGGAAGCCTTGGGGATAGCTCATGGCACTTCTGGGAACACGTGAGCAGCCCAACTTCAGTCCCTCCTGTAACCTGCAGTACCTGACTGCAGATCACATTCCCACTTCTCACGTGTCAGGGCAGCAACTGCCTGTGCCCATCCTGCTGTGAGGGGGGAAACACTATAACCTGGATGGAAATGGACACTGCTGCAGTATCCAAGGGGAAGAGGACTGCTTTGGTCCCAACAGGGTGTATGTTACCTCGCTGCTCAGTGCTGTGATTTGTCAGGGTATTTTGGTTTTGTTGCTGTGGTCTTTCCTTTTGATCTCTGAGCTCTCAAAGCAGAACCTGCTCTGAAAACCTCAGCCTGCAACAGAGACAGGACTGAAGGTCCAGATTAGATATCCAAAAACTGGAAGGCCTTTTTTAAGCAGAAAGTTAGCTTTGAGTTGGCAGAGCTGCTAATGCAGCCACATATACAGAAAGTTCAATGGGTTGCTGTGTATGGATTTTTCTTTTGCCTTATCAGTTCAGACAGCTCCAAGAGATAACTAGAAGGGACTGTCAAGAAGCTGGAGCTCTTATCAATGACTTGTGCTATGCAGTTGATTTCCCTTTAAGTACTTCCTTTTTTGATTTGGGGAGAAGGCAGATTTCTACCAGCATTAACTCTGGGGCATCTGCATGTTCTCCTGGATTGAACTGGAGGGCTTGATGGAGTAAAACACCCAAAGAGAACAACTTAAAGCAAAAATGCCACCACATAGTTGGAGCTGGATGGTCTGTGTGAGCAGAAAGCAGACCTTCTGTTTTTCCTCAACAGCCCAAAACATGGCTGCTCACCTTTTGAGGCAGCCCCTCTTACTAAGAGAGAAATTAATCCCTACAGCTAATCAGCTTCCTCGTGTCGATCCTGCTGCCCTGCTGTTGTTTGGCTCATGGTGCAGGGAGGGGAGAAATGAAGCTGGGCTGTAAGAGGAGAGCATGTCTGTGCTTGTAGGGATTAGTCCTTCTCCTCTGAGTCCTTTACACAGCCTGCATTCACCATTTTCACTTGTCTCCACTTTTGAACTACCAAACTCCTCCAAAATTTAGATCCAAGCCCATTGGCTTTTTTGCTGTGGAAGGTCAGATCTGAAGTGGCCTTTGTGTAAATGGCAATTCTCTGCTTTCCAAAGTCAGTTTGTCTCTAACATGGGCTGCAGTCTGTGCTATTCCTGAGTAAACATGAGTAAACTGCTTGAGAACCCTGCCAGCACAGGATGAAACACAAAACTACTCCAGAGATCTCCTCCTCAGACTGCAGCAGTGCCAGGATTTGGTTTGATTTTCCTTGGGGCTCAGCAGGCTGGCACCCACCTCCCTGCCATGGCCTTGGAGAGTGCTGTGTTTTGGCTTGGGAATGGGGTGGGGAAGAAAAGCTCATTAAATGCTCCCCAGCAGGCCCTGCCTACCCAGCCAGTGCTGCTGACAAGTGAGATGCTGTTCTGAGCATTCTGGGGAGCCCATGCCCAAAGGCCTCACAATTTTAGCAGTGCTGATCTCAGTAGCTAACGTTCATCATGCTGGTTTGCATGGCAAAGTACATCCCAGATCATGGTGGGAAGAAGGCAGATTTGCTGCTTAGCTTTAGAAAGGTGGCCTTGGAAAATTAATACTTGGAAAATAGAGTGGCAAAACTTGATGCTTCAGACGTGGGGGATAAGAGGAGACAAACAGGCTGTTTGCCTCATCTTCATCTGTGTCGTGCCATCTCAAGTCCATGGTTTGACCTGCCTGTTTCTTGGCTTTGAAGCCATACCAAGGCTAAAGCCATGGCTCGGAAATGGACTCATTTTGGATGAGAGCTTTGTGTGTTATGGATAAATAATTGATGATGATAGCACTGCAGGACTGCAGGTCTCCAGCACTAATGTATTTTTCAGGAGACTGCTCGCTGTGGCACCTTGGGTTATTCCATTACACAGTGGGCTTCCAAGGGACACTTTCTGGATGAGAGGCTCAAACTGAGCCCCAGTCTACCTGCATCCCTTCCAGAGTCCTGCTGGCCCTCTTCCTGTGTCGACCTGAGAAGGCACACAAAACCATTCTAGCATCAGGGATGGAAAAGCAACTCCTTTAGTACGAAGAAGAATGAGGAGTGGTTGCCATCATTTTCTGTTCTAGGAATCACTGAGATCAAATTCCTGCCCCAGCAAGGCCTAGGGCTTCCTAATGAAATAACTGGGTAGTACTGAAACCTATAAATACAGACCTTGTCTCCCATCTCCTGTTTCATTGAACAGGAGTCTGGTTGGGCTAGCTAACACCTTTTTACCCCCCCACCTCCAGTGTTTTTGTGCTAGCTTGTGTTTTTACCCTCTCTGTGGCAGGGCAGATTGGTGGAGATGGTGTAGGAAGGGCTCTTTCTCCCAGCATCAGTCTGGTTTGGCCTCAGGGTGGTGAGTGATGCCAGCCCAGCGAAGGGCAGCCCTGCCTGAGCCACGTGTGAGATGCTGAGCAGCTAAAATTACTGTGCTGGGCACACACATGCCATTACCTCAGCTGACCCCAGCGTGGGGAGAGGGAAAAGCCTGGCAGAGTGTGGGGCCATGCTGGGCACAGCCATGACAAACAGAGTTAATGCTGAGAGGAGCTGGAACCGCCTACGCTCTTAATTTGGAGAGCTCAGCCCTGGCCTGGCTACTGCAGCCCCCAGCAGCACTTCTGGGGATGGAGGGAAGTCAGCAGAGCTGAATCCACTTATGCAAGAGCTGAATTCCGCTTTCCCTGCCTTAATCCGGTCATTTATTCCCTGCATCTTGCGGTCTGCTGGGGTTGGGAAGAGCTGCCCTGGCCTCTCCTCCATCTGCTTGTGGGGCAAGGGAGAGCACAGTGATTTACCAGCTCTTTTGTACTGCAAAGGCCATGGAAAAGAGTGTTTTCTTCCTAACTGTGCTGAAAAGTCGGGTAATAGCTGCATGAATTTTAGCTTGCTTGGGTGGCAGTTGCTCACATCTTAGTGGCCTCCAATTAATAAATGCTGTATATCAAGGAAGCAAATAGGCAAAGGTTGCTTGCCAGCCTTGCATAAGCTGCACTGAAAAACAAATGCCTTAATAAAATGGTGGTAATTGGTGAAACGTTTCACCACCAGTGTCTTAATTGGAAGCTTCCCCTTGGAAACTGCTTCATTTTAGTGCCCTCCTTATTCCCACCAGGGCAAGTGGAAGAGATTTTATTTATCATATGTGATACTGCACATTGAATGGGCTTAGCTGAGAACCAGAGGGATGGCACTGGCACCACTGTGGAAGGGAAGGATCTGCAGGTGCTCATGGGAGAGGCCACTAAAGGAAGATTAGCTGGAGCCTGAACAGACAGTGGGGAGTGAAAGCCAGAGATGCAAATAGAGCCGTTTCAGTTCAGCCTCCCTCCAGTGAGCTCCTCGTGTTCCTGGCCCAGCAGGCACACAGAGTTTGCATTTGCCAGTTGCCTTCCTGAATATGTAAAAGCAGTTTAAGCAGACTGCAGGTCTCTCTGACTTTGGTTTTGTTTGCAATCCTAGCATCCCCAGGGAGACATCAAGCCACCTGAGGCAGCTCCTGCTGGGCCTCTTGCAGCGTAACCATAAGGACCGCATGGACTTCGGTAAGACCTCCTTCCAGTTTTAGTTCTGCTGCCTCTCTATGTGTGTCTCTTGTGCTGTGGCACTGCACAAAACACCTGCACTTCTGGAGAAGCATCCAGACACCTGGATTTCACGTGTGCCTTGAGGGTTGAATAGTCCTGGGGGTTTTAGTTTGTGTGCTGGAAAGGTCAGTGCTGATTTCGGTACAATTTTGCAAACCTAGAGATGTGACAAACCTTCAGCATGTGTTTGTTCCTTGTGTTCCCTTTCGTGGCTTCTGCTTTTATAATCTCTCTGAGCTTTGTGTTACCAGGTAAAATGTGTATCTTGAGCATCTCTGTTTTCTCTGTCATAGCTCCTTCCCAAAGCTGCACCCATTTACTGAGCAGTTCAGTCAATACCCTCCATTTCTCAGGGTGTGCCGTGATAATGTGAGCCTGGAGACCACAGCTGCTTGCAGATCCTTCTCTCCTTCTCCAGGTTTCTTTGGAAGGAAGCCTTGGTTCTCATCAGGGCTCAAGCTGGCAGTCTCTGGGCCTGTGTCTGTCTCCTGGCTTGGCTAACATGAAGATTTCATTCTTTTTTTTTTTTTCTTCTTCTTAATTCCTTCTAAGTTAAGAAGAATTGCTGTGAGCCAGGTGGTTCTGACTTTGGCAGCATCTTACAGATGTGTTTTAGCTGAGCCAGAAGGTCTGAAGAACCTCCTAGTAAAGCCCTGCCCTAGAGGAAAGCAGGCAGAGGTGGAGCCTTTTCTAGAGCCCCTGAAAGGGCCAGATCGTCTAAAGGCAAAGACATCCTCAGTGTTTTCAGGATGTTGCTTTTTAGTCAGACTTGGGGTAAAAGAATTTGATATTTCTGTCTTTTGGGCATTGGTTTTTGGTTGTTTTTTTGTTGCTTTATCTGCTCAAGTGGATTGTTTCCTGCTGGGCAGCATGTGCCAGCTGATGAAGAGAAATTGTTTTGCACCCTTTGTTATTCTTTTGGATTAGAGATACCAGGAAAGCCTTTCTGGGGATGATCATCTGAGTGGATTAACTGAGGCTGATCATAATTATCCAGTGATGAATATAAAGAATGGGTTACTGAGGTGCAGAAGTGAGAGAATGAGCCTTTTGAAAAGGGAGTTGTTGAAGCTGCTGACAGACTGACTTGGATAGAAGCACCTTGCAGTATTATTCCCTGCAGATCTTTTATCTGGCTGTGGATCTCTACCTCTTCTGTCATGCTGCTGTGCATTTAAAAAGAAGGTATCCTTGAGGTTCTTGACTCCCTGGTGTCAGAAATTGAGTCTGTCAAACCTTTTTAGACCCCCATAAGCTGTTTTTGTACCTCTTGGGAGTAGACTATGAGTCAGTGTCTAACACTCAGAAATTTGAGATAATAGATTTTGATATCACTCAAGACAACACTTACAGCACGGAGATTATTGGCTGCTGCAGGATCCTTTTCTCTATAAATTGCCACATCCTTGTAAAATATAATTTTTTTTAAGGAGTGTGTGAGAAAATAATCTGTACAGAAGCCTATATTTGAGATATTCCTCGTGCTTTATAGAAAGCAGATCTTGATGAGTGTGTGGCATCCCATGACACATTCTATCATCTCCTGTCAGCTGAGTGGAAAGCAACTACCAGAACCATGATTTATTTAGACCAGTCCACTTCCCCAGTATCCAGTTGTGTACTTGGTCTCATCCACCTCCAGATGATGCCCCTTGCCAAGATAGCAGCAATATGTAAATGAGAGCACTTCCCTGTGCCCAGTTAGTGTCACCTTTTCAGCTGCTGTGTGTGCCCAGCTGTGCACAAGCTGTTCGTGGCCCGTGGCTCTGGATCCCATCCAGACCTCTCCCTTCCCTTGGCTGGCTCCCAGTGCTTTGTCCTCCCACTGCCAAGCTCACTATTTGCTGTTCTCTTCACCTGCACTGCTTGCAAAAGGCCTGCTTTGGCTGATGGTCAGTGCCTTTGTTCACTGCTCCTGTACCCTCCAGCACTCTGTAAGGTGAAAATAGAAGATTTCTGTGTGCTGCTGGGTCAGGCATGACTCCCAAGCCACACACCCCAGAGTGGGGGGTTCCTGCTGCTCCTTGTTCCCTGATGCCCTCTGCAATCTGCCTGGAGATGTGCACAGTGCCATCCACAGAGATGCCCCAGAGTTTAGTTGACTCACACAACAGCAACAACACATAAGCTTGAAACTTCATTTTCTTGTTGTGTGTCTCAGCTGCTGCTCTACCAGGAACTGGTGGTCTTTGCAATCTCAAGATTATCTAGAGGAAAACCAAGAGGGTTTCGAGTTGCAAGTTTCCTGCTGATGATTACAAGCTGTGTTATTTAAATTTTGCTTTGCAAGCACAGCTAATAAGCAGTTTGGAGCAGGGAGGGGGAAAAGTGAAAGAAATGATCATTTCCACCCCCTCAGTTGAGTCAGCTTGGCTGAGGGATGGTACCCTCCTCTAGAGGAGCAGTCTGAAGAAGAAGCAGGAAACTCCAGCAGCTGAGCAGCTCCTGCAGGATGGGGATGTTCCTCATCCACAGCAGATGTAATCTGTGAGATCCCAGCTTTTCCTGCCACAGAGTTCCATCCCTTCTCTTGTGCTAAGCCTGCTCTCAGGCTGCAGGACCCTAGCATGGTGGTGGCAAGGAGGGGCTGGGGAGACAGGAATTGTTTAAGATTAAAAAGCAGACAAACACCCAGTTGCTCCTTTCTGGAAAGCTCACTGGCCAAAGAGGAGCTGTTTACAGAAGCACAAGTTTGTAAACCTTGGGTGTTGCAACAGGAAATCCATGCTGGGAAAAGAAGCCGAAGTGCCTGCAGTTAGCTCCATAATCACTGTTGATCCATGACTAACACTCCCAAAAGGCTGAGTTGCTGATTGTGATAGGAGAGGATCTGGCAGAGAGCTGCAGTGAATCAGAGATGGAGGAGCTGGGAGAAGTGGCTACTTGTGAGGACAGGCAAACATGTAGAGAGTCTCCAGCAAGCCAGGACAGAAGCTTTTCTTGGCCTGGACCTGTAGAATGTCCTCCCTGAATGAGGGGAGGAAGCAGCAGTTGTGCCTGGGGTGAGAGAGAGAGAGTCCTGGGCTGTGGTCCTTTCTGCCCTCAGTGTGTGCAGGGTTTGGGTCTGTGTGTGGTGGGAGATCACTCAGTGGAGGTCTTTCTGTCCATCAGTCCTCTTCAGTGTAGTGAGTGGCAGTGCAGTGTGATAAATAACAGCTCCCCTGGATCCCTGCAGTTTGGATGACTCACCATCCTGATCAGCCAGGGATCCAAATGATTTCCCATCCTTTTTGTATGAGCAGGTCCTGCATCCAGTCCCCAGCCTGCATTCTTGACCCCTACTGTGTACAACTGCAGTCTGCCAGCTCCCAGGGTTGACTGGATTGCATGGAAAAATCACTGTAAAACACTGTAACCTGCTATGCTTTGACTGCTTTGTAAACTTCTTACAGTCATTTCCTTTCACTGAGTCATTGTTCTTGATTTTTTTCAGATGAATTTTTCCATCACCCGTTCTTGGATGCAAGTGCCTCTATGAAAAAATGTAAGTATTGCATTTTCAATTACAACTCTTTGAACCATGGCCAGACTTCCTTTGCTGCTAGTTCAAAAGGAAAGGAAAATACTGCTTTATGCTTCCTTAGTTATTTAGGCAGGGATTCAGTGTTTGTTACTGTGTCATGTCCAGATTTCACCATCAAAATGTATTTAATTTTACTGAGTTATCTTCAAAGGGATGATTAGAGGGCTATTTAGAAACCTGAAGTAGAAGCAAACGTAGCTTTGAAATGTATTCAGCTGCTTTGTATGAAGTGCTTGGTCAATGGGGTGCTTGTAGGTAAGCAGGATTATGTATCATGGTCTTGCTTTTCATCCTCATCTGTAGGACCACTCAGGATTGTGAATGGTGCAAACTGGCACTCCTGGCTGCGCTTGCCAGGTGCTGCCTTAGGTTGGCTGTGCAAAATGGCTTTGGTTACCAAACCTTTTTCCATCTTTTACCTCAAAGTTCTTGATAAATCTTGTGGTAGAAGAGTTACCTTTGGATACCCTCAGAGAGCTGGTCAAAGCAAGAGTTCCATTGAAAGTTCTCTCTTCCCTCTTTCTATTCATAACTTTTGAACATATTTCCAGCCACATGTACTGTGGTGCAGAGGTTTGTTTTCAGTGGAAAGCAATTCAGAATTCCTTCTGGTGTGGGGGGGTATTGTAGTCCTCTGGCCAAGAGACTTGGCTTAGTGGAATTGTGTAGAGCTGTCTTCTTCTGGAAGGATCTTCCTGGACCTTTGATCTCCTGAGTAAATGATAAAGCCAAGGATTTTCATCAGTGAGTGATTTGGGGTGCCCAGTGTGAGGACTGGAAGTTCTGGAGGAAACATGTCCAACAGAAACACAGAACCCCTCTTGGATGTGTGCCATGAGTGGCCACCCCTTACCTGATGTCCACGTCACTCCTGACAGTCTCTTGCTTTCCTGCTGCCAGAGCAGGACTTCTCAGTTGTTCCTGATCAGATTTTAACTGTGCACTCAGGTGACCTTCCTGCGGGCAAGAAAAGACGCTTCTGGTTTAGGGGCGCTTGGAAAGCAGCCAAGGCCCTGTCTGCACCTGCAGCAGCGAGATGTGGGGCCAGCCCTGCCCAACGGGGCAGGAGAGGACTCTGCCAGTGTGGGACTGCACCTAAGCCAGCCCAGCTCTTGGCTCCTGCTGCACTGCTGCTGGGCAGGAAAAGCCCTCCGAAGTCTGATCCCCCTGTGGGCAGAGGATCCCCCCCTCAGGCTGTTCCTGCATGCCCACCAACTCATCTCCTGCCTCCGGCTGTCCCGTTGCTTCGCTGGCCAGGGGAGCAGAAAACCCCCTGCAAAGGGGAGAGGGTTCTTCTGGCTTGGCCCCAGTTCCCGGCTTGTGCCCGCTTGCTGTGCAGGAACCAGAGGTGCCACGGTGAGCAGGGGACTGTAGCTCAGCCTTCGCCCCCAGCTGCACCCAGGTTAACAGTGTGGGGTCAAGGGCCAATAAAAAAAGCCCCTTTACAGGCAGGTAAGGCCTCCAGACCCCTCTGCTGCCCTGCTGGTCCTCGTCTCCAGACGTATTTCCACAGCCTGGAGTTTTCTCCAGGTGGGGAAGACTGCTACTGGTTTTGAAAACATGGGAAGAAGTACATCTGCATTGCTGGAGACACTGGAGTTGTTGTGCACAGAAACCTGCTAGTGGAGGAGATAGTTCTGTAGTCTGCTGTGAGGTCTCTGCTGCTGCCAGATGGCAGTGATGGGTTAGAGCCTCTGGGAAGTGTGGTGAAGAGCCTGGATGAGAAAGGCTGCCTGTGGTCCTTTTGATTTCTGAATAGGTGAGAGAGGAGCCAGTGTGTCAGCAGAGTTTGGGGTTGTGGTGACCTCCATAAGAAAAGCTCACCTGAGATGTGTGGAATGCTGCTTAACATGGCTTGACCCCTGCACAGGGGTGGCTGAAGTAGGTCTCTTGGCAAGGCTGCAGTTCTCAGGGGCTGCCTCCCTGCCTCCCTGGCAGAGACCAAAAGCTTTATTGTGCTGCTTCATCTCAACATGTGGCTCAGCATCACCAGTGCAGGAGGCATCAAAGAGGAGAAGAGATATGGCTGCATCTGAATGATGATGGTCATGCTTAGGCCGAATTAGAGTCCTCAGGTTTCCAGTGGAGAACTGGGGGAAGGAACAGTGTGCCTCATCTTTTTGTTCTCCTTGAGGGATCATAACTGGCTACCAGTGACTGCAGTGGAAGCAGAACTAACTCATCACAGGTGTCTCTTAGGAGTGTTTGTACCAGGATCTGCACCAGGAGCAGTAACCACTCTCTGATGAACACACTGAGACCTCAGCTGAGCTCAGGGGCCCGAAGTGCAGCCTTTGCCCTTGCAGCTCAGAGCTGCCTGCACTGCACATGCAGGGAGCCACGTGTCCATCCAGCTCCCAAACCAGTTTTCAGGTGTGGCACCTCCTGTCCGAATGAGAACATTTTGCAGCACGAGCAGATTGTGCTGGTCTCTGTACCCTCACAGACACATCAGGTGACAAGGGCAGAACAGGAGAGGTGCCACCAGCACTGGTGATGAAAAATGAAGTGAGAGCCACGGGCTGTTCCTTCCATGTGGATCTCTGTTAGTACACATGGAATTGTGAAGAGTTTTTTTAATATAACGCAATTCTGGAAAATTGGGGAATCCTCAACAATGGATCATTCTCCAAGTGGATGATTTTGAAGTTGCTAAGACAGGGGGATCCCACTCGTTGAAATACATTTGTGTATTTTGCAAGACACTCCAGCAAAGTCAGCATTTCTTCCAAAAATCTTTCAATATGTTTCTGACAAGCACATCCTCTTCACTGCTGTTTCAAGGGATGGTTGTTCTTATGTCCCTCCTCTCATCTCCCTCCTTTAGTGGAGCAAGGATTTAAGTCTGCTGCCACCCTGGGTGTACCACAGAGCTCTGCTTGGAACAGGCCTGGAGAGTGGATTCAGGGCCTTGGGCTTTGTTAGCTAACATGTGTACTTTATTTTTTTGTTTGTTTATTTATAATTAATTTTGTATTGTGGGTTTTGTACCCGTGACTAAGCGTGTACTTTAGATGTGCAAAAATTTTATTAATAAAGTCTTTAAAATACGGTGTCTAGTCAGAATGTCATCTGTCTGTAGCCAGGTCTGATCAGCATCTGTTATTGGGGCCGTGTGTTACAGTAATAATGCTTGAGAAGGTTTTAATTAGATGCTTGTGCAAGTCTTCTCTCAGTAAACACGTTGTAATTGGTACCCGTGCAGAATGTTTTGGAGGTTTTTCTGCTCCTGCCTTTGATGAATGGTGAGCTGCTGCCTCCTTTACACTGAGTTAAGAGAGCATGGAAGGTGAGCTGCTGTGGTTCAGAAGTGCACAGGTGGTTCAGTGTCTGAAATACCTGTCTGGCTTAACTTGACTTTTACGTCTTCCTAATCTTATTGTACGTAAAATAGGTGATAATTAGCAAAAAATCACCGTGACTTCCCCCACCACAACATAGAACCTTTTAACGGTGCAAATTTTTAAACTCTGAAAAGCAGCTTATTTGCCAGCTCCTCTCAGAGTTTGCACTTGAGTTATTGCCTTGTCAGAGATGGCAATTAAAGAACTTTTTGGCGACTGGTTTTAATTGAACGCAGATAATCAGAAAAGTGCATCTTTCCGATGCGTGTA
Organism: Platyrinchus mystaceus; assembly: GCA_035041135.1. Classification (NCBI taxonomy): domain Eukaryota; kingdom Metazoa; phylum Chordata; class Aves; order Passeriformes; family Tyrannidae; genus Platyrinchus; species Platyrinchus mystaceus. The sequence continues at coordinate 8,346,607 of JAWWLV010000038.1, read as the reverse complement.
AAACTCAGATTCCAAATACAGCTTTTCTATAAAGCTTGAGGGGTCAGATATTTTTAGGATAATGGAGCCTCTGGCAGGATGATGTGTCAGAAGTGATTTTTGCAAGTGTAGGATCCAATATCGAGATCTACCCAGCTGGAGCACAGGCTTGGCTTTATGGCTCCCAGCTCTCCCATTTGGAAACCAGTTGGCATTGCTTACACAATGTGCAGGATGACTGTTTTGTTGCTGGAACGAGTTGGAGAGGACAATTATGAAAACAGACTTATTTACATTACAATTACAATCCAGCAATTTCTGGATTTGGGCGGGGCCCTACAATTCATGTTAACATTCCCCACATTCAGACTCAACTGAAAACATGATGAGCCAAATGTTTGCACCCTTTTTAATTTTAAACTGGGAGTGCCTGGGTGTGTGGAGGAGATGGAAGCAGGCATCTTGCTTTCAAGCTGTCCTACATGGCTGACAGTGAAAAAGGGCTGTGGAGGTCAGAGAGGGGTTTGCCAGAGCCAAACCTTGTGGTTCTACATGCATCAAAGTCCACCTGGAGTGTCAGGGCCTTCAGAGCTGGAGCTCACAGCATTACAGTGTGAATTTGGGGAGCTCAAAGGGGTTTAAATAAGAACAGTGATTAACAGTGTATCTCAAAGAGTGCTTCATGCAATTGAGTTTTGAGTTTTCAGATGATAGTGGCAAAGTCTGCCTGTGTGCCTTCCCTCCTGATTAATGAAAAGCTGTCTGAAGCAAACAGACAAAAATAGAAAAGTCTCAATTCCAGCCAGGTTTAAATCAATAATCACAGAACCAAAATAGACTGGAGGGGACCTTGAGAGAGAACTGGAATGACTCTGACAAAACTACTCATTCCAGGAAAGATGAATGGTGATGCAAGTCTTGCAGCCAGCACGTGTGGATACAGTTCAAAATTTGCTTATCTTTTCTTAAAAGCACCTCTCCATAAAAGGAAGGTCTGTCTGTACATGGGTGAATTGTTCTGTAATAGCTGGCAGGATAAAAAGGGGGGGGGGGGATTTTTTTCCCTGCTCCCCTAGCAGAGCCAGGGCAGTGTGTTACAACAGCACAGACCATCAAGTGCACAAAATGTAGTGTAGAATGGATCTTGTTGGATCTTGTCACATCTCTCTCAGACTGAGGAATTCAGTGTCTCAGTGATCTCTCTCTTTGTGCTGAGAGACTCTGGTCTAGTCATCCTTTAACCTTCTTTGATAGGCTGCATGGAAAGACTTCCTAAAACCTTTTATTAAAAGGCATATTTACCCATTCTTTTATCTTTAGAACACTGTTTCAACAGTTAATTGCAGAGAGATAGACTTTTATTTTTGTAGCCTGTTGAATAGAGTAAGTACTTTGTAGTATCTAATGGGATTAATGACAGAGGTAGTTTTCCTTGGAACAGAAGCGTTCTTCTTCCAGGTGTTATTAATCTCCCTTGTAATAAGTTTGGAGTCATTAGCACAGGTCCTGTAAAGGTAGAAGTTTGATGCAAGGTGCTGCCAGCATAATGGAAGAGCAGCAGAGTGTTCCTCTCCTCATTTTAGCATTGCCTCTGATCTCTATCTTAAGTCATTCAAATACCAGAATGGTTCCAGTGTAAAATCTGGCTTCGGGCTGCCTTGAAGTGGGGATTTTGGGATCTTCTGTGCTGTTCAGTCTTGTGTGTGTGGACTGGAGAATTAGAACCACTAACTACTTCAAAGTCCTTTGAAGAACCAGTGTTACCTTTGACTGTCTCCCTCCTTTGCTCTTCTAGGTTATTTACTGAACCTCACTTGCATAAGTCACTGGAGTTAAATGTTCTTTTCTCCTGTGATGCCTTAATCATATTCTCTGCCTGAAGGTCAATGCTAACCAGGCCTTTCAGAGTGAGCTTTAGGCCTCTGTGAGAGTTACAAAAGCCATTTTGACAATGAAGGGAATAAAATGGGCAGTTCTGATATTGAACAAAAAACCATAAGAGGGAGGGATGCTGGAATGGCCTCTGCTGTGGAACAATTTCTGTACAAAGAGGTAAATAACCAAAACATCTTTAACCTGAAGAAGTGGCCAAGGGAGAACATGCTGAGCTGTAGGAAACAATGCTTTTCTGTTTTATCTTTCCCTTCATTTGCAATGACCCTTTGGAGGATGTTTATGGCAGAAACTACCTCGGTCAGGTGTTCTGAGACCTGTGAGATGGTGCACAGAGGGAGTGGAGGGATGTGAATCACGTAACTGAATAGAAGGCTAATTCTATTTTGTTCTCCTTTGACTGACCACATCTGATACATGAGATACATGATGGTACATGAGATAAACCTGATGGGAAAAGGTGAAAAAGACCTTTTATTATTGATTGATCTCAGTTTGACAACTTCTTTTGGTTTTGTCTTTTGTTGATTTTAGCTGCTTCCGTGCCAATGCCTTCTTATCCCAGTTCAGGCTCCGGTAGTTCCTCCAGCAGCTCTTCCACTTCCCACCTGGCATCACCTCCTGTAAGTACAGCTCAGAGGATGCACTGCTTGTGTTAATGGTCTCCCTGCTTGTGTCTTTGAAATGAGGTCTCTGCTTTTGCTCTCTTCTGCTACAAGTCACTGAATACTTCAGTTCTGCCTGGGCTTAGTTTAGAGTTTGGACGGTGGATGTTGGCTGTCTCTCCACAAGACATATTTCAGTGTGCCACTGCCTATTATAAGAAGCACCTTTATGAAGGAAATTGGTATGAGTGACACGAGCTTGTCTTGGCAGAGCTGGAAAGCTCTTTGGAACCGAAACCAGTTGCTAATTCAGGGCATAGCACTCATTTCTTGGCTGCAGGTTCTCCGTTTTCAAGCGAAGTCTCTGCAGCCTGACAGCATATCCACCTTCTCTGCAAAGTGACCCTCCTTCTTTCTGACCAGCATTCCCAGGCACCACAGAGAGACATTCAGCAAAGCTGTTTGCTCAGGCCAGACCTGCCACAGTCCAGTGGTCTTGTGAGAGGTGATCTGAACTGATGGTTTTTCTCTCTGGTTACGTGAAATGGTGAAAACGTTTCTGGAGGGCAGAATGTTAACTGACCGTTGAAATGACATTCCTCCAGTTTGTTGAACTGAAAGCTTGTTTTGGGAGGCTCTTGGTGAAAGCTGCCTTTGACTTTGAACTCAGGAATGCTGGTGGTGTGATGGGTAAGGGAAGGGAGAAGGATGGAATTTTTTCCTCCCTGGCATGACAGCTTTTTTAGTTTGTTTTCTGAGTTTCCCTGGGCCAGGGTGTCTCAGCCTGGTGTGGGAAATGCTGAAGGGCACTAGCAGAAGGTGTTGTAGGTGTTCACAGTGTGGGCAGGAGAGAGAGGACAGTTCTGCTCTCCTCTGAATGTTGTATAACTGTGTCCCCAGGAGCTTCTTCCTCCCTGCAGCAGCCGGAGGTAAAGGAGGGCTGAGGCCCTCCTGACCATAAGACTCCAGAAATGAGCAGATGGTGTGAAAAGCAGACTCACTCTCCTGAGCTTTCCTGGTCTGGGAGTACAGACTCACTGCCAGACTGGGAGGGGGTCCCACTTCAGAGGTGCACTGCACCTCTGCTGCTCTGCCTTCTGCTGATGGAGGTGTGCTGGCTCAGCCTGGGAAAATTGCCACATCTCCAGGGCACAGCTCACAGATTGGGTGGAAAAGAGAGACAACTTTGACAGCTGGAAAATTCCTTCTGCCTGTATGTACTGCATGTACAGGGAGAGGGAGTCCCCACTGGTACAGCAGGAGAGTCTTTGGAGGGTGAGCAAGGTCTTAGTGGGGCCCAAGTGAAAGCTGATTCAAGTCTTTCTCAGCCTGGAAATGCATGAGGATAAAGATTGTGATCTGCTCCGTGGGCAGTTCAGCTGCCTTAAAGCTTTCTTAAACCATCCAGCTTCCTCCATCTGTCTGCAGAACGAGAGGATTGCGGGGCTGTTCATCATCTGGCTGAAGGAAGCAGGAAAATGGGACTTTTTAGGGACCCTCCTGCCTCTGTGAGCTGTTCATCTACTGAAAGCTTAGTCTCCTTTGGGCCTTTCTTTGACTCTTTGTCAGCACTGCAGTGAAACGGGGTGGTCTTGAAAGTGCAGGAACACTTATCTGCATGTTACCAAGGGCTTCCTGCAAAAGCATGAGTACAGACCAGATGGTTAATGTTTGAGAACAAACCAAGAAACGTAACTTAAAATAACAACCCAGAGCGTCTCTGAGAGCCCCTCTCAGTTTCCCAGCCATACTAGAGGGAGCTGGTGGAAAATGTGTGGTTGATGCAGAAAGGGATGCAATACCCCAAGTGAATTTTTCTTATCTGTGGGGCATCAGACACGCTGGAAGTCCGTTTTGTGTAACAAAAGATGCGCTGTTCTGACAGGGACATAAAAGGCTGTTCCTTTTCAGTAAATTAAACAGCTGCTTCTGGCAAACTATCAGCCCTGGTTTATCAGCAAAATGCTGTTTGTAGCCTCGTACAGCTCAGTTTAAAGGATGGAGCAGAATGATGAAGTAGCTGTGCTGAAGCCAGTGTTTGTTTTCTCCTTGAATTAGCAGTCCCTTGGAGAGATGCAGCAGCAGCTGCAGGAGAAGGCGCTGGCGTCTCCTACCCAGGATTCTCCTGGCTTTCTGCATGGATCTAAGGACTCTGCTGGGAGCAGCAGCAAGAATTCATCCTGTGACACAGATGACTTCGTCATGGTCCCAGCACAGTTCTCAAGTAAGGTGGTTTCTGGAAATGCAGGTGTTCTGAGCAGAGTTTGAGAGAGTGATTCAACCTGTCTGTTTTGCCTGAATAGCAGGAATGGCTTTGTCCTCAAGCTGGAAGAGGCATCTGGATCACTGGATAGTTCTATAGGATATTTTGTAATTACCTTTAAAGACAGGATTTGAGGGGCCTCAATAAGAGATTGAACCTGGAAATCCAACTGGAAAAGAACATAAGTAGGCTCCCAGGGAAACATCTTTCCCAGAAACCTTTCCCATGTCACCCTCTCTTCTGTTTCACTCAGCATCACAGTCCAAGGCAGGATTCCAGCCAGCAAGATGGATTTTACACTTGAAAAAATCCCTGAAAAGACTAAAATATGTTGTTTTTTTCCTTCAAACACTCTGATTTTCATTTGGGCACCCGTGTTTATACTTGGATAGGAATTCCTTAAAAATACAAATGTACACAGAAGCCAGGGCCTCAGTTCAGCTACATGCCTAAATATGTCCATGCATGAGTCCTTACTTAACCAGCACAAGGACACTGTTCATCCTTGACCATGTGTGTGATGCTTTGCTGAGCTGGAACATGGTGATAAACGCTGTGATTCCTCCTTTCATGGTTGCACCACTTGTTTTAAAACAGGAATTTGGAGGGTTAGAACTGGAATCTCTGAAAGATCTCTGCTGTGCAGCCTTTATGATAAGGAAAAGCTCAGTGTTGCTTGTGTTTTCCCTGGGATCAGTGGTGGGACCAGTATACACTTGCCCTGTGCTAGTCATGCTCCTGGTGTTCCAGTGTTTTGGCACAGGCACAAGGTTCCCTGTGTTGTGTATCCAGCTGCCAGCTCATTTCACTGCCCTGGATTTTTGCCACTAAGGGCAGGGATGTTTCAGAGCCCTACATGCAGCGTGTACCACTATCCTTTTGCACAGCAGCTAGTGGCTGGCACCAAGTGGGCATGTACCTAGTGCCCCAAATGATTCTGTCAAGTCTTGGACCCCCTTCCAAAAGGGCTTTCAGCCTGAATTTTCCCAGACTTCAAGGTAGAAGGATCAGCAGCATTCACATCAGCTTCAGCCCACGTGTATTTTGCAAAACACTGACTTCAGAAACAACTCAGCAGTGATTGGAGGGGCAGGAAATTCTACACAAAATCTCAGTTGTTCTGAATGTATAAAGATTTTTAAGAACATTACCTTGAATTAATGTGTTTCTGCACTTCCCTTGTTCCTCAGGTGATTTAACTGCTGAGGCTGCAGGAGGGAAACCAATCCAGGACAGTCTGATGTACAGCGGGTAAGGCCACCAAGGCAACTGAAATTGTCCACTGGGTGTCTGGGGCTTCAAGGTTCTGGTTCCCAGGATCTGATAGCTGGGTTCTTTCTGTCTTCCTCAGGAGTTCTTTGGTGACTTCAGCAGGCTTGGAAAGCCAGGGAAGGACACCATCTCCATCACCTCCATACAGCAGTTCTCCCAGCCCATCCAGGTAGGAAAAACTCTTCAGTGGTGACTGTGCAGCACTGAATGATTGAACACACATTGACTTCCAGGAGGGGATTTTACAGCTGTTGGTATGCTGGGAAAGATCCACATCTCTCCTTTTAATTAAAGGTTAACAAGGAACACCCAGGAGAAACTCCCCAGCCTTGGGCACTGATGATAGTCCCAACTACAGAGCCTGTCTCTCCCTCTTGTGGCCCTCAGGAGGGGCTAGGAGAGAATGCAGGAGAGCTGGAATTCACTGTTCCCTGGGGGGGCAGGGATTATTCTCAAGCAGAAGGTAAATGCTCTCCACCAGCATGTATGAGCTACTCATCCTCCCAGTGGAGTATGCCAGCTAAGGACCCTTCTTTCTAAATTCATGCAGTGAATTGGAGCACAACACTTTATCCAAGCCTGAAAGTACGATGGACTTGAGTTACTGGGCAAGTGTGGAGGAGTGTTGCTCATCTCCTCTTGCTGCTGAAGGACAGATGGGGGCCTGCTTAGTTGTTTGTGGTTTGTTTGAAAAGCTCCTTGCACTGTCTCTCTGTAAAGTAGTGCTGCTACGTGGGCCTTGTTTACTAACGGAGGATGCAGGAGTAGGAGGAATGAGTGCAAACAGGCGTGGTCATAGGTTTAATTCCAACTAAACCAGTTGCTCTAAACTCAGTTTTGGCCTTTAGAAATGTCTTGGTGACAGCTGCCCACACGCAACAGGAGCAGCTGCCAGCTGGGCCAGAAACACTTTTGTGTTCTGGAGGTGTTAACGGTCTGTGGAAGGTGATCCCGTTGACTCTAGGCCTTAGGGTATGTGCTTAGCTTGCAGGGAACTGGTGGTGCTGCTTCCCATCTTGTTCTTGCCTGCCAGGGAAGCAGGACAGCTTTCATCTTCTCTTCTGTCAATATGGCACCTGTCAGGGGAGGACGGTTGAAGGGGATTTTCACACTGGGAGATGGATGACCCTGAAGTCTTTTTTAAGAAGAAAATGCAGTCCCAGGCTGTGTGTTCAACACATTTGTCACATTAACAGAGCCCAGAAAATGACAAAACATAGCCTCAAAGCATACAAACTTAACAGAGAATAATATAGCTCAGAGCCTCGCTGACGTGATCAGATTAATTGGCAAGCGCGTACCACAGTGTGGAGTTTAATTGCATGAGGCTTCTTATGCCATCGCCTGCTAAGCTTTTTAACAGCTTATTCCTTAACTGATTCCTTTGCATTCTGGAGATCAGTCTTTGTTAAAGGATTTGGTCTTGCTTCTGGACAGCAGTGAGTGGAAATTCATGGAAGTTGACTGTATATGCTGCCTACTTCTCCCTGGTCACCAAACTGGCCTCATCGTCGTCTGCTGGATCACAAGGTGGCAAGTCAATGCCAGTGGCTTTGATCTATACATGTTTCTGCTCTCACTATCTTTCCTACTCATTCCCAGCAGCTTCTGTGCAGCAGATGCCAGACCCTCTAGTGCTACTTCCCACTTTTCTATCTGCTTTGAAGAAACACTGTAAAGTTCCTTCCTACTCTGTCCAGGACGGGGAATAAAATATCAGTAATGAGAGATTGGAGCAGTCACTCTGAATCCAGAGGATAAACCATGGCCTTTGACCTGTCCCCTGAAAGTGCTTGGAACTGGTGCCACCCAGGTGTGCCCTCCCTGGGTCTCAGTGCCCTTCCCTTTAGATGCCATAAGACCTGTTGATTCAGCACTTGGCTCCAGTGGCACAGAAGACCCCTGGTTTTCCCTCTGTCTTTGCTCACTCGGAAGCAGCAGTTCTCCCATGTGTGTGGCTCCAGGCTAGCAAGCAATGCTGGCTGCAGTCCAAGTGGGACAGAAAGCAAAGGCTGTTTCAGAGTGGCCAGCAGTGGATTTTCCTCAGGATGTCGTGGTACACTCTAGGACAACTCTCCTTGCTCTTACCTAGGAGATTAAGGACTAGGCGGAATTAAAACATGCTGATAGTTGATTTTTTTTTGACTCTTTTTTTTGAACACTTCCTTGAAGATAATTATTAAGTCTAATGAAAGGTAATTCCTTGGATGTACCCCACAGCAGTGGATTTAATACTGTGTTCAAAGAGCTTTTAATTACTGCCAAGTAATTAAACTCCTTGTCCCAGCTTTATCTCTTGGACTTTGCAAGTTTATGGTCAACTGCATTCTTTAAGGCTTGAGGCCAGTTGGTAGGTTCAGTGTATGTCACTTCATTTGGATCATTTCCTTTGCAACCTGCACCTTGTGAAGAAAATGAGGACTTGATATAACGCTCAGGGAAAGGATCCTTTCACCCAAGAGCTTCTTTTCCTCTAAAGGATTTTGACCAGATGAAAAAGACAGTGTTTGAAATGTATGTTCAAAGTCAGGATATGTACAAGGTTTGACATGAACCCTCAGATTTCTTGGTTAAAGCTCTGTTTGCTTTTTGTCTGCCGTGACACCATGTCTCACACTGATGGAAAACAGAGACACCAAAGCCTCACCTTTCTGCTGAGCAATTGGAAACCTTGAATGCCTTTGTTTTATTGTGTGTCCATGAAGAATCAAGGCTATTTATTGGGCCCAGAGGAGTGATGCTTCCAGCTTCTCAGGGACAGACCCAGGCATGTATCCTCAACTGACAGCAAGGGAGACTGCAGAAGCCTTCACTACCAATAAGATCTTTCAGTAATTGTTCAACATCCCCCCAATTGGTGTTGGCAGTTGTAAATGGCATTGCCATGGCAATTAATCCTAGAATTCTGGGGCCTTTGAAAAAAGACTTTAGGCGGCTGCTTAGTTAAATGTGGTGTTTGCATGGGTTTTGTACAGCAGGGTCCGTGAGTAGCCTGGTGTAACGGGGGAAACCATCCCCTGGGGGGGACAGGTATCATATGTGAGCTGATTCACCTGCTTGGATGGACCTGGGAAGAAGCCTGAAGTTTGCAGAATGGGCCTGTCCCATTTTGGATGTGTGATGGGTACGTGGATACCCGCTCCCATCCCTGAAATTTATTTTCTCCTGAGTTGCCTCCTCCTCCCTGTAGTTAACTTGCAAATACTCTGATAGACACCACTGCATTCTCTCTGTGGTGTGAGACTTCCACAGAGATGCCGTGGCCACAGTGGTGCCTCTGCATGAATCAGTCCCAAGTAGCTCCTGTCAGCAGAGTCTGTGCTGGTGTGTCCTTGTGAGCCAGGGATGTTCAGCCCCTGCTCAGAGCTGTGCTCCTCAGCTGTGGATTTAAGCTATTGGAAACTAGGCCAGTCGTGGCTTGAAATAGCAGGGCTCTGGTTTTCCTGGAGGGAGTGGTGAGCCTGGGTGTGTGTTTTAACATCAGCCCGTGGGTGGGAATCGTGCTGGAAGAGAGGTGCCTGTTTTTAGGAGATGTGTGGTGCCACTTCCCTTTGACAGGACTTTGAATCACCTCCCAGCACAAACCCACAGCCCGAGCGCAGCCCAGGGGACGCTCCCTTTGTGCAGTTGCTTTATGAAGATAAAATCTCCAGTTACCTGGTGGAAGGCCCAGCCCTTACAGGAGTTTTTCTTTGTGTGTCTCCTTCCAACAGCCGGCCAGGTCAGTTTTCCAGCAGCAAGTATGGACACTCCGTGCCCATCCCGGTCCCAACGCAAATCCACAACTACCGTCGGATCGAGCAGAACCTGCAGTCTCCCAATCCATACAGCTCCCCCCGGTGAGTGCTGGGGCTGGCAGGAGGGCTGGCATCAGTGCAGGGGCTCTTGCATTCCAGCTTGGGGTCTGTAAACAAACTGCTTTACAGTTTGCTCTCTGTACCTCTGTGTTTCCCTCCGTGGCGGGCTCTCCCCGTTGCTGTAAGGAGCCAGTGTGGTGTGTTTTGGGGTATTCTTGTAGCAGCGTTGAGATTTATTTCTTACCATGTACTGTAGGTTTTGTCTGTGTGCTTGTATGTGAGAAAGCTCCCATCAACTCTGAGTGGAGGCTGAGCCCCTTTGAGCCTGACAGCTTTTCCCACGCCACCTGTGGATTGGGTATCCGAGCAGAGAGAACCATCCATCTGACAGATGCCTTTATAAAATGAAAATTTGAGATAAACAACTAAAATGGATGGGGCTACAAAACCTACCTGACTGTACCTTAATTGGTTCCTGTAGCCAGTCATGCCACAGGTGATGTGTCGTACACGAGTTGCATTTTAATGTGGTTGTGCAGCCAGGACTGACTAAGTCATGAGCAATTTGTGCCCGTGAGGCAGAGCATGTTTTCTGAAGGCTGTCAGGAGGACCCAGATGCCAGCCTTCAGCACACAGCTGACCTTCTGAGTTCAGTGGTAATGACATGTAAGGCTTCTGTCTCTTCTCATGTATGATTTCTGGTTCTTACAGGTTTGAAATCTGGGCTGGCAGCAGCAGCCCAGGTTGTAGGCTGGTTGGAGGGAGACTCATAGAGGATCTTGAAGAGCTTGTACAGTAGGGGCATTCAAAAAGAAGTGTCTAGGAGGTGTCATGTCTTTTTTTTGGATGAGTTGCATTGGTATCTGGATTAGTTAAAGTTTAGATTTTGGAAATAGGGTAATACCTTCATCAGCCTAAGTTTGGGCTTCAGCCAGCCTAATTCAGGATAAGGCTTATTCAAAGTGGACCCAGAAGCAGAGACACAATATGTTGCTATTAATCAGGGGTCAGCAGAGGGATTGGTTTGTGCCAGTGTTGCTTTAATTCTATTTTATGTTCACTTCTTTGAGTGTGTGGCAGGTTTTGTGGTAAACTCCTTCCTGTTTCCTACGTGCCTTGTGTTTTTTACAGCACAACGTGTGGACTCTGTTGGTGTTGGAATTCACAAGAGAGAGGTATAAAGTGAGAGGTTATCCCTGTGAGGTATAAAGTGAGAGGTTATCCCTGTGAGGTATAAAGTGAGAGGTTATCCCTGTGAGGTATAAAATGAGAGCTCTGGAGAAGGTGCCGTGCCGACCCCAGACCTGGTGATGGGCTGCTGAGCTCAGGTTCACAGCCTGCAGCCACAGTCAGGGATCAAACTGCCATGTTTTGCTCCTTTTAGTCACCACTGTGTAATGTTGAGATTAGCATCATCCCTGCAGAGGAACTCGAGGAATGGACCCAATCAGGGTGATTCACAGTCTGCTTTTAGCACCTTCTCCAAATCTCTGGCGTCATGTCTTTTCTGCCCCGGGATGCCATATTTATCTCTCTCCATCACTTCCTCTAATCAACAGATTGAGTAGACACCCTTCAGGAATGGCAGGAGAAAACTTCATCAGGCATGTAGTATGTGATTCCACTTTTCCATCAGGTGTATCAAACAGGCCATTACCACCAAGTGCCTCGTCATGTTTGCCAAGTCATTTGATTGCAAAGCAAACCTTGACGTACTGCTCTCGTGTCCCACTGTCACCTGACTGGCTGGAGTGTGCCTGTGTAAGGTGGCATGTTTGTGGACAGATATGTGGCTTGTTGAGGTGCTAATTATGTGTACCTACTTCTGGCCACATCACCTGTCCTGCTCGTCTGCTTGCTTGCTTATCCTGTGTCTGCAAGGGTGGCATTTGACATTCCACATCTTTCAGCAGCAGCAGTCAGCTGGTGGTTTCTTCTGCAAGTTCATGATAGATAATATTGAGGTTTCTGCATGGCTCATGTTCTGGAGAGTTAAAAACATGGGAGAGCAATACTTTCTGCCAGTGAATACCTCGGTATCTTTTCGCCTTTCCTTTTTTGTGTATTCATTTTGCTTCAGGGCCAGGCACTTGATGAGCATTAGGCCTCTGAATCTGGAGCAACCTGAAGAGGAGTGATTTTTAGGTTAACATTTTAAAGTATTTCCTTTTTTCCCAGCATGTGACTATAGCATGGATTCACCTGGCTGCAAAATGTGGTGATGTACTGAATAGAGGCAGGGGGGCTGGCAGATCAAATTTTATATCTCAACTACTGAAATAGATTTTTTTTTTTAATATATAATTTTCTGAAATGTGGCATAAAGTGAAATATGCATCTAGGAGTGTTGTTGAGTAGTTGTACTGACAGTTCATCAGGATGTCTCTGCCATTCCTGGGTAGTGCAGCCCTACTGGCACTGCTGAAACCCATACTGCCTTTGTTCCTCTGCTCAGGTACCTGTGGACAGCTAAATGCAGATCCCTGGGAGAGGAGGCAGGATACTTTGGTGACAGCATCTTGCACTGGCTGGAGCACAGAGGGTTTTTTCCAGCATATTCATTGATTCCTGGCCAGAAAACCACCTACTGGCTGAGACCAATGTTCTTTTAACAAGAGGAAGAAATGTTTCCAAATCGAGAGTAGATTGAAGGATTTGATGAAAAGACTGTTCTCATATAGAGGAGTGTAATGGGAATCTTGGTGAAGGAGCCTGCAGAGGCAGAATGGCATTTCAGTTTAGGTTGTGTGTTCTAGTGATGGTGAAAACATTAACATATTGAGAAATAATTAATTAATATGCAATAATTCCATGTGTCTCCAGACTGATGGTGTGGCTGTACTCACTTTCCCACTAGTTTCCTCTTCTCTTTCATTTTAGCAGCTGAGTAATACTCGAGGTTCCTGCATGTGTGGGCTGTACAAATTAATTTTAACTCCCTAAGGTGAGGCTTCATTAGGAGTTGAAGGCATTTGGAGTCCAGGCAATTCTGACTGTCCAACCCAAAAAAACTAATTCCTCTGGGTGGTTCTGAAGTGTTTCAGATCTGACAGCCACACACTGCTCTGTTTTGCTCTGTAGCTTCTGGTTTGAGTCCAAGCTCTGTTGCAGAGCAGGGCCTTGGCACAGCTTACCTTGGCTGCTCTGACTGAAGGGTGAGTGGCTCAGCACAGGAGGGACACTTAAGTAAAGCCCTCTCACAGTGTTCTGAGGACACTGCCTAAAATTAATGTCTTGGACATGGCAAGATAGGAAACTGTCATGTTCAGGATCAATGTAAATACCTGAAAGCATCTAAAAGTGACTTTGAAAAATGACTCCTCTCCTGCTTACAGCTAAGCTAACCTCATTCTTCCTCTTCATTTATTTGGATTGAAATTCCCGAGAGCAAAGTTTAGCATCTTAATCTGTATTGGTGTCGTCCTGGAACAGTGGGATTTTGATCCAGGGTAAACAGTCATGTAGCTCTGCTTTTGTGGAAGTAGCTGTGTGTGTGTTTGGTGATGCTGCTCTCCTTACCCTGCTGTTCTGACACCTGGAGTAACCTGTGTGCTGCCCTTGTTCCCTGTAAGGTCTGGCACGGTCCGGAGGTCAAGCAGTACGAGTCCTCTCGGTTTTCCCAAGACTGGTGCTTCCCCTCCTTATCCTGGAGAGCATGGATCTGTGCCCAGCTCTAAAAAGCTCTCCTTTGGCGGTGCCAAGCCCTTTATGCCATCACCACAAGGTAAGAAGTCAGCTGGCACATTGCTGTCCTGATAAAAATCACGTGCCTCTTTCCTGCAGAGAGAGGGTTTTTTAACCAGCTGTAGCTGCCAGGTAATAGGGGGTTCAGGTTGGCGTGTTCTCCTGTGGTTCTTCTCAACAGATTATTTGGCAAGTGTCTTGGCCTCAGTAAAATGGAAAGAAAAATACCTGTTAGCCCCAGGAGAGGCAAGCTTTGCTTTGGTGCCTGCATCAAACAATTTGCTGCCCTCAGAAAAGGGCTTCTGTAAGTGCAAAGTACCTTTTTACTGGCTCGGGTTGGGGTGAGAGAAAATGTCAGCCAATTATTGTCAAAGCAAAATTCTGGCCAGTGCTGGAAGGGCTTGAACTTCACTGTTCAGACTGAAAAGTTTTTGACTGACTATCTGGTAGCCTGATCCAGATGGTAACAAGCAATTCAAGTGGAAAGGGATAAGAAGAATCCCAGTGTGCAACTGATGCAATTTGCTGGGTTTTGTAACAGAACAGACTGATATAATGAGCTGTTCTGTATCCCTGGTGTCTCCAATCCTGTATTTATTAGCCTCTGATGGTGGGGAAATGCAGAATATTCATATTCTTTTCTTCTGAATTAATATAACTGCAAAACTAATACTAGACAGAGGGTTTTTTCCTCCTTCTACTGGAGTTGAGGATCTTTTTGCTACACAACTAAGGCTGAGAAGATGGGAGAGATAACTGGCATCTTTCTTTAAACAGGTGGTGCCTAGTGCTGTTCTTGCCTGTGGAAACCTAATACTGAATGAACTTTTTTTTTATTGTGTTCTCTCACAGTTGGAACAATCCCAGAGCAGCCCAGCCAGACTGTTATCCCATCTTCTCTTGGAGCAGAAGTGAGAAGCCGTATTCCTGTTGCTGGTGTGTTGGTCCCTATCTTCCTTTGTTACTCCAGTGGATAAGAACTGTAGTCTCAGGGTGTTCAAGGCTGGGTTTGTTGCTTCAGCAGCTTCTCTGGATGCTTGGCCAGCCAGGATTTCTATGTGCTGGGAGGAGCTGGGGTTGATCCCTTTGCATCCCGTCAGCATCTTCCAGTGCTGACAGACCCTGTGTCGCAAAAACTCAGATGTGGGACTTGGAAGTCAATGGATTGAATGAAGGAAAAGCACCTCAAAACCCCAACACCCCCAATGCCAAGAGGGCTGCTTGGTGTGTAGTTTCCTTGCTGCTGAGCTCTAACAGGTCCCTGTCCCTGTAAGGGTGGCAGTGAAGGAAAGAAGCTGCACTTTCATATCTCATCCTCCTGTAGACTCAAAACCTTATCAGGCCTGGCAGTGCTGTGGCACTGCTCAGTGCCATCCTTAGCCACCCACTGAAGGTTTTGATCTCTAGATGTCTGAGCCATGGCTGCTGGGAGCAGGCTGGCTTTGTGTGTTAGAACCAGACACTGATGTGTTTTGTCATCTGGCCCTCCAGGTTCCTCAGCGCCTGAACAGTCTCCTCGAGGGATGGGCTCCCGGCTCCACAGTGCTCCCAACCTGTCGGATTTGCATTCCTGCAGGCAGAAGATAACCAAGCAGCACTCTGATCCTCTTGTTGCTCACTTTGGTCATACCCCAGTCAGTCAGCCTCTGCAGATTCATGGCTTGCAGCACTGCCGGCAGCTCCGATCCTCACCAAAGCTCTCTGAGTTCATGCAGAGAAGCCCTTTGCCAACAATAATGGGCTCCCCCACAAAGGTATGCACAGGATCTGCTTTTGGGCTTCTCACAGCTTGATCTTCTGGGTTATTTGGGGATGAACTGCTGCATGATCAGATAACTCTGACCTGGATTTATCCTTCGAGGGCTGTTTAGTGATCTGTGTGAAATGGGGTGGTGTCCTAATTCTCAGTGGACAGCTCTCACTTGGCAGCAGAGCTCAGCAGCTGAGCAGAGCCCGGGGTTTAGGGCAGGCAGTGGGAAGGAGCTGCCCTGGTTAGCAGGAACACATCAGTCTGGGGGTTGGACACGCTGACCCGGCTCTGACGCCGGCGAGTGTCCGGCAGGAATCCCCAGCAGCGCCGGCAGACGGGCGAGCAGGTGACAGCCCTGTGCCTCACACAAAGCTGGCACTGTGACAGCATTCTCTCTGCTCATGTTGGGCTGCAACTAATTTTCAGCAGCTCGTTGTCCTTTTGTTTTAGTCCTTCTGGGATTAGGGACAAACAAATGCGGTGGGATTTCTGCCTTTATTTAGGGCGTGTTGTTAAACGTACCATTTGGTTTTGGTAAACAGATGGAGGCCAAGGGGAACCTTCCTCCTTCATTTTAAAGACAGATCTCTATTTTTCCTGTTCTTCTTAGGCTGTGTCCCCGTTTGAGTTTCCCAAAACCCCCAGTTCCCAGAATCTCCTCACCCTCTTGGCCCATCAGGGGGTCATGATGACTCCGACACGGAACAAGACCTTGCCGGATCTGAAGGAGATGGGTCATTTCCACTGCCAGCAAACTGGGTTGGGATTGAGGCCTGTGGAAGAGATCAAGGGCAGGTGAGCTGCAGTTTGCTTCACTTCATACGGTAGTGCTTCATTCCCAATATAGGATGGATGGGGCAAATGTCAAACTCCAGCTAATGCTGAAGTTGGAACAAAGCATCTGTAAATATTCCATGCTTACCTGCTAGCAGCCTTGGATTGCAAGCAGATACGATGCAGATTTTAAAAGTCTTCCTCTAAAGGGGCAGACCATGGCCTGGATTTTTTAAAGTGAAAGACTGACTGCAGAATTTTGTTACCAGACCAGACCCCTGCAGTTACTCACGTGCCTGCCTTGCTCTCTGTGGAGCCTGGACCTGTCGTGGGTGAGAGGCTGTTCTGGCTTTTCCTCATCCATTGTACACTGAGCACAGGCCTTCAGGAGAGAGATCTGTTTTGAAAGCCATGTGCTGACTGTCAGGAGCACTGCAGGATACAAAGGCACTGAGATATTGGTGTTAAGTTTTTCTTAGTGCCCCTCTGCACACTGCAGCTTTTTCCAGTGATCTGAAGAAGTCCTCTGATACTAATTTTTGTGTCTTCCATCGAAACCAAATTGTGTTGTATTAATGTTGTAGTGAGGACTTGCATTGCTGCAGTTAGTCACAGTACTTGTACACTTTCTGCAAGTAGCAGGAGGTGCTTCAGATGCTCTGTTGAAAGAAGAAGAGTGCTTATTTCAGCTCCAGACTCTTTGCTGTGTAGCATTAAGTGGCTGTGAACCAGGAATGGCACAGAGAAGTGGAAGCTAGCTGCAATCTTGCACCTGTTGACTTTCTGCATCCTGTTGTGTGTCCTCTTTTTAGATCTCTGAGCACTGGCAGGCTCACTGACCTGCTTCTGAAGGCAGCCTTTGGGGCACAGATCTCAGAAGCTGGCAGCAGCGACAGCCTGAACAATGAGAAGCCAATGGAAGTTGCAGGTAGGTTTTCCTGCACACCTCCTGCAGATGGGAGGCTGCTTTGCTGGTGTCCCGTGGCACAGGCAGCGAGTGCCGTGTGTGAGCGGTGCGGTGGTGTTTGCTTCCTTCTGCCGTGGGCTGTGTGTGCTGTGTAATTGCTGGCTAGTGCTGTGATTTCTGTAGGCAGGGCTTCCCCTTCTGGCCCTTTGTGAATGTGGTAACATGTGGAAGTGGGGACTTTTGTGCCAGGCAGCTCGAGTATGAATGGCTCTGCAAGGGTGGGTGTTCCTGGGCGTGCAGGTCAGGCAGCGAGGAGGGGAGAGCAGCTGCAGCAGTGTGTGACACTGCCCAGGCTCCTGTCCTGTGGTCTGTGCCAGCCTGGCCCCCGTTCCTGGGGGTGCCTCCATGGGGAGCACTGGCCTGTGCTGGTGACCACTGTCTCCCAAGAGAGTGTGCAGGAACACAAAGCGCTGGGCGAGGCACGCCGTGCTCCGAGTGACTTTCCTGTAATGCCAGTCTGCACCTTTCAACTGTCTCCCCAGCTCCCTCAGGTGCTTACGGAGGGACCCTGCACTCTGGTGCCCGGGCTGGGGGCTCTGCCAGCCCATCCCCAGTGATTTTTACTGTTGGATCCCCTCCCAGTGGAACAACCCCCCCACAGACCACGAGGACCAGGATGTTTTCAGGTAAAGGGCCGATACCTACCTGCCTGTTCCAGTGGGAATGCCTGGGGGCAGAGAGACGTGTTGAATTCCTTGCTGCTGGGCACTGGTGATGGCAGAGGGCTGCTCAGAGCAATCTATAGAGCTCAGCTGGTCTCAGTGCCTTTGAGGTTCTTGTGCTGGCTCCTGCCAGCCCATGACTGCTGGTAATTGTTTGCACTGGCATTAGTGCCAGGTAGTGGTTTTCCAGTACTGTCAGAGACAGGCAAACTTTTACTTTATTGCTCTCTGCTTCAGGAATAATGCTGCAGCTGTTCACTGTTGCTGAGAGGTCAGCAAATGTAAAGATTGTGGTGTGTTCTGATTGTTTTTCCCCGTGGGTTTTGGATGAGCTATAAAAGATGAGTGTGACTATCTGTGCCCAATATCAGTGCACGAGAACTGCTAGGAAAGAACCAGGATGGCTCTGTGTGACAAATTATTAGTGGTGTTACTTATGCTCTGAGCTGCCTAGGTAGGAGATGGGGAAATGCACTCCTGCTTGACAGATACTTCTGGTAAGATGCCAAAACTCTGGCCTTGTCAGCCTCATTTGAGGCTGTAGTAATTGGCCCTTTTGGGATAGTGTGTCTGGGAGTTGGAGTCTATGTTCACTTAAAGAAAATATTTGGGCACTTTTATTTGCATATTTGGCTTGTTTGGGTTCTTGTCTTGGCTGTTCCTCATTTGAATGTAGTTGACTCTGTTGTTCTCAATTACTGCAGGGAAGGTTTTGGATGTGGCCATGAATAAGCTGCTTGACTGGGATGGGGGGACATGTGGGCTCAGTTCCTGTGTATAGCTTGCATTTCCATCCTAACTAAAACCACTCACATCTGACTGCCTGGAAAGTTGGGACCACAATCCTTTCTTTGTCTCATCTATTTGGAGGGTGAGCTTTGAGAGTCTTAAAAAAAGTGTGTGAGGGGCCTGTAGCACAATGGGGTTACTGTCCTGGCTGCAGCCTCCAGCCACTACTGCAGTGTTATGGATAGAGGATTCAGGCTTCCTGAACTGCTTTTACAGGGGTAATAGCAATCTGGAAGCAGGTCCAAGCACCAGTTTTTAGCAGGTTGATGCTTGAATGCTTAAAGGTCTGCCCAGCAGTGGGGATCTCAGATGGGATGCCTGGAGAGGAGGCTGTTGAACAGTGAACCTACAACACACACAGCGTCAGGTCAGGGCGGCCAAAGCAATGCTGTTGGACAAGCTTTGTTAATTAGTGTGCATTAACTCCTTATGTTATACTTAATGCACAGAGTTAATGGTGGAAAGGGGAGGTTTGCAAGCCAAAACTCTTCACCCCTAGTGCTTGGACAAGCCATGAGTAAGATCTCTTTGACAGTTCTAAAGGCAGAGCCTTGCCATGAGTCATCATAACAATTTCTGCAAACAGCCTCTTGGAATTACAGGGCATCCAGACTGTGATATTGTAGGTCCTCTCCTCTCTCTGAGAGATCTGGAAATACTCTACCTGTCTTTGATGAGCCACTTGGCTTTGAAGCATTGCTGCCAGCACAGAGAGGCTGTGCCTCTCTGCACATCAGTTGTGCATTATTACATTGCTGAACCTTTTGAAGGCAGGGTAAGGCGGTAAATTAAATTTGTGGGTAGAAGAGAAACATCTTCCTCCAAAGGATCAGTGACAGTGGAGAATATCACCTTGGTAGAATTAGCAGAGTGTTGGAGCTGGTATCGGCATCCCCCCATCAGACAGAATATTTCCCTCTGTGGCAGTGTGTCAGGGGTGGGAAGCCCTCTGGAAGTGGTGAATGTGTTATGAGCACTTTGAGACAAAAAGTCCTTTGTGCTCTTAGGGTGGATTCAGTGGTCAAGAACGGGAAAATCTGATGGTGAGGGAGTTGTCTGATGGACACCCTCTGATGGGCCTCCTGAATCCTGGGATTAGGGCCTTGACTCAGCTGAAGGCACTGATTCTCTGTCCAGCTTCCTGTTTGTAAAGAGGGGGAAGCAGAAGGGCAGGGCATGTAATGGAAAGCTCTCCTGGCTCACATGCAGGATGTTCTAAAAACCATCACTTATAAGAGATGCTCATTCAGTGACAGTGAGAGCAAAAACCAGGAACCCAGGGGTCAAACCATGCTGCTCCATGGTGGGGAACTTGGCTATGTCAGTGTATGATAAAAATCAGCCCAAGTTCTTGTGGCAGGATTCAGAAAGGGTTTAGACAAAATAAAAAGAATAAAAAAAGTTCTGAATTGTCTCCATAAATGACTGTCGTTCTGGAAGGTGCTTTAAATCTGCTTGAGCGTGTAAGCTGGCCTGCTGAGTCACTAAGGAGCTTATGGTGGGGAGTGGTTACCCTGCATCCAGAGTCCTTGAATCTTCCTCCAAAGTACCTCTTGCTGGCTCCTGTCAGATCCAGGATCCTGAATCCTACAGACTTGTCCTCTCTCTCTCTCCTGGGTGAGGAATACCTACCTGGCCTACTGTTACTACCTTCAGTAATTCCTCTTGTTTGTTTTTCTTCTCAGTGGGGTCTTCCAGCTCCCTCAGCTCTGGAGGCTCCTTCAGTGGCAGGCACTTGGCAGTGGGAGCTGGTGGGGAGGCTCTGGAAGGGCCCTCGAGCCTGCGGTTCGCGTTCGCCGACCCCATCGCCGCCAACCTGGAAGGTGCTGTTACGTTTGAGGCACCAGAGCTGCCTGAGGAGACGCTCATGGAGGTGGGTAAATCCCAGGGACTGGTTAGGGGCAAAGGCCAGGGGAATAAAAGCAAAGCAAATCCAGATGGCTCCAATGTTTGCAGCCAAAGGTGGAGCAAACTGGCTTCAAGAGAGCAAGGCCAGTGCAGTGCTCAGAAAGCCCAGGGCATATTTAGCACAGGGGCTTTTAAACCTTCTACCAAACTGTTCAGTCCATGAGACATGGGGTTAAAGCTCACCATTTCCAAGGCTGAAATTGCAGGTTGGAAGCCTCGGTTATCTGATGTGTTCTGAAGGAAACCTGCCTGCTTTGAGCCTTTTCCTTTTTAAAGGCTCAACATTAGTAATAGCTGACCTGAGAACATGAGTAGCTTAGTGTATCAAGAGCCCTCCTGGTGCACTTGGGAAGTCGGGCAGTGATATGGCCTCTCCTGAAAGGATCTGAAAACAAAGTAAACCTGGCACTTCTGTTCCTGATGGGGGTGAGGGGAACACCGTGTTCTGCACCAGAACAGCTGAACCAGATTGTGGAGCTGAAAGGCTGCCAGGCTTCCCTTCTCTGCAGGCTGAAGCAGAGCAAATGCTGTTATAGCTGAGATATATTTGAAATGTAGGTCAGGCTGCCCATTTGCAGTGGAGGTGGGAGGCAGATTCACTCACGCTTTGGGCTCTGCTTGTGATACCTCCTTGGGCTGTCTGGGACTGGGGAAGGCTCTTTGTGTCTGACGCTTGCTGGTGTTGCTGAAAACCTCTAGATACCCACAGAGATATGCACACATTGTTTTAAGGATGTGGGTTTGCTCTTCTACTTCAGATTTTATTTAGCTCATTTTTTCCTGACAGTTATGCATTGAATTGCATTCGTTTGCGTCGTTACCTTCATAAAGCCACAGGGCTAAAGCTTCCAGCAGTGATGTGTTCACAAGTTTAACTGAGCATCCTACCTCTGTGAGGTCCCACAGGTTTGGGGCCCTTGCAGCTGCCCCCACTTTGGACACTGGTCTGAAGAGAAGTGTCCTAAGGAAGAGTCAACTTGATCTTGGAATAGCAGCTTCTGTGTCTGCAGTGAGTCATTTGGCTTCAGTCGTCATTTCTGCTGAGCTCAGTAATCCGTTTGCGTGTCACAAAGCCTTCACAGCACATTTCAAGACCCCTCTTGTGCTCTGTGGAGTTGGCCAGAATGCAAACCTGGCAGGTTTTCTGATTTCTGCTGATCTTTCAGGGCACTGAAGTCTTACTATTCAAGCGCCCTTGTTTGTCTTGAGCAGAGCCGTTGCATTCGGATGGGTGGTTCTTCCATCTTCTCTAAAAGTTTCATTAGGTGCAGACAAGGCAAATTGAAGGCTGGGCTTTAGTTTAAAAACAATGAAGAGATGGCTGCAGAAGGGAGGACTTGTGATGCCAAATGAGGCCGTGAGTGCCAGCATAGTTACCAGAAGCTGACTCTATAGGCAGAGAGGAAGGACTGTGTGATGGTTAGAGATAGGAGGCTGAGACCTGCAGGATCTCAGCAGTTTCCTGCTCTGCCACAAACTTCTTGTATGACTTGGTAATTACTTAATCTCCAAGTTCCTCCTGTGCTTTTAAAGAAAATAGAGGAAGATGGAGATAACACTTCCTTACCATACTGGACTGTCCAGGTAGTAAGTTAGTGGGAGGAGAGATTCATAATTCAGATAGTCAAAGCTGCCTTAGCTGCCAAGTCCCTGAGCCAGTAATGAAAAACAAAAACTCTCAAAACTTGAGCATGGGGGTTTTCTGATGGATTCAGGTAGGAAACATCTGAGAGAACTGAGCCAGTGATTCTTTGAAGCTCAAGCAGGTTACCCACTTCTCAACAGAGGACAAACAATGGAGTTGCATCTGATCCGGGCAGCAATTCACTTTGCAGACCCACAAACATTCAGTTTTCCCACAAATGCTAACTTCCCAGAAATGCTTGCAGTGACTTAAGGAACACAGTTTCCCAGAAATGGGATAATCCCCTTTGATCTGTAATAGCAGAGGAAAAACTGCTCTGAAATGACCTTAGCAGTTGGTGTGAGCACTTCCCTCACTGGCTGGACAGGAGCTGCAGACAAAAGGTTGTCCTGGCTGTCTCCTCAGAGGACCTCACCCAGGGCTCACTGGGTGCTGAGCTGGGAGGGTGTAAAGGCCAGGGCAAAGTGAGGGCTGGGATGTAGGGTGGGAGACAGCCTGGCTGCAGTTTGCAGTGGTGTAGGAGGTTGTCCTCCCATGAAATCCGCACTGGCATTGGAGCTGGGCCCATGGTGCAGATGGTCCCTCCCCCTTCCTGACTGAATTCTGAAAGAATCCCACGGAGCTGGGATCCTCCTTGGGAAGGTGGCTTGTAATTTTAGAGTAAGTCTCACCAGTTTCTCCAGGGAACTGCCCAGAAATTTCTGGCCTGGGGCTCTTGCTTGCTGCTGTTACTGTGGAAGAGGAGCTGGTGCGGGGACAGGCTCGAGGCTGAGTTTGGCTCTCCCTGCCCAAAGCAGAGGTGTAAGCAGGGTTTGGGGGGGTCAGATGTTGTGTCTGTAAGCTGGGGTGAGTTGCTGGCACACAGCTCAGGTGGGCAGCCCTCCCTGGCATGCCAGCTTTCCCTCTAACCTCCACCTTGGCATCCCTTCCACAGCAAGAGCACACGGACATCCTGCGCAGCCTCCGCTTCACGCTGGCCTTTGTGCACTACGTGATGGAGATTGCAGCCCTGAAGGGCAGCTCCAGTGACATGGGCACCTCAGTGACCTCTGAGTACCAGCTCCAGGAGAGCGTGGTGGCCGACCAGATCAGCCTCCTGAGCCGGGAGTGGAGGTAAGGACAGGCAGAGCTGCCCAGCTCCCCTCTCACTCCCTCCCCATTATCCTTCCCTACCAGCAGTGCCTGGGGACACTGACTGCTGTCCCAGCCTCCTGTCTGCATTGCCATGTGCTCTCTTTGCAGCTATGCAGAGCAGCTCGTGCTGTACCTGAAGGTGGCAGAGCTCCTGTCCTCGGGGCTGCAGATGGCCATAGAGCAGATCAAAGCTGGCAAGCTGTGCCTCTCCTCCACTGTCAAACAAGGTAAGGGGCCCTGGGCTCACAGTGCAACTCACCTGAAATGGAAGCATCACAGAGGGATGGAGGGGGTGGAGTGAGTGTGAATCCCCCCACTCGTATGGGGGGCTCATTTGTGATTGTCCCTTGGCACAGTCAGTCTTTTTTATTCACACTGAGAGCGTTCCCCTCTTCACATTGACTTTCTGTCTCACAGCTCTTGTCATGCCCCTGTGAGAATCTTCAGCACTAATTAGTGAGGAAGGGATGTATCTTATCTGATTCCTCATATATCTTTGTCTCAGGTGCATATTTGTACCTGATGTAATCCCAGCTTAATTACACAGTGCATGTCCTAGGAAGTGCTTACTTGGCAAATTAAGACCTGTCCTGGCAGTGATGATTTTTCAAGTGAAACAAAAACACAGGAAGTGAAGTACTGGTAATGCCAAAGTCACTTCTTTGCTGGTGTTACAGCCTTAAATTTGCATCTGACTGGCTCTGGTGAGAGCTGGCTGTGATTTGGTGATTAGAAAAAAATAATTTTAAAACTCCCATTTTAATGTTCCCGAGGGAGCTTTTTGAAGCACTTGACCCACCAGCCACCTTCCCCAAGAGCTGAGACTCTGAAAGTATTTGTGCTGCCTTGGGATGGGGTGTAAAAAAATGGAAGTTAAATATGATGAGCACACATATGTTGTAGCAAGCAGTGTGGAGGAAGATACACCGGGTTTAGCTGCACATCCCCCACAAGTTCAGGCTAACAGGAAAGTTGTCATAACCCAAATAAATCACTCCTTTTCGGAGCAGATTGCAGCTTCTAGATGTGTAGGAACTGGGCAAGGCTGGCTTGTCTTGTTTTGTTCAGTGGGGATTAGCAAATGTGCAGTGTAGGAGTCAGTACTCACCAGGTGCTGGTGGGAGTTTGTGTTCAGTACTCTGTGTAGATCATGCCACGCAGCCAGGGAGACTCAGCCTGTGGCACCACTTGCTGTTTTGGATTGTTATTTAATCCCTCAGGATCATATTTGACTCCTGATTCTCTGTTCTGTAACCTTCCCGTACGAGCTGCCGCGGTTCGGGGGGAGGAGGTGGCGTTTCTCAGGCATCCGTGGTTTTTCTTTCTGGGACAGCAGAGTCCCAAGAGAGATTCCCTTGCTTAGTCAGTGCTGCTCATCCCCACTGTGCTGCCACATGGGAGTCATGGACTCCCTCCCAGCGTGTCATCACCCATCAAGGAGCAGAAGCTCCGTATCTGCACGTCTGCTGCTTCTGGCGGTGCGTGAGACACTCGTGTGGTGCAAACTGCTCCCTGCCTTGTGACAGCTGAAGGAAACAAAAATAGGCCTGGCCTCAGGTGAACCACACGTGTGTAGGTGTTGCCATGTGCAGGCTTGGGACTGGTGAGGGTGACAGAGGAAAGGGAAAAGACCCTCCTGGACTTTCCTGCCAGTCTCTTGGCTTTAACCGTAACCCCGTTGTCTCAGTTAATCATTCGAGGTCCTGCGTGTGGAGATGGGGAGGCACAGGGAGAGCTGGAAGTAGAGCCTAAAGCATTTCTTTCCTTTGCTCTAGTCGTGAAGAAGCTGAATGAGCTTTATAAATCCAGTGTATCCTCCTGCCACTGCCTCAACATGAGACTCCAGAGGTTCTTCTTGGACAAACAGAAGCTCATGGATCGGATCAACAGCATCACTGCAGAGAAGCTCATCTTCAGCTACGCTGTGCAAATGGTACGAGCCACACCGTGCCTGGGGACAGGGTCAGCATGGAGCACTGTTGGGAATTATGGATCCTGCTGGTGGCCTTGGCAGGGGGGTTCCCTCATGATGCTGTGTGCAGACTCTGGAGGCTGGGCAAGGAGGGTGTTCTCCCAGCTGGGGGACCGTACTGGGAAAGCTGGGTCTGCTCTGGGAGTAACCTCTCACTGCTGGGTTGTTGCCTGCAGGTGCAGTCTGCAGCCCTGGATGAGATGTTCCACCACAGAGAGGACTGTGCACAGAGGTACCACAAGGCTCTGCTGCTGATGGAGGGGCTCCTGAACATCATCACTGAACAGGGAGACATAGAAAACATCAGTAAATGTGAGTGCTCAGTGACTTTTTTTTTCCCTCCAATTAGAATGTGGGTTTTTTAGCTGCATGGATCAGACATTTCAGCTCCCAGCACCCTTTTTTTTTTCTATGGCTACATCTTGGTGGACATAGCAGAGATCTCTTGGCTTGTTACAGCTCCTCATAGCCTGGCTTCCTGCTTTTCCAGCAGGAAAACTGTTACAAGTGCAGGTCCCTGTTCTGAGCCCTATTTTGGGAGCTTCCCATGCAGAGCGATTGCCAGTGCTTTGTTGGAACTTTTGATGTGTGAGAGAACTCGCTGAAGGAAGTGGTTTGGCAACAGCAGGAGCCTGGGCTTGGTTTCCAGCCGGAACCATCCCTGTGATTGCACAGAGCCCTTGGGAACGTGAAGCTGCAGTGGCTGCTGGGCAGGGATGTCCGGTCGGCACAGCCAGGGCTCCTTCCAGCCCCTCTCTGAATCAGGGCTGTTCACCTGCCTGGTTCCAGGCCTGGCTGAGAAAGCAGCAGACACGTGTTTTTCTCATCAGCAAGTGCTTGGTGTAGCAGTGAAAGCTGAGCTCTTACCTAGGTGCTCTCGTTGGGCTTCCCCTCCCGGGGAGGCGGCTGCTCCGAGCTGTCCCGACTCTCCCGCTCTCCCTGTGTCCTGAGGGACGTTACTCTGTGCTGCCACAGGATCCACAGCACTGCACTCCACGTGCAGGGGAAAGGACTGACCTCGCTGCTCTGAGCACACTCTCCCTGCCCTTATGGCTGGGGTTTAATCACCTCTGCCACCTCCCCCTGCGGGAGGCGAGCACAGGGAATGGGGGATAGTCGGGATTGTCTGTGGGAGCAGCTTGGCTCAGCCTGGGCTCTGCTCCACCACAGCCACCCCAGCCCTCCTGCAGCAGCCCCCGAGGTGTCCCTGTGGCTGCAGGGGGGAGGCACAGCTGGCAGCCCGTTGTGTCCCTCCCCTCTGCTGCCCACCCACCGCCTGCCTCGGGCGGCAGCCAGGGCGGCTCCAGCCGTCCGTGGAGGAGAGCGCTGGGATGGGTAATGAGAGGAGAGACTTCTGCCTCACAGGCAATCAGACAGTTAATTATCACCAACTTCCACAGCTGACATGAGGCTCACTGAAGGAGAGCAAAGGGAAATGGGCAGGTGGTGTGTGGTACTGGAGGGCTAAGTGAACAGGGAATACTAAGTAGTTTCTATTGTACTGTTTCTTACCAAACCTAAATCGCATCTTTTGATCCAGAGATACTGTTAATGCATCTAATAGATTTTTTTCCTCACTTGTTATCCTGATATCCCTTATTTTACCACTTGCTATCCTGATACTACCTGTTTTGCTATGTTTCATTTTCCTGATTGAGCTGTTCTCTGGTAGGCAGTAGTAGGTGTGCATTTCATTTTAGATCTCAGGTATACGATTACCTATTTCTGAAACATAAAATGATGAACCTGGAAATACAGCAAGTGTTCCTGTGAGAGGCATGAATTCCACCAGACATTTAGCTCCTGAAAGAGTCTTGGGCTCAGATGATGAGAACCCATCTCTCAGTGTAAGCCTTGGCAAATGGCACTGAAGACCCTGAGTCATGTTGCCTGCTGGCAAAAGCCGCTCCAATAACTGGAAGTGAATAAATTGTTCCTGGCAGATGATGGTTCTTTATAACATCTTGATACCTCTGTCAGAGCTGCTGCCTCCCAGCTTTCACTGTTGGATCTCTTGACTGTTCAACTCTTCAACCTGTCCCTTCTCAGCGGGATGTTTGTGGTCAGGTCTTCACTGGCCTAATCGGTACCTGATAACGATTCTCAAAGTGCTGCTTAGATCTGCTGAAATTCTGCTGCTTGTTTTTCCTTTTTTGTTCAATCCCCAGCATGGCTTGGTGGTCTTTATATTGCCAGGAAGATGGGTGGTTCATTGCTGTTGTTGTTTCTTGTCCCCAGGTAAGCTGTGCATCGAGCGCAGGCTGTCGGCGCTGCTGTCGGGGTTCTGTGCCTGATTTCAGTGGTGCCGTTCCTCACACACCTCGCCCCAGCTGATTGCTTTGTTCCCAACGGGCCTGCTGCTGTGCTGGGAAATGATTCTGGCAGTAGGAGAACCTGGAGGATGAACTGCTCACTGTTCTGTATTTGGACGTTTTGGGAAGTTGTTCCACAGACTCGGATTCCTTTGTGGGGACGTGGCGGCAGCAAACGCAACTAATTCCCTGCCCGAGGGTCTGGGAGAAGACATGGCCGGTGTGGGAAGGTCTCCCTCATTGTCAGAGGGGATGAAGGATAGAAGTCTGCTTCTTCCCAGCACTTTGAAGGATAAGACTGCTGCCTGTCCCTCTTGCTCAAGAACAGGGTATTCCAGTGCTGTGTCCATTGCAGGCAATGGATGTGCTGAAACTGCTGGCTTCAGTTAATGCTGGAGGGTGTCATTCAGAAATAAAGGCCAGTTTGTGTACTTCCCCCTTCCCAGCTGAGAGCCAGGCATCTTCAAGCTTCCTGGCAACCGGAGGCTCCCCTCCATTCTCTCCTTTGTCCCTTCTCATTGTGTTCATGCCTTGGAGTGCTTCCTGCATGGCAGAGAGAGGAGGGCGTCGGCTCCCTCTCGCCTGAGCGTCGCCGAAGGAGCTCCCACCTCCACAGACTTTGTGAGCGAGGCAGAGGCCGTGCTGCTGCTGCTGGGAAGCTTGAAAATCCCATGGCTGCTGTGTGGGCTCCCTCTGTGCCTGCCTGGATGGGCGGCCGACACAGGGAAAGGGACTGTGCGGGACACGGGAGGACGACAGAAAGCGCGACGCTCCTGTGTTCCTAAGAAGCCAAAATGAATCCGTTCCTCCCTTGGTCCCCAAGCCCAGTGGGATCAATGTGAAAGACTCCTGGCTGTTGAGCTCGTCCCTACCAGGAGGAAGCACTGGCGCTGTCCTGCTTTCAGCTGTTGGCTCAATAACCCCTTCCTGGAGCCCCCCCAGACTGAAAACACTAGCTTTGTGAATCAAAGGAGCACTTTACACACTATGGGAACTTGGAGAAGTTGACTTTGCATCACACAACAACCCAGGAACATCACGACTGTTAGGAATGCTGTTCTTTTATTCCTTTCCTCGCTTCCTGGTTGTTTTATTGCACTACGTGTGTGCGTATATTGATATGTATTCCTGAGAGTGAATATATATTGATATTGATATGGTTTGTGTGTAACTGTACGTATTTAACTGTACTGTATCTCGTGAGTGTGAGGCAAAGAGCACTGCAGAGTCTGTGCTGTTCCTCCTCCTCACCAGGCAAAGCTGACTTGCAGTCTGGCAGTACCAAGATTTGTTTTGTTTTTTTATTTAAATGTTCTTTTAAGGACAGTCGATACAAAGCTCCATGCTTTTTAAGAGCTGAAGAACAGGCGTTAAGATCCCACACACTTACACCTGGAAATGCGTTTTTTTAAGAAGTTTTATTTGCTGCTTCGTTGTTGTTGGGTTGTTTTTTTTATAAAGAAATCTCGTAGCGTTCAGTTTTATGTTCAGCATTTCTTTCAAGGAGACTCTGCAGCCAAATGAGACTGTTGGGTGTGAGTGGCTCGAGTTCTGGTTGAGGCTTCGGGTGCTGTGAGCATGTGTGTGAGAGGAGAGCTGCCTCCCATCTGTCTGTGAGAGCATGAGTGTGTCGGACCTGAGTCGTGGCAGTATTTTGTTAGAGCTGGGCAGAAAAGCATCTTTGAAAGCAACTCGAAACCTCAGGCTTAGTTTTTGGGGATCTAAAAAAAATATTTTTGCACACGGTGGTTAGGTCCTCGTTGCTTTTTTTTTTTTTCCCCCTCTCCACGTTGGCACGTTCGTTGTGATTCTTCACGAGGGTTTCAGGAGCAACTTCACTGGTTTCGGAGCTGGCGCCGTGTTTTGGCAACGTGGGGTGTTCCTGTTCACAGAGCAGAAATGCCAGTAGAGAAATGTAAAAATATTTCCAATTGCAACGTGGGTGTTTCTGTTCACAGAGCAGAAATGCCTGTAAAGAAATTTTAAAATATTTCCGATTGCCCCGACCAGGGAAGTTTTAAGTGCAGCTTTCACCGATGCTTCGGTGTTTGGCCGCTGTCACCCCGTACGTCCACAGTCTGCCGCTTCTGTGGCCGTTCGTGCTTGTGCCTGGGAAAAAAAGAGAAAGGAAGGAAGACAAGACAAACCCAACCAACCCACCCACCCTCCCCAGCCTGTGGACAGAAACGCCGAGGAGACCCAGACTGCTGCTGAACGGCTTTGGCCAGATCTGCACAGGGCTGCGCTGCAGGGAGGGAGCACCGGGAGGCAGCGCCAAGCCAGGACTGACTCTGCAATACCAACACCTGCTGCACAGCCCAGACCCTCCTGGGAAACCCTCCTGGGAAACCCCCTGGGGCTCCCTGCCAGGGAGAGGCACATCCTGGGATCCATGAGATCCATGGGATCCACGGGATCCACGTCCCACCGCGCCCTCCTGACCCGCGTGTGTGGCAAGCTCAGCACTAACCTTCCAGCTGTACTGCATTACTTGAATGTATCACAAGTTGTCCACATTCAATGTATACAAGTATATATTGCTCCAAAAAAAAAAAATAATTGTGGTTTACAGACCTCCAACCAATATATATGTATGTGTTTGTGTATATGCATACAAGGCTGTGTGTGTGTATGTGTGTGCATGGGTAGAGATACACACACAAACACAAACGTGTATATATATGTCTTCTCTCAATACTTGAAACTTAGCCACTGTGCTTGAATTAAAAAAAAAAAAAACACACAAAAAAAAAACTACAAAAACCCCACACAAAATAACCCCAAAAATAGGGGAGTTAAAAAAAAAAAAAAAAAGAAAAAGAAAAATAGAAAAACAAATCCAACAGGTGATTTATTTTGCCATCACTTTGGTGACTTTCTTTTTTTATCTAACTGCATGTAGCGTGAAACCAACTTTTTTTGGTGAAAAATATTTATTGCTTTGTAGACAATAAGGTATGCAAAAAAAAAAAAAAAAAAGAAGAAAGAAAACACCCCAAAAACCAACCCCCAACCATTGTTGAAGTTGCTAGTGTAGTCCACCTGCTATTGTCATGGCTTTGTTGCTGTTGCAGCGTTTGTGTCTGGCGTCTTTAATAGATTTCAAGAAACCTCAGTCTAATAAAACACGTACCTTCAGGTTTGTGAGAGCGTATGATGATGTTCTTTATAAGGTAATGCTTGATACTTTGTCAACATTTTTTATTTGTGTTTTGTGTGACTTTTTTTTTTTTTTTTTTTGGCTTTAAATTGTACAACACCAATTTAAGGAAATAAAATTGATTTGAAATTGTTAGTGGCCTGTTTTCAGTACTTTATATTTCCAGTTAGTGCAGTATCTGGAGCAAGGTTTTTAATGTGTTTGGTTCTACCAGCCTTGACTTTCAGAGTCATTTATTACTTCACAGGGGTGTTTGATGGCCATGTGAAGGGTGAGAATGGAGTGTGGGTTTGGGGTGGTGGTTTTACAAGACCTAAGAATTACGTATTATTTTAAACTCTATTAATAATTTTTTAAATTAATGGAGTCAGAAAGCTTGTTGCTGGAAGAGGGGCTTGAAGTGTGAGTATTGTGATAAGATTTGGGTATTTTTAATTATGATTAAGTATTTTACTGCTGTGTTTGTACTCACTGCAGTTTGTTATTTGAACAGAGCAGGCACATGGCTTAGTTTTCTCCTGCCCACTGCACGTGGCAGAAGGGACAGTGAGGATGGTGAGAGCACTGGTTGCAGTCCCTGCTCTGTCTTCCTCGGAATACTCCAGGATGGAAGCTCAGCCCTGCATCTGGGCTGTGGGAGAGGTGCTGAATACACATGTAGATACATACACATATAGATATGTACACATATAGATATATACACATATAGATATATAACAGTTTCTGATGCTGAGGTTAAGGGAGAGGGTTTCTTTTGAAGCTGCCCATGAAGAATTTTAAAGGTTCAGGTGAAACCACTGTAGCCAAATGAAAGATGGAGCACTGTGTGTCACATGCCTGTGTGGACAGAGAATACTCTGCTGAATCCATAGGACTCTTTTCACAGGCAGCAGAGCAAAGGGGGAAAGTGCTAGCTGGGAAGACTAACAACAGGAATAAACAGGCTCTTCTAAAAGCCATGGGGCCTGGACGGTTCAAAAGCACCAGTGAAAATGGCACAGCTTTCTGGATGTTGACTGTGACGTTTTGCTGCTGTTGATTTTAGGAGAAAACAAACCCGAGCAATTCTTCCAGGGCATTTTGGCTCCGTTCCCGCGCTTTATATTTAGTCTCCGGTAAGTACGTCAGTGAAAACACGCTCATTCAACTCTGAAAGATCAGAGGTGACTCGGTGACATCAAGGAAGTAGAAACGAGTGGGTGTGTGTTGAACCAAGGCAATACAAAGATCAAGTACTCTGCTTCCAGCTCTTGGGAAGCTTTGTTTCCGTGAGGAGTTAACTCCTTCACGGCACTTTATTTCCATAAATGTAGTGCTGAGGATGGGTGCCATTCCCTGGGCGAGGAATGGCACGTAGTGCGGGCAGACAAACTTCCCTGGGACGTTTCTTTCTAAAAACAGCATTTTTAGGGACAATAGAGTCACAACCAACCCCCTCCTGGGAGCTGAAACCCGGCAAGGGGTTTGAGTGCTTTCAGAAAACACATTAAACAGGGTGTTTCTAAGACTGAGCTGAAGCAAATGTCAAACACAGGTCTCTTCCCTTACCATGGACAGAGAGTAACTGAGTTCCAAATATACACAATTACCCTTCACAATCCCTTGCTGAGAAACAGACACTACTACTAGAGATCCCTGGGAGCTGGACCCAGCCACTGCTCACGTTGTAAAGCATGCCTGTCTGTGTCCACAAACATGGCTCAGATCCAAAGCCTTGGTGCAGGAAAAGTCAGCTCCCAAAAGGCCGTTCCAAAGTCCAGAGCATGAGGTAACACACTGCAGACCCACAGCACGTGGGGTTTGTGTCTTCGGCTCCTTCTCGGCATCTGCTGTGCCTGAGTATTTCCTTACATCAGCACAGGGGCCAGGAGTACCCTGTGGTGGGGAATTACCAGAGTGCTCGGGTTCCTGCTGCAGGTAACCTCGAAACACAAGGGAAATGGTGCTAAACTCCCAATTCACATCTTGTTTAGGCTGTCCAGTCACTTCCAAGTGGGAAAGGACTGGCCTGTGTTACACTGGGAACACCTGGTGGAGGAAAGAACACTTGACTTGGTCTCAAACAGGAACATTCTCCACAACTGAAAGAGTTTTCACTGCTTTTCCCTTGTATTCCCTTGTGTGCTTGTTTCCAGCTAATGGCCCGATACAGAACTGCAAGGGAGCTGCAGACTAAGGTGCTCCTCGTCCCTTGCAGTGCAGCTTGTCTCCAGTCCCCAACACAGAGGTAAATGTCTTTTAATTACAACATTTGGTATCTCCTGAACTTCTAGTGCTGTGCGGCAAAGCCTCATTAAAGATCAGTTCAGCAGATTTTTTTTTTTCTTCCTTCTAGCAGGGAACGATAGGAAAAAAGTCTCCCGCAGCCGCTCGCGTTGCCAGAGCCCCATCTACAGGCGGCCCCGGGAGTTTGGAGTGAGGAGCGACACTGACATCGCTAGGAAAACGAAATTAAGTGCCTCAAAACACGACCGTGCCCGATCCCCCGTCCTGCAGCCGTCCTGCTCCCCGTTCCACAAAGGTTAGTTGTCTGTGAGCCCCCAGATGCACTGGGTGGTACCTAAAGAGCTTTGACGGGGCTGATTCCACGGCTCCCACGGAACACTCCAGCAACTCTGGCAAGTCACTTCGATTTCTCCTTGCCTTTGGTGGCAG
Organism: Platyrinchus mystaceus; assembly: GCA_035041135.1. Lineage (NCBI taxonomy): Eukaryota > Metazoa > Chordata > Aves > Passeriformes > Tyrannidae > Platyrinchus > Platyrinchus mystaceus. Next base: position 8,313,385 of record JAWWLV010000038.1, on the reverse strand, counting down.
GATAAAATAGATAAATTATATGTAGATGTTTAAAGATAAAACAGGTAAGTTATATAGAGATGCTTAAAGATAAAATAGGTAAGTTATAATGGATGCTTAAAGATAAAATAGACAAGTTAAAAAGGAAGAGGCAGGACATGCCATGGCAGGTTGAGAGCATGGCCTGTGGTGCCTGTTTTGAAGCTTCTTGGCTCCTCTTGGAATAGGTAAGGAGCTGGGATACCAGAGCTTTTTCCCTCATGGGATATCCGTGTAAGTCTTTCTCCTGTCCCATCACTGTTTTTCGTATCATCTGGGGTCTTCTTCCCTCTCCCAAATTTAACTGAAATGAGCCAAATTCAGAAATCAGGGCAGGGGAGGAGGAGGAGGAGGAAGCAATGTGGTGGACAGGCAGCACGATTGCACAAGCTCCACTTCCTATGGAAATGAGGCAAAAAAAGATTCAGACACGCTGGTTGCAGTGATAGAGGAACTTGTATTCCCGTTTCCCTTGGCAGCAGCACTGCGCTGTGACAGGCCGTCCTTTATCACCTTTATCACCAGACAGGAGCACGAGGATCACTGAGCAATGGAAACCTAAGGGAGAAGGGAACAGAAGGTGCCCGTGCTTGACACCGGCACAAGCGGAAGGTGTATGGAAAAGGGGGAGGCGGGGAGCAGTGTGACATCCCTCTGTGGAAAAGGGAGAGATGGGGAGCAGTGTGACATCCCTCTGTGGAAAAGGGGGACACGTGGGGAGCAGTGTGACATCCCTCTGGGAAGGGAACCTCGAGCCTTTCCTGCGGACCTGTGTGTGCCATGTGGAACAGTTTCCTCCCGCTTGGCCTCCCCTCACTCTGACCCCGATGCTGCCAGCCCTCCTTTCTCCGCGCGGGTGCGGATCCCTCCCTGAGCCGCTCTCTCCTCACCGCTCTCCCCTCACCGCTCCCTCATCACCGCTCCCCCCTCACCGCTCTCCCCTCCTCACCGCTTCCCTCCTCACCGCTCTCCCCTCACCGCTCTCCCCTCCTCACCGCTCTCCCCTCA
>JAWWLV010000038.1:8299558-8312307 GCA_035041135.1 Platyrinchus mystaceus | reverse complement strand
GCCCCTCACGGCCCCTCTCGGCCCCTCACGGCCCCTCTCGGCCCCTCACGGCCCCTCTCGGCCCCTCACGGCCCCTCGGGGCGATGCTGCGCTGGGGGCTGCGGGTCCTGAGCCGCGGCCTCTCCGCCCCTCCCCGCCCGTGCTGCCGGCGCCGCGCCGTGGGTACCGCCGGGCCCTGCCCTGCCCTGCCCTGCCCTGCCCTGCCCGGGGCCGGGCCGGCCTCGCCCCGCGCCCCCCTCGCTCCGCCAGCCTCCCCAGCGGGCTCGCCGCTCCTCCGGGGGATGGCGACGCTGTCACCGCAGCCCCATCCGCTGTTGTGTCCCCCGCAGGTTCCTGCCATGGATCCCGCCGGCCAGACGAAGAGGCTGAACAGCGGCGCTGAGGTGGTGGAGAGGCTGGAAGAGAACGGGCGTCAGAACAAAAGGTTGAAGAGAGGTGCGGATGAGGAGGATGCGGAGGATCAGAGTAAGAAGTCGCCCAAGAGGAAGATCGTGCTGCTGATGGCGTATTCAGGGAAAGGCTACCATGGGATGCAAGTACGTGGTTTGGCTGAGCAACCTGGGCTGCTTTTTTCCTTAAAGTCTGTTAGGTTTGGTCACTGGGTAGGGAAGTGTTTGCAGCTTGAAAAGCTGGGGCAGGAACAGTGTATGCCTGGATGCAAATGGCTTGGTAGCAATTTGACTTAAAACAGTCGGCAGTGCATCTCTGATATTTGGTGGTTCCAGTGAGTTTGCCTTTAATATAGAGCATCAGCAGAAGATCTTTATTATAAACTGCTGCAGACGAGGCTCTTGAGACTGAAAGCACAGGCACTGCAGTTCTGACTAAACCTTTAGTGCTGTCTGGTGGTCCCCTTCTCACTGGTGCTCCAGCCTCTGGGTGAAGCTTTGCATCTCAGAGCAGCTGGGCTGAGTTTCTTTGGGCTTAGACCTAAATGTGTCTCTCAACGTGCAGATTGCAGACAACTGAGCTGTGTGTTTGAATTTGCATCTCTGTTGCCGTCTCTTGCACTTCTAAAAAGTTAACTGTGCACTCGAAGAAGCTTTAAGCTCTCATTTTTCTGGTGCACTCCGATGAGGGGGGGGGGCTCGTAGCAGTTTAGAAACAGGAAAACTGTTGCAAGGCTTTTGTGTTGGCGTGTGGCAGGAAGGGGTTGGTGCTTTGTCACAGCGCAGGGTCGGCTGTGGCACAGTGATGGCAGTGAGGGTGATCCTGCTCCATCTGCTGCTCCCCTCCACGTACTGCAAGCTCCATACGCTCAGGGAATACTTGAAAAGCTCCCTGGGATAACTTTGCAGCTTCACACACAAGTGGAGTTGTGCATTTCTGTTACAGCTCATCTGAGAGTGGCACACAGAGGTCACTGGAGAAAACCGCAGGCTGCATTCTACAGCAGCTCAGGTGAACTGAGCAAAAGAACCCAATCTGCTTTCTGGAAACAGAATTTGCACGGGCTGGGTTTGGAGCAGCAGCTGTTAACTTGCAGGCACTGGGAGTGTGTTTCATTTGTGCTGTTTCATGTAGTTGAAGGAGTCATCAAAAAACTCCAGAAGCATTGCACAGTGAAATTAGAAATCATCCTTTATTTGCAAAGACAGTAACAGCTAAATCAGAATAATGTTTTGTTAAGGCTCTCTGGTATAGTTAGTTTTGTTAGAGAACAGCAGTGTTAGGGCTGTGAAGGGAAGGCTTTTAAAGAGTTCCACAACTCTTTAAATCAATGTTTGATTAACAGATTTTTTTCAATTATCATCTACAGTTTATCCAGTCATTACTATTTGTGCTGTTTCTTATTTTTACTAAATATCCTCTTTTAGAGAAACGTGGGATCTTCACAGTTCAAGACAATTGAAGATGATTTAGTGTCTGCCCTTGTTCAGTCAGGCTGCATCCCAGAGAACCACGGGGAGGATATGAAGAAGATGTCTTTCCAGCGGTGTGCTCGAACAGATAAGGTACCTTGGTTGTGTATATAATTGCTTTCCAGTTGGTGCTTTACTCAGGAGCAGTGAAACACAGTGAGATGTTACAGGAGGGAGAGCAGTGTTCTGCTCTCTAAAGGTGCTGTGTGGCTGTGCAGCACCAGCAGGTCTTCTTGGAGTGTTCTGTCATGGATTTCTGCCTGTGGCCCTGTGACCTTGCCTTTGCCTCACTCCAGCCTGAAATGACCAGGGAGAAAAAGAAATAACCCTGTTCTTCAACTATTTGAATTCTGGAAGTGCTGTCTCAGAGCTTCCATGGTACATAATGGTGTGGGTTTGTGTGTTTTATGGTTTTTTGTAGGGTGTGTCTGCAGCTGGACAGATTGTGTCGTTGAAGGTCAGGCTGATAGATGACATCTTAGAAAAGATCAATAATCACCTTCCTTCTCACATCAGAATTCTGGGTAAGGACACTGGAACGGTCAGGGAAAATGTTTTCAAAGAGGAGCTTTCTCCTGCAGAAGGTCTCTCCCTTGCCATTATAATTTTACTTACAAGTGGTTTAGTTTTAACATGTTTCATTTAGCTTGAAATTAGGGTTCTCAAAAATAAATCCTTTATTTTGTACTTTGTTTAAAAATCATTCATGTTGGTATGAGTGAAATCACAGGCAGTTTGTAACCCACTGATTCAAAAACCTGATGCCACTTTTAAAACCAGGCCTGAAGAGAGTCACTGGGGGATTCAACTCCAAGAACAAATGTGATGCCAGAACCTACTCTTACATGCTGCCAACGTTTGCCTTTGCCCACAAGGACCACGACGTGCAAGAAGAGGTTTATAGGCTGGACAAAGAGACCCTTGACAGGGTCAATAAACTGCTCTCGTGCTATAAAGGGACGCACAACTTCCATAACTTCACGTCCCAGAAGGGCCCCAGGGACCCCAGCGCCAGGAGGTACATCATGGAGATGTCCTGTGGAGAGCCCTTCGTCAGGGAGAACGTGGAATTCGCAGTGATCCGAGTGAAAGGGCAGAGCTTCATGATGCACCAGATCAGGAAGATGATCGGGCTGGTGATCGCCATCGTGAAGGGCTACGCGGCCGAGTCCGTCCTGGAGCGCAGCTGGGGCGAGGAGAAGGTGGATGTGCCCAAAGCCCCGGGGCTCGGGCTGGTCCTGGAGAGGGTGCACTTCGAGAAGTACAACAGGCGCTTCGGGAACGACGGGCTGCACGAGCCGCTGGAGTGGACGCAGGAGGAGGAGAAGATTGCTGCTTTCAAAGAGCAGTACATCTACCCCACCATCATCAGCACGGAAAGGGAGGAGAAATCCATGGCAAACTGGCTCAGCACCCTCCCCAATCATGATTTCAGTTCATCTGTCGCTGAGATGCAAGCCAACAACAAAAATTCAAAGGTAATGATTGAAGCCATTATTTTATCAAATGGAAGCTGTCGAGTTGAAATGTCCCTTTCCCTGGTAACATGTTTGTTTTCCATGCCCTGGAAGATGACAGTCATCTGGCATGTGAAATGTGTGTTATCCTTTCTGTCTTTGTGCACTGGATGACAACTGAATGCACTGTACAGAGTGTTGATTTCACAGTGTAGCAGTCCAGGAGGAAGAAAGCTTTAAGCTTTGAGCACAGGCCAATTTGCAGAATCATAAACTGACAACACAGATTATGGGCATTGCCAGCCTTTACTGCTGTGAAACTGTTTGGGGGACTGGGTTTCATACCTGCTGCCTTTTGGTATTCTCTGATTTTTGGGCTAATTCTCATTTTGTGTAATTCCCTGTTTACTGTGTTTTGGAATCAGGGAAATTTAGGACCAGCTTTTTAAAGTAAATCTGCCATGAGCTCAAAATGGGTCATCAGAACAACTACTGAGTAAATGGAATATCGTGGATTTGGATTTCTGACAACAGGAACTGCTGACAGCTGTAAGGTGCAATAAAACAAAGGCATAGAAGACATTTTTAACAAAAAGGAAATTTCAGTTAAAGTTTGGAGTTTTTTCTAGTTGAGATGTAGAATAGTCTCACAAGAAAAGAGTGGAAAGATGTCTGGCCTGTGCTAGAAGTAGGTTGGAAACCACACAAGGAATCTTAAGGCAAACTCAAAAAGTATTTCTTAAAATTGACAACCACTGGAGTGACTTAAAATACAACAGTGCTTGACTGGACAAGTCCCTGATCAACCCATTCTAACTTTGAAACAAGCCCTGCTGGAGTGGAGGGTTGGACTCGATGATCTAAAGATACCTCACAGTTCCATGTGTAACTCAAATTGTCTTGGTCACAGGGCTGGCAAATCCTTAAAGGATGAATGATGGGCAGGACTAAAACTTCTGTGTAGTGCAACTCAGAAGAAAATAGTGATCCTTTTTCATTTAACAGTCCTTAAAATTAGCTTCATTTTTTTTTGTAGATAATGATCCTGCCCTGAAGAATGTTAGGTTTAATTATGTCTCTGCCATTTTTTTTGCTTGAGTATGAGAAAGAGTTTCAGCATATAAAATAAAACTTACAGCCTCAAGCAAGACACCAGAAATTTCTCAGGGTTATTTTTGTACTTGCAGTAATTGTTTGTCTGAATTGTGGTGCTGTGTGAGGGCATTTGTGAGGGGAGGTGGTGACAAATGCCACGTTGGTTTGGTTAAATGGGACCCAAGTGGTGCAGAGGGTCCTTACCTGGCTCAGGGTGCTGGTGTTGGCAGGACTGGGTGCTGACAGGTTCCCAGTCCCTGAGGGATTCCTGGGGGAGGCAGAGAAACTCGACCAAGAAGGGGTTTTGGCATCAAAAACTGGTTTTTTTTTCAGCACCAGCTGTCTGGAGAGGGATAAATAAGGGATGATATGACAGACTCCTCTGAGATTTTGCAGGCTGTTTGCACTTCAATGAGCTGTGCTTGCTGTTATGAAGTCAACTGTCTCAGTGTCTCGGAATTTGGTTTGTAGTAGGATATTAAACTGTCAGTGTTAAATTCATGGGATTTGGTGTTTGTTTTCAGCAAGTGGTGGTGAAGGAAAAAAGGAGTAACTACAGGCATATAGTCATGTTAGCTTTTCTTTATAAAATCCTTTGTTGTCAGTCATATCAGTTAAAATACTTGCTTCAAAATACATAAACCCCCCACATTTATTGCACCATGTGGACTTAGTCCTGCAGGAGTGGCTCCACTTTCCTTGTGAGTTGCCAACATGTCTAGTATTTCCCTAATACCACTTTGTGCAACTGGCTTGATTTTTTTAGTAGTATTAGTGAGCCCTTGCATATCTGTAACACAGGTCAGACATAAACTCTGTAGCAAATAAAATTCTCAAATCTGGCTTTAGACCTTTTGTAACAAGCTTGGCTTTTGAGGGACTTGCATAAAAAAACCCACTTAACTCGTCTCACCTGCATTTATTTTAAATATCAACATTTCACACTGTTCTCCCACTTTTGAGTTTCCCACACACTCATGTTGTAATCATGGAGTTATAAATGTGAGAAGAAATTTCTTCTGCTGGTGAGTGTATTCCAATGTTCCTCCTTTTTTGCTACAAGAAGCATAATTTACCACCACAGTTGTCTATTACAATAGATGTTTATTACAATATTTTCTTATACTTTTGGAGAAGTTTAAAGTCAATATCCTTGATTTAGGTCAGTCTGTAGATGTAAATGCAGTTCTTGACAGACCATTTTCCATTTTGCTTTGCAGAACAGCAGCGATCTCGAGGGCAGTGACGGGTGTGGTGATGATTCTGACTGAGCCAGCATGGCTGGATGTGGAACCCTTGCTGCTTAAAGTTCCCTTGTCTACAAAAAAGTGGCCTTTCAAAACCCAAGAATCCAATAAAGCAGGAGTTTGTGTGCTTGCAGAACAAGAACTGGATGCCCAGGAGAATCTGGGTGGGGAAGACAGTGCAGTAGAAAAAACAGAAGCTTTTTATACCACTGACCATTTCACCTGACTGATATACTTGAAAACAGTTCAAGAAGAAAGCAGCTTTCTAAAAGAATCTTGAAATGCAGGATATCATAATTGCTATTTGGATAATGTTTTTATTATGTTCACTTGGAAAATAGTATTTTAAATATGTATGACTTCTACATAAAGATGGGGCAGATCATTTTAATATACTCTTTTTTTATTATGAAGTTATGACTCCATGAGCTTTGGATTGGTTTTTTTATCATTCACCTTTACTTACCTGAATCTCTAAACACCATTAAGCTTTTATTTTCCATGCCATCCATGTTTTTCCTGTGGAATAACATGCATGGGTTAGGAACCCATCATCATGTTGACTGCTGTGAACTCTTTGCTATTGAAATGTATATTAGCATTTCCTGTGGTGATCACTAAAGGTGGTGCTGGTTTAGTTTCCCCTAAACCCAGAAATCCTTTAGAGCTGTCTCTTAGATTCAGAGTTGAATCACCTTGGCAGGTGTGAAAGAAATGGTGCTGAATTCCTCTGGGCTTTAATCAAGCCTGTGTTCACTCGGTGTGTGTGAACTCTTCATCCCCATCAAGCTGCCCAGAACAGAGGGACTTGTGCAGTGATAATGGGAAGCACAAGCCTGAGCTCTGCCATCCTTTGGGAATCGATGTTTAATTTCCTGTGTTTTGGGGATCTGCCTACTCCAGGGTTTGTGCTCCTTTCCCCAGCAGAGGTTTAACTTCTGGTTCTTGTTTCCAACTCTCTGTGGAGGTGGTGGAAGAAACAGCAGCAGCAGCAGCAGCAGCTCTCCAGCCCTCCCAGCCCATGGAACACCACTGAAGGGTTGGAACAAGACTCTTCGAGGATTTGGGTATTGGTACAAGTGCTTGATCCATTTCCCTGGCTGAGAGTGTGTCACTTACTGAAAATGAGGAGTCAACCCATTGTTCCTTCATTTAGTGGTTTCTGGCCAAAGCTTTTAATTTTATGGCTTCTACTGGAATAATTATTTTGGTTTGCAATTTCTTTTGTTTTGTTTCTTGCTTTGGTTTGGGTTTTTTTATTCCCCAGAGCACAGCTCTCCTTTAAAAAAGGATTTCCCTGTTTATTTTATCTGAGTTTTTACTTAGAGCTTTTTATGTCATCATGAAAGCCTTGCTTAATGAGAGCAAGTGTGTCAAAGTGCTCCAGAGAGGAGCTCTGCCCGGATTTTCCTTTATATTCCTTGCTATTCCATATTGTTGACCTGCTCTGTGTTATCTTCTATCCACAGTCTGAAAAAAACCCCACCTTTATTTGCATATAATGAAGGCCCCAAAACTGTGACACGGATCTCAGCTGGAATAAAGGGGGACTTTTGCCGCTGGCCTTTGGAGAAAGCAAACAAAAATAAAAATAAAAATAGAAGGACACCCCCGGGAGAAGGGAATGGTATCGCCGAGCGCCCGGTGGGGCGGGGCCAACGGAGGGACGGGGCGGGGGAACCTGCGGGACCGGGGGGTGCGGGATGGTTCAAGGGGTGCGGGATGGCACGGGGGGTGCGGGATGGTACAGGGGTACCCACAGCCCCGCCGTGCGGGTCCTTCGGGCTGTTCCTGCCGGGAAAGGCGCAGGGATGCCCGCCCCGCACCGTCGGTGCCCTTGCGCGGTCAGGTATCAGGTCAGATATCTTGGTTCTGTACTAGGGCTTAGAGTTAGCGCGTTCCCCAGGCAGCATTTACAGCCCGCTGGGTTCGTGTGAGTGCTGTACGGTCTGTGATGTACTTACAGGGTGAACCATCCCGCCCCTCTGCTCTGGGAAGGGCACGAGTGACACCAGCCTGTCGTTACAGGTTCTGTCGCCTCCCCTGCGGTGACAGCACCGGCCCCTCTGTCTCTGCGCTGACTGCAGGGTTGGCATCACGAGTCGGAGGGCTGGACAGAAACTAAAGCACCTGTTGACCATCCTGAGTTGTCTTCGAAGTACAAACATAGCCAGGATGTGCTGCAGGAACCCTCCGTGTCTGACTGCTAGAAATAAGGCAGTTGGATAAATCTGCTGGGACAACAGAGAATTCAAGTGGTTAATGTGAGTTAAAAGGTCGGTGACCACTGAGATCAGCTCCCTTTATAGTTGGGCAGGAAGCAGTTCTGTGATCATAAAAACCATTTCATAGCAAAATAATGTAGAAGTTAAATCAGACATAAGTGTGGTTAGAGCTTTGGGAGTGTTACTCCAATGCACTGCTTTATTGATAATGAGATACTTTATTAGGTTAACTTTATTTCATTTTAAAAATAGTACTTCACAGAGACTCATAATTAGTTCTGATAAAACTTTTTAAAAAAAAAGGCACAGCCTTTAAAATAATGCTGGTACATCTAGTACTTATATTAATGATTTACAATTAAGTGTAAGTTTTAAGCTTTGTAATTAAAGATAATTGCTTTAATGAGCTTTTTTGTAATTGTAACATTATATCTAATACCAATTATTACACTTTTTAAAAACCCTCTGGAGAAACTTAGTGAGCGCTGCACATCTCATTTTCCATGCATTGGGTTTAAATTTGCACCCTCTGAGCCTAATTTGTTGCTTTCCTTAATTAATGTTTTTGCATGAATGTTTTTCCCTTTTGGTCATTTGATACCCTGATAGAGATTGGTTGTGTAGTTTCCAGCCTTCTGTGGGATGTTGTTAACAAAGATCTTGGTGGTGTCAGGTTGAAGGGTCAATAAGTACCTCCTGGACTGGCATTGCTGATTGATTCACACCTTCAGAGCCTTCAGGCAGGCAGCTGTATTGGGGTATGGTGGAAAGTTGATTTGACCAGCCATGTAACAGGCTGTATTGCCACTTTCCTTGGTACTCTTTGTTATTTCACGATTTTATTTACTGAAATTGCAATTTTTATAAGTCTCTCTGCAGGTGGAATGCCTCCTGTTCCTCAAGTGGCTCAACAGGTTAGCCAGGAGAGAGACCAACAGCAAAATGGACCAAACTTGCCACGTTTGCATAATCCCTTCCCTGCTCCACACAGCAGGAACCCAGCTTTGCCTCAGCAGGTACAACCAGCAGGCTGGGATAAGAAGCTGGTTGTGGTCCCAGCTCCAGTTCCCTCACCACAACAGGTATCAGATTTGCATATTATATTATATTGTATTAGCTTTGAATGGCTGGTTTTTGTGCATTAGAATTGCTGTTGTTCTGCACCATTAGATAGTCTGAACACTGGGAGGAGGGTATCCTCAGAATCAGAATGGTAAATCTGTCTCATCAGAAGTCTAAGATTAATTTTTGCCACTTTACTTTCCCTTGAACTTTTACTTCTGTGAAGAACATATCTGTTCATTTACACCATTTGCTAATACTGACAAAAAAGTAGGAGGTGTAGTAAGCTAATCTTGATAACCTTATGGATAGTGGTAATTTCCTCTTGAGTGTTTTTTAGCATTTACTTGATGCTAACATAAAATTTCATGCACTGATTTACTTTCAGTTGCCCTTAGCCAGGTGCTTCATGTTGCTATGCAAACATCTCCTTTATGACTGTTTTTGAGCAGTTAATGGCCCAAGCAGTTAAAAATTACTATCATAAAGTTTGGGGTTGTATTACAGAGATCTGTGTGTGCTGCCAGCTGTAGCTGTTGCTCCTCCACGTTTGCATGTGACCCATCCTCCTGACAAACATACCCATGGAATGGAGCTCTTGAAGTTCAATCTCAAGGAACAGCTACTTCCCTGCTCCCATTCAGTGCAGCAGAGAGCAAGGCCTCAGTTTGTGCAGTTTCCAGATCCCCAACTGGTGCAGTGAGACTCAGGTATTAAAAACTTACCCCTGGCTCTGCCTGGGCTTTCTCTACTGGTTGAGTGGGACCTGCAGGTTCTTATTTCATAAACAGGCAAGATGGAAGCTCTGGCTGTCTTGCTTCAGAAGCTGAAAGCAAGAGGAGAAGCATGTGAAGCTTTTCTAGAGCCTCCATCTCCTCACGTACGTACGAGTTGGTGAGAGTGGTGCTCGCAGTTGGCATTATCTGGTAAGAGGATCTCTTACTCAAGCTAATGGTTAATAGATGCTCATAGTGGGAGGGAAAATGCTAAAGGGAAGCCTAATACATTTGCAAAATTCATTTGCATAATGCCCTTACTTATTGGAGCAAATTATGTATGTAGCTGGAGCACAAATATGTAATTATATATGAAATATGTCAGTCATATTACCATTTGATGAGGCATCCGGGGCATTTCCAAGAAGGATGGCACTAGTTGTCCTGTGTTTATGAGTAATTTGTGCTTGAAATGCAGATGTTTTAGTTCACAATAGCATTTTGATTAACTGCTTTTGCTTTCATTATCTGTAGCTATTTGCATTGTTAGTAACTCGAAGTGTAGCTGCTGTTTTTATGTTGGCACTTCCTCAGCCTTACTCCAGGGGCTTTTACTTTTTGTGGAGTGCCCTGGCATTGCCTGAGGATAAATTGAAAGTATGCTCATTTCCCTCCCCAGTAAGATTCTCTGTATCCTCTGGGGCCTACAGTTTGAGCAAACATTAACAATATAGTTAAATTATTCTCATTTTTTATTTCAAATTGCATCATTATGCTTTCTGTCAGATGCTGCATGAAACTTAGAGAATACTTTGCCTTAAAGCAACACAAGGCAGCACAATAGAAGGGATTCAATTTAGTCAACAGACAAAAAAAATGAGGAAGCACATACAGGATATAATAACTCAGTCAGGTGTGCTTAGTCATAGGACATAATGTGATTACTGTAATAGATCTTCAGATTTTTATCTGGCTGACTGGACCATAAATAAATAGTTTTAATGGTAGACAAATTAATTTTGAATTGTGTAGACCTGTAATGTGGGCAGTCAGATCCCTTAAAACCTTTGCATGCTTAATGTAGGTTGGGGAAGTTATAAGAAAGCAATTTTTCCAGTCTTCTCATTCTGTTAAAAAGGTTTGTTCGGAGATTTATTCTTAATTAATGTGAATTTGTAATTAAGCTGCTTCTTTCCCCATTTTAGGAATCCATAAAAAAACTTCAACCAAGACAAGAGGAGGATCTTCTGTGCTCTCCTTTCTTGCCACACTCCTTCCACAGCTGTCAGTCACGTAGAGGTGAACGCTGTTGTCTTCTAATGACACCGATTTGGATCTGCTGGTGGACACAAAGGCTGAGGAATGGTGTGCTAAAATTGCAAGAGGCAGAGATATCCTCACATACAGGTGACTTATGCTAAGGAACAGTATTGCTGTTTTAAAATCAAAAATAAAAGGAAGATGATTTGGGGTGAAACGAGGTTTTTTGGTTGAGGTGGATATGAATTGTCTTCAGTCAAGGCTACTGTTAACTCTGATTTTTGAAACAGGGCACTCATGATCACTTATTTTTGGCACCTAAGCTTTGAATTTATATTTGTCCCAGAACACAGGTGGTTATCCTTCTTCATCTTAGACAAGCCTTTGCTAAGGACTGGGATTCTGAGGGTACCCAAATCTGCATGAATCACTTTGAGTTGGTGACAATGACTACTAGAAAAAGAAGAAATTCCTCAAATGGGTTTCTGTAAGTTTAATTTTACTGTCAATATTTTTTTCCCAGATTTAACAGTAAATCCCTTTGGTGGCCCTATTGGTGAATATTTTTTTTTGTAAACACAGAGGTATTTCATAAACTCTGTGATGACTTTTAGCCTTAAGTTACTGCCACAGAATCAAACCTGTGCTTGTGCTGACGTAAAGAAAAGCTTGAAGTGCTTCAGTATTGCTCCATGGGAAGCACCAGGAGGGTCTCAGGTCTGACAGTGTAGCTGCTGTATTTCTAAGTAAAGAACTGCCTGGAGCTCCCTGCTAATCCCCAGCAGTGCCAGATCTTAACTGCACATTCCTCTTCCAGAATTTTAAAATTGAGTTAAAATGTCATGATATTAAAATAGCTCCACAAAATTCAGTTACCTTAAGCTACTTCATTTACTTTCAGTGCAGAGAACTACTCAAGCTCCTTCCAATGTCTGGGGTTGTTTCTACCCGTGCAGAGCTTTCCATGGTGCAGGAAAAGGTCTGTTCAGTTTTTCCAGGTGAATTCCACTCTGTACATTCTTTTCAGTACCTTTTCAAGTCTTTTAATTTCCAAATCTTTTCAATTACTTTTTCATGTAAAAACAACTGCAAAGGCTGGTAATAAGGAAAAATATAACCCAGGTATTTGGAAGACTGGAAACTGTTGGGTGTGGGTTTTGGCTGCCTAATCCCCTTTCATTGCCTCAGCTCTCTGTTCCAGACGTGCTCCTTTACACTTCTGCTGCAGTTGTCTCATTTTTGGGGCATTTCAGCAATGTCAGAAGCAGCCAACCCTGATATATATAATATTTTTTTTTTTTGGTCAAGTCAGAATTTTTGGTTGCAATTATTCATTTAGAGACAACTAGGAATTAATTTCAGGATAAATCTTTACGCGAATTCACAGTAATAACTGTGAGGTTTATCTCCTCATTATTAAAACAATTAAAAAGAGGCCTCTTGCTGTGATCCCTCCTTCCATCTCTTTCTGTTGTCACAGGCCTTGAGTGAAGAGCAGATAGTTTCTCAGATGCAGGAGCAACAACCTGGCCAGCAGCAAGAAGAGGAACAAACAGTGGAGCAAATCCAAACCCAGCAATAACCACGGGGGCAAACACAGGTCTCTGTTGTCCTGAGCGAGTGGAAATCCTGCGAGCTCACAGAATCACTGAATCATAGGATTATTGAGTCCAACCTCTGACCCAGCATCACCTGTCCAGTTGACAAACTGGACCGTGGCACCGAGTGCCACATCCAGTCTCTTCTTAAACACCTCCAGGGCCCGGGGACGGTGACTCCACCACCTCCCCTGGGCAGCCCATTCCAATGTCTGATCGCTCTCTCT
>JAWWLV010000038.1:8260473-8299125 GCA_035041135.1 Platyrinchus mystaceus | reverse complement strand
GCCTCCCCCTCTCCGGGCTGAGCCCCCCCCGCTCCCTCAGCCGCCCCTCACGGCACCCGCGCTCCATCCATCCCCTCACCAGCCTCCTCGCCCTTCTCTGGCGCTCGCAAACGTTGCGCACTTTTACACCCAACCCTGCAGCACAGCCCTGCCCGCGCAGAAGTTACTGCCAATAAACGCGAGTTTTTCCCGTCCTGTCGCCGACTCTCGTTACTATCGCGACATATAAGCGGAGGGGGGGGGGGGCCGATAGGAATCCGCCCTCCCTCCCCGCCGCGCAGGCGCGCAGGGGGGCGCACGCGCGGGCGGTGCGCGGGGCCGTGCGCAGGCGCGGCGGGCCCGCTCCGTGTGGCGGTGGCGGCGGTGGTGGCGGCGGCCCCGCCCGGGGCCCGCGGGGAGGAGAGCGGTGAGTGCGGCCCGAGGGGTCTCGGAACGGGCCCCCCACAGCCTCCCCCACAGCCCTGCGACCCTCGGGGGGGAGGGAAGGCGTGGGCAGGGCCGGGCGCGGCGGCGGCGGCGGGGCCGGTGATTCCCCCGCGGCCCGGGCGGCCCCGCTCCGCACACACACACACACACAAAAGGCGATTCTCCTGCTCTCCGGGACCTCCCCTTGTCGGCCTGTAATTAATTAGGTGCTTTCGCCGGAGCCGTGAGTGCTGGCGAGGTGCGAGTAATTAGAATAATGGGAGCTTGTTACCGGCGATAGGCTGGTATCGTTTGAATCTTAATTATTCGGTGTCGGCGCCGCGAAAGAGCCGCAACGCCGTCAGGAATCGCGCTGTTGTCAAACCTGGTGGAAAAGGGGGCCTGGAAGGAGTGGAATTTTTTTTTTTTTTTTTTCTCCCCTTCCTGCTCGGCGCGGAGGGAGCTCGCTCGGATTGGAGCTCCGGGGAGCGGGGGAGGCGAGAATGAGCCGGGATGAGTGCTGGGGCAGGAGAGAGGGATCCGGTGGGATGAGTCCCGGGACCCACCGGGATCAGCGCCGGGATCAGCCCCGGGACCCGCCGGGATGAGCCCCTGGTTAATTTTAGTCTCTTAAGTGTTCTGAGGGAAAGAGAAGGCAGAGTTAAGCATCAAGTTCATGCATCTAGATGATCTGGTGGGGAGTTTTTACATGATGCATTTTTTTTAAGTTGAATACTCGGTCCATTTATATATTTTCAGTTTCTGTTGAAGCAATGGACTATATGTCGTAAGCAATTATGTTTACAGGAACTCTGTATTAAGACTTAAAAGCACTGAAACATTGGGAATAATAAGCTAAAAAAAAGAGTGGATTTATTTGGTATTGGAGACTTGTTTCTTGAAGTTCCACTTTTCCAAGGGAAAAGTCTTGTTTGCTTTTTTTATTATTTATTTGAAGTCATTCTAACTGGCTAAGGGGAACATATCATTCTTTAGTTATGGTATTCTGTAGTTATGATGTATGCTATAGTTATATTTTATATCATAACTATTCAATAGCACTTTGTTAACTAGAGAAATGTATGAGGGATTTAAGTGAGCTCTTGTTGTGCTGAGGGTTTGGGATTATTTGAAACATTTTAAGTTAACTGCCAAACCACGATAAGAGAGTTCTTGCTATAAGATGGTCTTTCTAATGGTAACTAAATAGTTTCAGCTGCAGAAGTGTTTTTACCTTCCCTGAATTTCTGTTTTTGTGTATTTCTTTAGACTATACTGTAAAACCCTAGATCAGTGAGAATGCACCATGGTAATGGTCCTCAGAATGCCCAGCGCCAGCTCCAGAGATCCAGGTCCTTCACGGGCAGTGAGGGAGAAGAACAACAGGCAAATCTACCCCAGTCCCCCGCAGCTTCTTTTGCGCCCTCTGCGAGTCCATCTGCCCCCCAGTCCCCCAGCTACCAAATCCAGCAGTTCATCATGAGCCGGAGCCCGGTGGCGGGGCAGAACGTGAACATCACCCTGCAGAACGTGGGCCCCGTGGCCTCGGGGAACCAGCAGATCACCCTGACCCCGCTGCCGCTGCCCAACCCCACGTCCCCCAGCTTCCAGTTCAGCCCCCAGCAGAGGCGGTTCGAGCATGGATCCCCGTCCTACATCCAGGTCACGTCCCCGCTGCCCCAACAAGTGCAGTCCCAGAGCCCCACCCAGCCCAACCCTGTGCCGGTGCAGGCGCTGCCCAACGTCCGGGCCGGCACTCCGGGCCCCGGGCTGGGAATGTGCAGCCAGAGCCCCACGAGGGGGTTTGTGGATGCCAGCGTGCTCGTGAGACAGATCAGCCTGAGCCCTTCCAACGGGGGGCACTTCGTGTACCAGGAAGGGCCGGGGATCGCACAGATTGCTCAGGGAGCTGCCGCACAGGTCCAGCTCCCGTCCTCGGGGGCGCCGGCCACGGTGAGGGAGCGCCGGCTGTCGCAGCCCCACTCGCAGTCCGGGGGCACCATCCACCACCTGGGCCCTCAGAGCCCCGTGGCCAGCGGGGCCAACATGCAGTCCCTGACCAGCCCGGGCCACATCACGACGACCAGCCTGCCACCCCAGATCAGCAACATTATCCAAGGGCAGCTTATGCAACAGCAGCAGCAAGTGCTTCAAGGGCAGCAGCTGGGCAGACCCATTGGATTTGACAGGACTTCTGGTGGATTGATAGCGGGAGTTGGAGGACCAAGTGCGTTTGGGATGACATCACCTCCTCCTCCCACAAGTCCTTCACGGGCCACGGTGCCACAGGGGCTGTCGAGTCTTCCTCTTACTCCTACAGCTAATACAGCAGTGAAAAAACAACCCAAAAAGTTGGAGGAGATTCCTCCTGCCAACCAAGAGACTGCTCAAATGAGGAAATTGTGTCTGGATCATCACCATAAGCAGATGGAAATTCTTAGGGAAACTTTTAAGGAATGTTTGATTGAACTGTTTTTCCTGCAACATCTTCAAGGGAATATGATGGACTTTTTAGCTTTCAAGAAGAAACATTGTGTTCCACTCCAAGCATACCTGAGGCAAAATGACTTGGATCTAGAGGAGGAGGAAGAAGAAGAACAATCCGAGGTCATCAATGATGAGGTAAGAAATCTGTTGCTTAACGTTTTTGGAATAAAATCGTAGATGAAGTTTTAACATCTGGATTGTGACGTATTAAAGAACGTGACAGGATGTGAAAAATCATTTTTACTTGGTGAAGTATGGCAGGTTTTCATTTAATAGGTGGCCTGAGAGAATGCAGTTCTCCTGGGTAGTGTGAGTCGATGGGTCAGTTTGAGTGTGCTGTTAGATAAATGTATTTGAGAGAAAAGAGTAGAGAGGTGAAAGGAGCTTTTGTTGTCCTGGTTAGTAGCACACTGATAAAGATGGTATTAGTGTGGAAGCCGATTTAAACTGTCAGAGTAGACATGACTAGGGATTGGTATTTAAATTTCACTTCCTAGGCTCACACAAACCAAAAAAGAACAAGCAGAAGGGGTTTCAAGAGGTTAACTTGTATTTGACTCGTGTGACTATGGTTACATAGGTGTTACTGAAGCTCAGTGTTGCTGTGGCAACAAAAAAAATCCAAATTAATCTAATTAATCAGAGGGAACATGTGAATCATAATGTCCATGGTTGTGAATCAGGTTAACTGAGGCTGCCCTGGAGCTCTGTGCAGGTTTGAACCACTGAACAACCAGCACTTACAGACTGGTCATTAACAAGTGCTTAAATTACTAACCAGCTTGAATCCATTGTTTATTAATGTCAAAGGACTTGAAACAAGCTTGCCACAGGAAGGTGCTCTGCAGCTTTTCCTGCACGTTTGTACCTGTTGGTCCAGCTTTTGACCCCCAGCACCCAGTGAGTGCTGCCTCAGAGCCTGCCCATGAGCCTACATGGCAAGTGGTTGCAGCAGGGTAGAAATAAGTGATGTCCCTGCATCACTTGGCACTCAGAAACACCTTTTAAAATCTGTGAACATTTCTACCGGTGTAGAGCTGCCGGTTTGTAGAAGCAGCAAATCTGTTGTATAAAGAAACTTGTATTGCTTTGAATACCTGTTAGTAATGAGTGCCTTCAGTGAAAGTTGATGACTGTTAGGTGTGAATCATTAGCAGTCTTATCTTCACTTGGAATTCGTGGGAAACATTAACAGTTTAGCAGCTGAAGTTTAATTTGTTCATTGCTTTGTTGTCTGAACTTCTTGATTAGGAAAAATATTTTTCTGCTTGTGATAGTTATTGATAATTTTGAAGGAATAATTTCTTCCTATACATAGTAACATAAAAGCAAGCCTGCTACTGTAATTTATTGGCAGTGGACATTCACTATTTTTTTTTCATCTGGTTTGTGTTTTGTCAGATTGTTTAGGTGTTCTTGTTGGGTTTCGTGTTTGTCAGCTGAAGCACCAGGTATTTTTAACTTCCATCCGCGCGTTTTGAGGGCTCTTTAGTGGGTGTGAATTGTGCAGGTTCATTGAAGCCGGTGGTGCTGCTGCACTTTACAGCGGCTCAGGCTCTGCCCCTCGCTCTTTGGAGTTCCCTGTACTTCGCTGCCTTCTCGTGGCAGATCCTCTTTTGTTTGTGGAAGCCACTTGTCCCTGTAACTGCTGGAGAATTCTGCAAAAAGCAGCAGCAAAAGTCTTTGAGTGTTTTCAAGTGACGAATCCTTCTGCAGTATTGACATCTTTTGACTATGTTCTTCCTTTGTATTTTTTTTTGTTGTCTTCTGTTTAATTTCCCCCCTCTTTATCACTTTCTGCTAAAGCAACGTGCTTCATCCCTTGCCTGGAAAGGTTGATCTCTTTGGGAATTCGAGGGAATGGTGGCTGTGCTCATTGCTTAAATAAATGTTGAAGCTCTCTTACGTTCAAACTGTCTGTCATGCTAATTTGTTGTCCGTTAGCAGCAGCAATCATTAAATTTAAAACACACTTTTATGTTAACTGCATTTAAGAAAAGGTTTCCAGTGACCAATGAGAAGTCACTATAAACAGTCAAGGCTGTGCTCTGTTCTGCTATTAAAAGTAAGACAGAACTCTAAAAACGGGCTGTGCTCAAACCAAGCTGCACTGATGGTGGTTTAGTTATTATCCCCTCTTCACCGAGGTGCCATCAGTACCAAAGGAGTGTGTTGAACAGTTTAAAAAAAAAAAAAAAAAGAAGAAAAACTTTTAAAAAGAAAATGATTCTCCCTTCTTTTTTTTTTTCCCAAAATATTTCTCTCAGGTAAAGGTTGTGACAGGAAAGGATGGGCAGACTGGTACTCCTGTCGCTATAGCAACCCAGCTTCCTCCAAATGTTTCTGCTGCTTTTTCATCCCAGCAGCAACCATTTCAGGTACTTTTCAATGGTTCTAAAATGTAGTTTCATCCCAGATTTTTTTTCTTCATTCAGATTTGGTATTTCTTAGATGAATTAGAATTTTCCCAAAAGCCCATCCCTTATCATCTAAACAAAACAAACAAAAAAAACCCCTTTGCAGTCTTCAAATGCATCTGAAGCCTTGAGGAAGTTAAAGCTTTGTCTCCAGGTTGCTGGCTTATTTCATTAACTTTCAGCTTGAATGTTTTCACTTTGGTTTGTTTGTCTTTTGTTTCCCTAATGCATTTGGTTCATTTGTGCATTCTGCGTAGTGATAATATGGATTCTTTGTCTGTGCCATTGTAATTGTGGATTTCTTCTAAAACTTCTTTTCTTTTTTTTCCCCTTATGTATTAAAGGTTTTGAGTGTGGCTACAGAAGGTTTTGCCTTCCCTGAAATGTTTTAAACAACAATACTAACCCTCTGACACAATTTTTTTTTGACTAATTAACTGCTTTCCATTAGCTCTGCTGTAAATATTGGGAAGAAGAAACAGAAGGTCTTATTTTTACTATATAAGTCCTTTTTAATGAATTTTTTTTCTTTTTTTTTTCATGAGGGAATGCTGAAGAAAGTGAAGAAATGTGATAATCAGTGCAAATTTTTATGGATCAGTGATGATGCAACTTTTAAGTTCAGGGTAGTATGGGTTTATGCAGCTGCCTTCAGCTCTGTGTTACCCAGACACCACTGTTTATATACCCTGAGAATAATATACCCTAACTCAGCTGTACAGTCTGTACTGCCTTTATCCACTCCTGAAAGTATTGTACCATTTCACACCAGTTTCAGAGGAACTGGTTCATGCTAAAAACGTGCAAAACTCTCTGTGTGATAATGACCTTTTAGCACAAACTGCTAACAGAAAGTAGCATCTCTTTCATCACTCTGTGCAACTGTTTTACAGAGAAATGATGTGTCCCAATCAGCATCACCATTCAAGTCTGAGTGCATAAGTGCAGCACTCAGAATGATTATTGTGGGTGTGCTGCATAGTCATGACCTCTGGAGAGCTACAGTATTTTAATTAAAGTTGGGACAGTTTTAGTCTAATATTAGTGGTTTGTGACTCCAATTTATAAAGGCATAACATCTCTGCTCTTTGAGGTGTCTGTCCTAAATTACATGGTGATAATGCAGACAGCTGGGAGGCATATTAAGAAAATGTCAGTCTAAAATCCTAAATAGAGATACAGCCTGAAACTGTTTGTGTTCATCCAGAGTGAGAGTGCAGGTGAGATAAATGGCATTTGAAGGGGAGTTTGGAGAATGTACTTTCTAAAACTGATGTCCCAGAAAGCATTTGATGCAAATGGGACATAAACTGAATTTGCTAGTTAATTCTGTAGCATTATACAAAATAAGTTCTTGTGACTTATTTTTAAAGTTCTGTAAATGTCCAGGTGTAGGATGCTCTGCCAGACACTGGCTGTTGGACTTGAAATATGCTGCATGTCAGCCTTGTGAGAAGACAAATATTTGAAAACTTAATCCAATGGAGTGTGAAATGGCAGTGAACCATGACCATGAGGGACTAGTATGAGTCAGAGGTTCTTAAAATCAAAATTTCCATCTTAAAGCTGTAGCTGTATCTCTGGAGTGGCCACAAATGCCCTCACAGCAGCAAAGAGATTAAATGTTATTAATTCATAGCTATTGATTGAGTCTGAGTGCCATGAGATATATTCAGCTCAGGGAGTGTTTGAAACCCAGTCATTTTAGGTGACATTGTCTGTGGTTGTTAATACCATTTGATGAAGCATTGAAGATGCAGGATGGATGTGACTGCTGTAGTTTATTTCAATATAGACTGGGGTTTACTTCCATAGGTTGAGTTTACATTGGTAAAACTTCTCTTAAAAATCAGAGAACAGAATTATTGCCTGTGAATAAAGTAGAAGATTCTTACAGGAAATTACTGTCTTTGCTATGTTGTCACAAAAATTTGTCACAACATTTGCAAACCCTTACTGTACCTCTACATGGCAAAGGCTCTCACCATCAGGAAATTACACTTTGAGAACTAGAGTGCTAAATTAGCTCATTTCCTAGGACCTAGAGACCTTCATACATAAAGTGTGTGTTTTCTGATGGAATCTCTGAGACATTTTTTGGGGTAGCCCTTACTTTTCTCATGTTAAGTTTCGCAGAAGAATATTGGGTATAGCATGGCAAAATATTGAGGAGAATTTAAAAATATGACTTGGAAACTCACTGAAAGGAATTGGACTTGCACAGACACTGATGGACATTAATAAGTACTTGCCAGTGTGCTGAGGATCCAAAGAGCACAAAATTGTCATGTACCCAAACCTTTTTGCTTCAGTGACCCTGCATTTAAGCTGCCACTTGTGTTTGCCACTGAAAGGATTCTCTAGGATATATTTGTGCCATCATTACCAATATTAAATGTAGTGATTTAAAAACCAAGTTTGAGTGCACTTGTGTAATCTCACTGAAGCTAAATTCAAAACTTGCTGGATCAGACCCCAGTGATTCCTTTTGCATCCCAATATCAGTGGTGCTCTTCCAGGCTTCTCAGTTCATAGTCTGTGTGCTGTTTATGCTCAGACAAAAGGAACAGTAATTTCTGGTGAGCTCTGATGTCACCTTACCCTTAAGGCAATATTGTTTCTCCTCATTGACTTTATACATGGTACACATTTTGCCAGCTGTGCAAACAGGTACAAGTTTAGCATCTGGAAAACTGGAATTGGAACTTGTGTAACTTGGCTGAGGTTCTTTTATTCCATCTTCTGAGTTTTAGCAGTTTTTGCCTGAAATATTTCAAGGGTGACTCTCACAGAGCTCCATCCTGACTGTGAGAGTAGTAGAGACTCAATAAACTGTTTTCAGGATGGGAGTTAATTTGTGTGTTACTGATGTTCCACACAGAGGTAATACACTAATGAAAATTTCCATTTATTAAAAAAAAAGTAATACAAAATACTGGGCAATTTTTGGGGTTTTTTTTGCATATCCCTTTTCCTGGGTTTGGTATCCCTTTTAGCAAAATGTAGGTGTGTATATATATATGTGTGTGTATATATATAACCAACTTCATCAGTTTAGTTCCCATTTTAAAATCTAATCTGAACGACGAGTATCTGTGCATTGTGGACATCTAAAACTTGACAGCAGATATTGAATGAGTGTTGTTTCCTTTCCTACAGCTGCTCTGAAGGATTTGTTCTGTGCTGGCCTCTTTAGGTCCGTTTGTAAATTATCCCCTGGTGTCAGACCATCTACAGATTGAACTTCTGTGGTTTGTTTTCTTTTCCCTGTAGCAAACGCATACAGGGACTGCAGGAGCGGGGACTGTGAGCACCATAGAGATTGAAGCTTTTAAGAGGCAGCAGCAGGCCCTTGCACCAGCAGGTATGTCCCACAGGCACAGTTGCACTTTGCTTCTTTCTTTTTTCCAAACAGTGAACGGAGCCCACTGTTCTGTAACTCGTGAAATCCAGTTTTGCCTCACCTCGGGAATTGCCAGATCCTTAGGGACTATCTACTGTGAATGGTGCTGTGTGAAGGGTGCACTCCACTCACAGTACATAGGCCTGGATTTGGCAGGCATGGAGACTTTGTTAGGTTGATTGTTCTGGCTGAGAAGATTGGAGATGGCCAACTTGAAGTCAGAGGGACTTGACTGCCCTTGGAGCACGTTCTTCGTAAATGCTACACATGTATCGGTAGTCGTAGCTTTCTGAGCTGATGTCGGAATCATGTGTAGTAGTTTGCTTTGTAAAAACTGAACCCATTCCATTGTACCATGCCATAAATGGAATTTGAATATCACAGATTCGTCTAAGAGACCACGAATTGAAGTGGGCCGTCATGGGATGGTTTTTCAGCACCCGGGTGTGGCTTCAGGAGTTCCTCTTCAACAGCTAATGCCAACGGCACAAGGTACTGTGTCACCACATGCCAATTGCACATTAATTTAACAAGGAGATGTTAGTGATGGGACTAGAAACTTGGGCTTCAGGCCTTCCAGGATCCTAGTCCCACCACACACTTCTCCATGTAAATTAATACTTGGTATGCAATGCCTGGTTTGTTTAAGGAGCTGAGTGACGGGCTCCAAAGGTGCATGTGGGCATGGAAATACGTCACAGGTGCTGATGCAAAATGGCTAATCTGAGAATCCTGGAACTGAGCCAAATGACTTATGAAAAGGAAACCACCTAATTTGAACACCATGAAAAATTTTTATTCATTAGTCGTGCCAAGCTTTAGAATACGTGTTAGAGGGAATGCATTAAGAACTAAGTAGTTTTTAGACTTGATGCTGTTGTTTTAGGTTAAATTCCATTAGTTCACCACTCTTTTTTTTTTGAGTACACAAAATTTAGAAGACCTATAATGACATGCTCTTTTGTAGTTGCTGTGCTCCAAATTTTAGTTACAGTCCTGTGCATGAAGTACTTTGTTGTTTATTGTAATGGTGATTTATTTTGTGATTGTGATGTGGTATTTTCAAGTGATGGTGTCTTGTGGCAAAGTAAGTAACAAACCGCTCTACTTGCAGTTGATTTCCTCTTTATATCAGTAGAGAGAACTGGACACTTTGATCTCATCTGTGCTGTGTTTCCTCTTGCCTTGCAGGTGGAATGCCTCCCACTCCTCAGACTGTGCAGCTGACGGGGCAGAAGCAGAGCCAGCAGCAGTACGACCCCTCCAAGGGCCCTCCGGTGCAGAACGCGGCCAGCCTGCACACCCCGCCCCCCCAGCTGCCAGGGAGGCTGCAGCCCACCAACGTGCCCATGGCATCCCTGCCTGCCACCCTGCAGCTCTCCCAGCAGCAGCCACAGGTCGTGGAGTCTCCGGCTCAGCCTCAGATTCAGGTGAAGGTCCAGCCTCAAAGCGTGTCCCTGACGGCCGCTCCGCTTCCAGCACCGCTCCAGCAGCAGGTGCCACCAGCAATCCACGTGCAAGGACAGACCCCAGGCCAAGTGTCACAGCCACAAGCTACAGCACAGCAGCAGGTATGGGAACTTCACTGGGGTGAAAAGACATTTGTTTCAATGTCCCATAAAATCTAAGGATGTTTTCTTCATTTTTTAATTCTATCGGACACTTAAATCCTTTCCTTATAAAACTGCAGGTGTACATTTTTTTATTCAGTTCAAGTCTTTGTTATGTTCTGCTGTAATGTTGACCAAGTATCAAATCCTAAACTCATCCTGTGTGTTTCTTGGGCAGACTGTGACTCTGACACGACCATCTGCAGATGCTGCTCAGACTTCCCAGCGTCTCACGGCAAACACGGCCCCACCTACCTCATCCACGGCGCCAGCAACGGTCTCAGGCACAACACCCCCTTCTCCATACCCAGTGCAAACAAACAGGACCTCTCCAGCCACCAAGTCCCTCTCTCCTATTGCATCCAAACCCCCAGGCTTGGCAGTGGCAGCAGCAGCCCCTAAAACACAAAGTCCGGCTCAGAATGCAGCAGCGGTGCCACAGGAGAACTCTCAAGACAAGCTTGCTGAGCAAGTAAAGCTGGTAAGATATCCTTAATTTTTCCCCCAAACCCATGGACAGTTAACACACAGTAACAATTAACACGAGGGATGTGTTTGGA
The DNA here is from genome assembly GCA_035041135.1 of Platyrinchus mystaceus. Taxonomy (NCBI): domain Eukaryota; kingdom Metazoa; phylum Chordata; class Aves; order Passeriformes; family Tyrannidae; genus Platyrinchus; species Platyrinchus mystaceus. The sequence goes on along the minus strand of JAWWLV010000038.1, from coordinate 8,288,243 downwards.
GTTATGAAAACAGCTGGGTTTTGTGGCAGAGGGTGGTTTGGTTTTTTTTTTTTTTAAACTGCTTTACATGCTGAGTTTTGTTTTTATGGGCATTCAGAGAAGTTGAAAACAACTTCCTGGTCTTCGTATTGTTGTTGTGTTCTTTCTGTTGATTCTATCTACTCATTGGAGGTGACTGCAACTTTATTTATTTTTATAAGTAACTGGAGTTGTTGTTTTGTTTATTCATTAGGAACCTTGTTTCTTTATCCACAAAATCAAGCAGTATTAATGATGAAGATATATTTATCTTCTGTGGATAAATACATATGCAATTCCAGTTCATTTTTAAAAAGGATTTTTTGATTGCAGTTTATATATGTCTTATAATTTTTTTTGTGCTGTCCACTAGGCCTTTTTTATGCTGTTATTTAACAAAGTGCCTCTTGTAATACAGGTCGAAGTACTATGATCTCTTTATGTATAAGTTGAATTTAGTGAATTAATGAAGTGGGAGCAGTTGCTATTTTTCTGTGATTCCACTACTTTAGGTGCATTCTGCAGCTTCATTGTGACTACCTGTACTTCTTTTTAAGGAAAATCAAATCCATCAGCGAATAGCAGAACTGAGAAAGGAAGGTTTGTGGTCCCCGAGGCGACTGCCTAAACTCCAGGAGGCTCCAAGACCAAAGTCTCACTGGGATTATTTGCTGGAAGAAATGCAGTGGATGGCAACTGATTTTGCCCAAGAGAGAAAGTGGAAGATGGCAACTGCTAAGAAGGTACTTGAAAAACATTTTTTAACTGGGAACAATCAGTGTTGGTACCACTCAGCTTGGTATTTAAGTATCTTTTCCTACAGATGGAAGGGATGGAAAGATGAGGCACCGGTTTTTAACTCAAATGGGAAGTCTTGTTGTCAGCTTTGGATATTCTAGCTTTTTAAAAAAAGACTAGATAATTGTATGGATTGTGGATGCAAGTAATAGTTCAGGATTTTGTGGATTTTATTCCACTGGAAATCAAATAGATTGTTTAGGGACCCACTCAATATGTTGACTGGGTCACATTTAAAAAGTAGAGCTATCATGTCTCTCTCACAAATCAGTTATTTCCTCTCAATGAAGAGTAAATACAGAATTTTGTGAATAACTTCCACTGGGTGTGGTTGCCTGCCTAATTCTTCTTTCTTAATCTCAGAAAAAAATAAGAATAAAGACAGCAGTGGAAACATGGTAGAGAACTGTTTCCATAGGGGAAGAGAGCAGCACAGTGGGAATACAGGAATGGAATGGAAATTGGGGTGGTGTGAGATGAAATATGTAAAATGTGTTTGTTTAGAACAAGCAAGAGTTTTCTATGGATTCCAGCAATGTTGCACCTTGTTTTTATACATTTATGACCAGCTTAGGGTAATGAAGAGAGCAACTGAAAGCTTAAATTGCCATGTTTTGTACTGTATATTCTGAAATGATGGAAACTCAGAAGCAAAGTATTCAAATAGGTGTGTCCTTTTGTACAGTGAATATCTGTATTTTGCGTATAATTAAAATCTGGATTTCCATTTGTGGCCAATGGTAGGTTTTTAAGAATAGGAGAAACAGGAAGGGCAAATATGAAATGATCCTTCCCCTGGCACTGTGCTTCAGACTTCTGGAAGTCAATGTTTTAGGGGCCTCCTGAGCTAAAGGTTGCAGTCAAGTCAGTCTTAACAGCCATTGACTGATCTTTCACTCATGTATGTACACTCCTTTTGAACTCATTTTAGCTTTGGTCTCTGACATTCTGTGGTGTGATTTCTGTGACTTCATATGTGCTGTCTGAGAAAACAGCTTTGTGTGTTTGCTGCTGCTTTCAGTAGGGTGTTTTATCCTTTTTGTTTTGAGAGAGTGAATTAAGAGTTTCCTACTTGATTGCTTGGTTATAGGTCTTGTATTTTCTTCATTTTATTTGAGTTTCATGTCTGTTGCTTTACTGGCACGGTAAGAATTAGAAATATTGGAGGTAAGTGCTACATGTGTAAAGCTGTGGTCAACATCTGGCTGCTGATAAGCACTCTGATGTTAAGGAATGCAGTGATGTGTATTTTGAGGTAACCTAATTCAGCATCTCATGGTATTTTAGATGGTAAGAACTGTGGCTCGTTATCATGAAGAGAAGAAACTGAATGAAGAGCGAGCTAAGAGGGAAGAACAGAACAAACTAAGGCGAATTGCTGCATCCATTGCCAGAGAAATAGAATATTTCTGGTCTAACATTGAGCAGGTGAAGTACCAACTTACTCAGACTTGTGCAAGTTGTGCCGTTCTTTTCATCCTCAGTAATTTATTTATGAAATGTAAGCGCTTTACTGGTCCTGGTTTACATTTCAGGTTGTTGAAATAAAACTGCAAATTGAATTTCAAGAGAAAAGGAAAAAAGCTTTGAATTTAAAGAGAATTTCAAGGAAAGGTAATTGTATTCCATTTCATAGGAAATACAGTCTCCATACTGATGCTGTTGTTTTATAGAATTTCACTCAGTGCAGGTTAATCTTGTTGGTGATAGAACTGTGAGTTGCTAATAAAAGGTTGTGAATAGATCTGAATGCTGAGTTATGGGGGGTTTATGTTTTTGTGCTAGATTTTGTTAAGAATTCCTGTGTTTTATGTTGAATACATTTAAAAGTTCATGTAAGAAATGTAAAATTGCTAAGTGATTAATGCATACATCAAGTATAATAATTTTCCAGGTAGGGATGCAAGAGCTGCAGAAGGCCTTTTTTTGGAAAAAGAAGGTGAAATGGTAAGTCTTTCTGATTCTTAAAAAAGCCATCAACATAGTTTAAGTGTTGCTACATATGAGAAACAGTTCTGGTAAAGGTGATTTTTTTTTTTCCATACATGATGATAAGCAGATTTCACTGTAGTTACTGACAAACATACAGCTACAAGCACAAATCTATTTTTTTTTTTGGTGAGGAACCCCAGCTTTTAACAGGGAAGTGGATTGTGATTGATAAATGTCTTTAGTGGCTTTGAATCATTCATTCAAAGATTGAAAACCAAAAAAGCTTCACAAATTAGTTGCCAGACTTGGGCAGGAGTTTCATCTACTACAATCAGGGGTAACTTTGTGGGGCATGAAAAATGTTTTCAGGTGTTCAGTGAAGATTTATCTGCTGAGAGGTGGAGGTACATGTTACAGAATGGACCAGACTGAATGAAACTCAGATACCTTTTGCTGTAGATGAAATGTAGAGTTTCTGTTCTTGTGTAACCAGGAAAGTGCTAATAGGTGTTAGGGGTCTATCAGCAAATGCTGTTGTGACTGCAAGGCATATTTTGCTTTCTTTAAAAAAGCAAACAAAACCCCTCACTTATATTTCTTGTCTATGATTTTAAATATTTTAATTATTTAATGCTAGGGGGGTTCATCATCTGGAAGGAAAAGAAAGGCAAGCACATCTTTGACTGATGAGGAGGGTAAGTCACTTCCCAAAATTGTGCATCCATAGCATAATACATAAATTGTGTATTAAACCCACAGATTTTCAATCTGTTACTGCATGGCTAGAGTGCTTTTCACAAACCAAATGCCATAGGGAGATGAGATAGTCAATTAGATATTAAATTGCCCTTAGAAGAGTTTCCCTGAAATTTGAAGTTTCCCTGAAAATACAGTGCCATTGTTGTTGGTGGATTTTAACTCCTTCTGTCCTCATTGCTTCATTTATCAAACCTTACTAGTGGTCTTACACTTTTTTTTGAGGATTTCAGACTGAAATATCCATCTGCTTTAGGTCCTTTCTTGTGATGACAACTGTGTTGTGTTTCTGACAAAGAAAATCCCCTGTTTAAAGCTACAGAATAACCTCTGGTGAACATTGTTAATCAACACTGAACTACCTTCTGTCCTGAGGCAGAACTGCTTCTCTCCTTTTCACTTACCTTTTAAATTTTACATATAGTTGTTTTCAGATTTTCTTTTCCATACATTGTTTTTAAATCCTGCTGACTTACCATATTCTATACTAGTACACTTCAGGGATATATAATTACAAACCTCCTGAATTATTGTGTAATTTGAATGCCAAGATTTGCATTTGGGTTTTTTTGCAGTTGAAGATGAAGAAGAAACAATTGAGGAACAAGAAGCTAAAGAGGGAAACATAAACCATCAAACTGAATTGTCTAATCTAGCCAAAGAAGGTAGGTGTGTGGCTTGGTTCTTTGTGGTGGGCTCTGAAACAGCAGGTGAAAACATGTAGCAATTATTGTATTTGTAAAGAGGATTGTAGGTGAGAAATTGAGTATATTCAAATGTTCAGTCCTGTGTAGTCAGTATTTATCTTTTCCTTTTTGGAGAGCTGCAGCAGGTAATTTATGAGATGATGATGGACATCTGTACTTTGTAAAGCAGTCCATGTATTTAGCCAGTTATCACACAAGGTGGCTTGAGAAAAAGTATTTCTCCACTGAAGCACTGCCTTGAAACCTTACAGCAAGACTCTCAGCCTGGGTCCTAGGAGAGCATGATAAACACTTAAAACCAGGATTGCAACAGATGAACATTTTATCATCAGCTGTCTTGAGTATCTCAGAAGGGTTTTGTAACTGGTCTGAAAGGGCACTGAAGTGCTGATCTTGAGGGGGTGTAAATACTTGAAGGTGGGGGCCTTTTAGGGACAGTGCTCTGGCTGGCAGCTCTCTTTCATTAGCAACATAACTGCTGTGCTGAGCTTGATGTGTGCAAGGTATCCCATAGGGATGGTGTCACTTACCATGGTGAAAGCCTTGCTGATTTTTAGAGACAAGCTTCCCATTGAGCTGAGTCCTCCTGGCAGTTAATATGCAGTTTCCAAATCCGTTTGTTTGGTCTGTTTGGCAGCTCAGTGGCTGCAGCAAACCGGCCAGTTGGAGGGATTACAACTCTTGGCCAGTCAGCCAAGTTCCTAATGAGGATGTTTCCATTTCCAGCATGCACATTCCTACTTCAACAGATTAGACAAGGGATTGTGGAGCTGCTGTTTAGAAAGGCTGAAGGACAGCTCAGTTTTGAAACTTTATTTGAATTGTCTTCCAACCACTCAGCTGGATTTTTGATGCCCCAACTAGGCATTTACTAAGGGTTGTAGGGTGGGTTTGTAATACAGTAAAAAGCAAACTGGGAGAGCAAGCTGCTTGGTGTAATGCCAAGTGTTCTCTGTAATCAAGATTATTAAATAAATACTGCCATCATCCACCTAATAATTACCTCTTAAATTAACTTCTGATTGCCTTTGTACAATTGTGGAGAATATTATGAGATTAAAGTCATTGGTATCGTTTGTTCCAAGTTTTGATACTTATAAACTTGCATCCTTTAATGACCTTCAGCTGAATTGCCTCTGGAAGATTTGGTAAAGATGTATGAAGGTGCCTTTGCTGAAAATTTTCACTGGCCCCAGCCAAAGCCTGACAGTGAAGAGGATAGCAGTGAGGAAGGTAACCTTTGTTCAGAAGAATTTGTGCCGATTTATAAGGTGAAATAAGTTGCTTGGCTCTTCAGGTCTCAGTGAAAAGACATTTTTTCTAGGGGAAAACATACACTGAGTGAGTCACATTTAAAATTTCTCAGTTCATGACAAGAGGGTAGTGTTTGCCTGTCTAAAAGTCAAGATGTATGCAATTCTCAGGAACAGTAGTGAGCCACAGAAGAGCCTCTCTACACTGAATTAAACAGCACATTCTGTAGGTAGCTGTAATTACTCATCTGTTCTGTACTAACATGATGATAGAACTACATATTTGAGGATAGGTTTTAAGTAGTATGAGAGGACCTCCCTAGAAGTTGTGAAAAGCTAATGGTCATGTTAGCCTAGCTAGTGTGAATGTCCAGAATACATACATGATCATGAGCTAAGGCTATTTTAATTTTATCTTGACTAGCTTGAAAATTACAGAATTGTTTTTAAAAGTTAGCTGCCTCCTTTTCTTTCTCCCTGTCTGAACTGTAATCCTCTCAATTCCTTTGTGTAACTGCTACTCAAGTTTATTTTAGATGCCAATGTAATTTTTCTCTCTCCTAGAAATGGAAGACCATCCCTCTGATAGAGAAAGCCCCCAGAAGGAAGCTGTGCTCATAGATTCCCTTCTCAGCATTGACCAGTACAAGGGCATAGACAGGTCAAGTCCTCCCAAGAAGCACATGCGAGACATAGCAGAGGTTGCTGCTGCAGCAGAGATGCTGTTACCTAAAGGCAGCTCCAGGATAACAACAGCTGTAAGAATCCCTTTTTTCTTCTGCTGTGTGTGCTAATATTTACCTAAAGTATGTTTTTTTTCCATAATTCTGCAGATTTTGGCAACAAATTGCAGTAATTTTTTTTCTAGTTATCATCAAACTATAGAATGGTTATGCCTGATGCCACGCTCTGTGGATTTAACTCAGAAAAAAATATCAACTCATTAATATTACAGGTAAAATACAACACTCCATCACTGCTATATGGGTCTCTCAGAGAATATCAGAAGATTGGGCTTGATTGGCTAGCAAAGCTGTACAGGAAGAATCTCAATGGCATCCTGGCAGATGAGGCTGGGCTTGGGAAAACAGTGCAAATTATTGCCTTTTTTGCCCACTTGGCTTGTAATGAAGGTAAGTTCATTGGCCTGACAATTTTAGACAGGTACTGGGGCCAGAATTGTCTTTGTGAATTGTAACCTAGAGTCACTTTTTCTTCTGGTGAACTGTATCAGACTTTAGTTCATGTTCAGAGTGAGATTATGTCAGAAAAACTTTATTACATGGTGTGACATAGGGATGCCTTCTAATCAAGTAGAGTTTGATCAATCTGCTGTTACCTTCTAGGGGGAAAATTCTTCTGAATTCTTTTAAATTCTTAATAGTATAGAAAAGCCTTACAAATTGTTTTATGACCAGGAATAAATAGGTCGTTAAAATACCTCTGTTGTTACTGGATCTCGTTTTTAATGATGAATTTAATGCACTGCACTTTTAAAATCAAGGGAGAATATAAGCCACATGAATTGTAAAGAGTCTGTTTCTAGTGTTAAGTGCTGTTTTCCCTTCTGCAGGGAACTGGGGCCCTCACCTTGTCGTTGTGCGGAGCTGTAACATATTGAAATGGGAGCTGGAGTTGAAACGCTGGTGCCCAGGGTTGAAAATACTTCTCTACTTTGGGAGCCAAAGAGAACTTAGGGCAAAAAGACAGGTACTGTATTTTGCAGTTCTTCAGGTGTTTAAGACCTTGCATTTATCTGTGTATTCCTTACATCGTGGTGCAATATGAGAAGTCTTTAACACTATAAGCTGGTTTACAGACATCCACACATCATAGTTCTAGGTTTTTAAAGGCATTTTTGGAACCCCTTGGCATTGAGCAAAACATGGAATACTTCACCTGCTTTCTGAACTGACTATAATCCAAAGACCAAGACTTTCTCTTAGAATGTGTTGGGTCACAGTGTCTTCGTGTTCTTTGTGAAGAAATAGCTGGTTGGAAGATACTTGAGAGTTCTGCCTTAACTTTCCTGTCTCATCCTCTCTTTCCTTTTCCATAGGAATGGACAGAACCCAACAGCTTCAATGTGTGTATCACTTCCTACAAACAGCTGTTCAAAGGCCACCCAGCATTTATGAAAATGAGGTGGAAATACTTAATAGTGGATGAGATGCAACAAATAAAGAACATGACTGAGAAACACTGGGAGGCACTGTTCAGTCTCCGCAGGTATGGAGCAGAGAATTGTTTTCCTGCTGCCAGTGGGGTTTTCTGTTTTCATGTCACACAGTTCTTAACAGAAAACTGATAAAAAAGGACCCCTGTTGACTTTGTCTGCCCAAATTCCTGTGCAATGTGAAGCTACAGAGAGGTGCCTTGATTTGAAACAATCAGGATTCAGAGACATGCTCGGGATCTTTTTGTTTCTACTGTCATAACATTATAGTTTCTCTTTGCTGATACTCTGTGCTCTCAAACAGATCCCCTTGTATGTTCTGATGCTCTGCATGAGAAAGCTAATTTGGTGGTATATTCAAGATTAACAAGGCAATTTATCCTAGGTTTAATTTTATTAACTCTAGTTAATTCTGCTGTGTGTCTGACAAACATAAAGCTACAGTAATCAGAATATTTGAATATTGGTGTCCTTTTCATAATGATAGTCACTAAGTGCTGTGTCAATTAAAAATCTTCTTCTTTTATTCACAGCCAGCATCGTTTGCTTCTGATAGACACTCCTCTGCACAACACGTTGATGGAGCTGTGGACAATGGTCCATTTTCTGATTCCAGGAATTTCCAGACCTTACCTAGATTTTCCAGTAAAAGCACCTAATGAGGAGAACCAGGATTATTGCCATAAACTGGTCATCAGATTACACAGAGTATGTTGTAATTTTTTCTCATCTGCCCTACTGCAGTAGTTAAGCCGTTGGGGAGGGAGGGGAATAAAAATATGTGGTTCAGCTCAAAATTTCTCTCCTTAATTCTTTTTTCAACTCAGAGAATCCTGCTGAAAGCAGGGGGTTCTGCTACCACAAAAGTATGAAGATTTCTTTTAAAAATAATACAGGGCTCAGATTTTGAAGCACGGCATGCAGAAATTAAAGAACAAGTTACTGTCTGTGCAACCGTGTGCACAACAGTATGATCACATATAGCATATGCAGTTTGTCACATCAAATCTGTTAGGCGTGAATAAGTTTAGCTTCCTGTTGTAAAATTGCATCTTTGAAGTGAGAATTTACTTTCCCCTTCAATTGTGAAACGTTTCAGATGATTCAGCCGTTTATTTTGCGAAGATCAAAGAGGGACGTTGAGAAGCAGCTGACGAAGAAATACGAGCACGTGCTGAAGTGCCGTCTGTCTAATCGACAGAAAGCCATGTATGAAGATGTCATACTACAACCAGGGTGAGGACTTCAAACAGGAAATAAAAAATGCTGTCACTTTTGTTGCTTAAGCAAGTAAATAAATTGTCGGGCTTGGAAGTGTTTTAGCGTTTTTCTGACATTTTCCATTATGACCAGTGACTAGAATGTGACTGCATTGTAAACTACAGTTACAAGTGGTGCTATGACCTTATGATAAAACCTAAAACTCCAGTTATAATAGTAAGGTTTGCTGCTATTTTGTTTTAATATTTGCCTGTAATGAGTGGTTCTTTGCTTTTTTTTTTAAGCCCTGAGTGTTTTTCCTCACACCCACCCAGGTGGGAATTGATAGGTGCAGGTATGAAACAGAAACAAAGCAGGTAGAGGACAGGGAACTGCATAGGTTGTATTTGACTGTAAGGCAGCACTGGTCCTTAAGTTTCATGTTTCCAAATCTACTTTTGGTGCAGTGCTGCTTAAAATGCTCTAGAAATATCTAAGTAAAATCTAAGCTTGTTTTAAGACTTTTGCATAATGTACTGCATTGCACGTTCTCACCTTGCTGATTTAGGGACACCTCCCTAAAAAGTGTACATAAATCAATGTATTTCTGTATCATTTAATTGGTAGAACCCAAGAAGCCCTCAAAAGTGGACACTTCATCAGTGTCCTGCATGTCCTGATGCAGCTGCAGCGGATTTGTAATCACCCTGATCTGATAAACCCCCGGCTTTCGAGCACCTCTTACGTCTCAGAAACCCTGGAATACAGAACAGCGTCTCTGGTACTGAGTGCCCTGGAAAGGGATATTTGGAAGGCAAGTAGAAAAGTCAATTTTTTTTCCTCTCATAGTGCCCTGGCAGACTTTCATTATTAGTATTGTTTTCATATATGTGACAAGTCTACCTGAAGTTTATAAATAGAAGGAATTCACTATTCCATAACTGTGCCTACCAAGTGTGTACTTGCTGCATCTCTTTCTTTGTAATCGTGGTTTTGAGCTTTTCAAGTTCAAGTTTCACGTAAAACAAACCTTATTTTACAATATCTCTAGGAATCAGACCTGTCTCTTTTTGATCTCATTGGAATGGAAAACAAAATGACTCGTTATGAAGCACAAATGTTGCCAAAACAGAAGGTTACTAGAAAGTTGATTGAAGAAATCTACAGCTCCCCTCCACCACCAGCTAGGCCCACCCCAGTGAAGCTCAAACCCAGCAGGTATGTACCCCTGCACTCCTTTTAAGTTAGAATTGCAGCAGGAAAAGGTACTTCTGTTGCAATCTTCACAGAGTTCTATCTGCATCTCTGCTATTGGGGTTCACACAAAACCTCAGGCTTGACTTTGGATTTTATTATTCTCTTGCTTTCTTTTTTCCCCTTGAAAATATGGATTGTTTCTAATATTTTTTTGAGGCATACCATTCCACTGGAAGTTTGTTGATGGATTTCCCGTAGTTTTTACTTTACCAGCAGATGAGCTTTGTTCTTGGGGACCTTGTTTATGCCAACTGAGTGTTGTTTTGCAAAATTAGGACGGAGATAATTCAAGACAAAGCTGGGCCTACAGTGCTAGCTTTGCTTGCAGCGTTATGAAAGAGATATATAAAGTTTTATAGCAGTAAATTTTTGAAGAGTATTTCTCCCCTAGTCAAGTAGTGACCTCAGAGTAAGGTGGAACTGTTTTTCTGATACAGAAGAGCTGCCTGGTGACCTGCAGCATGTTAATGTCTCTGGAAATAATGAGAGCCCTGTTCTTTTTCCAGATATTGACCCAGCCTCTTTAAGCTGTTTGCTGTAATTCTGATGTGTCCTGCATTAAACTGGATGCATGGCAATGAAAGTTGTCCTTCTTGGACTTAGCCAAATCTCTCTAGAATGTCCACTCAGGAAGTTGCTGGAGTGGTGAGTCTCGCCACCTTCAGCCATTAGCAAGGAGGAGATTTTTCATCTGACATGTTTATACTTTCCTCGGGGGACAGAGTTTATTTTTAAAGGCCAAACTGTGACCTTCCCACAGACTTTTGAGTTTTCCTGTCCTTTTCAGGTTGTTCCAGCCCGTGCAGTACGGTCAGAAGCCCGAGGGCAGGACTGTGGTGTTCCCGAGCACTCAAGTGCAGCGCACGGTGACCACGGCGACGGTGACTCAGCAGGGACAAGTGCGAGGCAGATCCCCCATAGCCACGGTGTCCTCAAACCAAGGTAAGGCTCTTAGTGCTGCCTTGGTCACCTGCACCTCTGCCTAGACAGGTACAAGTTAGTCTGTTTAATAGAATTCCTTTTCCCTCTAGCTTAATGGTCTAGAATACTAATGGCTTAAAAATACCAACAGACTAATTGCCAGTAAATTTCCCCACTAGTTTCTACAGTATGATCTGCCAGTGTAATGCAAAACTAAGCTTTGTGTAACCTGTTTAGCATATGCAGTAAATATGGCACAGTTGGTATTTAAACCCCGAAGACGTGTAGTGTTCTGTCAAAGATGGGAATTTACAGTGCTTTTATGTATTTATTTAGCCTTTAAAGAATGCTTTCCAAATAGATAATGATGTAAAAATAGGATGGAGTAAAAGGTGTGGCTAGAAATCCCAGTCCATAAGGACAAAGCCGTTCCTGTAGCCGTTTTAATATCCTGTTGGAAGGTTTCTTTTTAATGCAGGTTGTTTAAAAAAGAGCGGAGTTAAAACCTCTAACAGCTTGCACAAACAACCCTTATTGATTGCAGCTGCAGCAGCACAGTTTCAGACAACTCAGGCTTCCACCAGTGCTCCAAGACACCAGCCCGCAGCGACCTTCACCACAGCAACTAGCACAGCCAACCCTGTGAAACCGCGGGGCCAGATCTCTGCGCCGGCCCCTCAGCCAGGCCAGGCCCAGCCACAGCCCCCCCCGCACACCATCCAACAGAGTGTGCTGCCTCAGAGGCTGGTTCTCACCTCTCAGGCCCAGGCACGGTTGCCTAGTAAGTGGCCTCCCCTTTCAAGGTTTCTCCCCACCTTTTGTACTACAATGAGGTTAAGTTACTAGGCACCCTAAGATGTGTACAGAATCGTTGTTTTTTTTTCACTCTTCTGATTAGCCTTGCTCAGTACGTTGCTTTGTGACCAAGGAAAATCGAAAATTGGATAAGAAACAATAGAATTGCTGTGGACATACATTAGCGGTGTCAACTTAATCTCCTGTTTCTGCATGTTTCTTCTGCTGGCAAGACTTCCTTCAGACCAAATGTTTTAGCTCTATCCTAATTATTCCTTTCATGTTAAACACTAATCCATCTGCTAAAGGCCTCTCTCGCAGAGAGGAACGTCGCAACTGTTAGGCAGAGAAAAGCGATGAGGCTTTGCTTTAAGGTTGTGTGTGCACTGCCTATTAGCATGTGTAGAGAGTACTGAGCACTGATGTATTAATTTTATCTCTGGGGTAATGCACTGCCTTTACAAAAGCTAAATTTTCACACCAATATTGTCTCGATATCATAAAACTTATCGCTTAAATGCCTCTAACCTTTCTGCATTTAAATCGCAAAAAGCTTTGTCCTTTGTCACCGTGAAGCTTTTTGGTTTGTCTAAGTGCAGATCGCTTAATACGAATCATGTGTCATCAGCAAATTTCAGGCTGTTTCAAATGTATATTTACAGTGCCACACTGTGAATATTTTAATTTCTTTCTTAAACCTTCCTTCGTGCTCTTGAAAAGGCAGTGAAAATCACTTTAATGTCTATACTCGTTCTCTTACAAAGTGTCACATGAGTTTTCAGGTAGCTCTTTTTTTTTTTGCTAATGGAAGTGGTAATTTCTAAAATGTTGATGTTCTTACCCTTTAAACAATCAGCTTCTTTCCAGTTTGTCCAACAAATATAGAAAGCAATACCTGCTTAACTTTTATATGACACTTTTGATGCACTAAGTATAATTATGCATGGAAGGCGCTTCAGCACCAGTTTACTAACCAAAGCGTAGAATTGTGAATACTGAACAACTCACCTCCCACTTTGGTTTTTTTTAATGCCTGTTTCCCCCCTTAACAGGTGGTGAGGTAGTAAAAATAGCCCAGCTGGCTTCTATAGCAGGAGCACAAGGCAGGATTGCTCAGCCAGAGACCCCGGTAACGCTGCAGTTCCAAGGGAACAAGTTCACTTTGTCACATAGTCAACTTCGCCAGCTCACTGCAGGGCAGCCCTTGCAGTTACAAGGTACTTATTTCAAAACAGGGAGTTTTCCATCATTTAGAATTATTTTTCCATTATTTAGAATGCTCATGTTTTGATGTGGGCAACATGTTCCTTATTGCTGTATGTTAAGAGGATTTTTCCATCCCTGCTGCTTGTACTGCTCTGCTCTTCCTATTGTCTGTGTGAGACAGGGATGCCAAGGTTGCTCTGGTTTGAAAAATGAGTCCCTATCAAATGAAAGACATGGGTACTTTCTTTTTCTGTATCATTTTCTGAAATTTTATTATTTAATTTGTTTTCATATCCATGCCATGCAGCCAAAGTAAGGTGAGGCATTATTTGATATAAACTCCCTGGTGAGCAGAAACTGGCAAAACTGAGGACATTCTTGGTTTGTTCTGAAATGGTGTAAATAATACTTCAAGGTTGGTGTGCTTCTGAATTTTGACCCAGCTGTTGCCCTGACTTGAATGTTCTACCTACAATATATCTTGCCTTCAAATTTCCCTTGCTAGTGGGGGTGTGTGTTGCCAAATTCAGGAGAACCTAGATATCTTGATTCTCTGTGGCCAACAGAATAGATAGAGGGAATGTTAAGTGAAGATTTTTTGGTTGGTTGGATTTTGTCTAAATTCTGTATAAGCACCTAGGTTTGAATGATCCCCCTATGACAATTAACCCCTCCTTAACTATGAAGACTTGGGTGTTTCCCTCCTGTTAGATGTTGTGGCAGATTGGTGTAGTGAACCTGTCTGGGAAAATTTAACACAGTTTGAAACAGCAGTGATCAGTTTGCAAGAATAATAGGTTTTGCTAGAGAACACTATGTATTGTTTTCCACTCTATCCAACCTGATGTGTTTTAAAATCCTGCCCTGCAGGAAGTGTCCTTCAGATTGTGTCAGCACCTGGCCAGCAGTACCTGAGACCTCAGGGCCCCGTTGTCATGCAGACAGTGTCCCAAGCAGGAACTGTGCAGAATGCTCTGAATGCTTTAGGAAACCAGCATCAGACAGGTGTCCCAACTTCCACAGCAGTCACACAGCAAGGTGGGTTTTCCAGCCTGAAGAACCATCTCTGTCTGAATACTCAATTACTAAAGTCACGTTGATATATAACTCCAAATTGTTACGGATCGTAGTTCCATAAGTGGAGTTCAGAAGGAGGTGAACTGTGAGGCAGATCCTTCTCATTTGTGCATGATGTGTACTGGAGATTTGAGATAATTTTTAGTAGAAAATTGGGAGAGCTTGCAACTTTATTATGGATGTTTTGCTTTAGGTCAAAGTTTAGTGGGAAGAAGTGAATTTGAAATACTTTGCTAATTTTTGCAAAGAAATAATAATTGAGGGTGATTATTTTTTATACTGAGAATGTGCAACAATTGTCTCCATTTTTCCACATTGATTTTGCTTTTATCTAATTATCTTCTCGAGTTGACCAAGCTATAGTTTTCCCTTTCCCTGTGCAAGTGTTGCTTAGGTGTTTGGCACCTTGCTGCAAATGTGATCAGTTCTTTGCTCAAAAACATGGCCAAGATGTTGATCAAAAATAATAGAGAAATTAATGCATTTACAACAAAACAGCAGATTTTAAAATTACATAAATTTAAATATGGCACTAGGAGATCATTCGCTGAAAATGGCCATCTGCTGTAATTTTTTGTGGATATAAACTATTCCCTCAAAACAGACTGTTTTCTGTTGCATTTTGGTGTATTAATGTGTAGAATGCTACTGAGATTCCATTGTATAGTTTCATCAATTTGTAGATACACTGAATTGATATGTGTTCTGAAAAATCTTAGATGATTTGTTTAAGATAAAGTAGAGCAATCTTTTCCTGAATTAGAGTATGACTTCTAAATGTTAATACATATTGCACTATACACGACATTTTGATTAAAGTACAAATGCAGCAGGTCTTTGTACAAAGCTAAGTAAAATTTCATTGCTCTGTCTTGGATTTTTATGAAAACAATTAGTGTAAATATATGTCAGATAGGATGTCTAAAAAAGAACAGATTTGCAATACCCAGTGGACATTTAGACCAAAAGTTTGCCTGCAATGGGGATTTCATAGCTATGAAATGTCTTCTTATTGCAAATAATAAAGGAGAGAAATAAAGGAGAGAAATAAAGGAGAGAAAAATATATTTATTCAGAAGAATAAATATATAAACACAAGGAAGGTTTATCCTCAGTTTGTGTTCCAGGTAGAGCTGCAGTTGCCAATTTGCCCTCTGGTGACATGGGAGCAGTGTTAAAAGCAGCACCTACACATGGACAGTCACAGGTACTCCATTTTTATTTTCTTATGGAAACACAACTTTTCAGAATCAATACTAAATCCATGTAATAGTTGGAAGCTATAATTTACAAAGTTGGAATTAATTAAGAACTTTGATAATGACCAAGTAGGCAAAACCTCCTTACTTTTGTCAGTGTTTCAGATTGACAGATCTGATGCATTTTCATCCATAATCCATAGTTTAAAATAAATTCTGGTGTATTAAAGCAGCTGACAGCTTTCTGTGATAGCAGACAGGTTCTTTTAACTGTAATATATTGTAATTATTTAGCAATGCATAAATTAAGGAATCATGAGATTTTCTATGTGTTTTGAACACAAAGGCAGTTGGGTGAATTTTGATAGATTTCTAACCTTAACAAGTTTTTAGAAAAGATACTCAAGCAACTTATAAAGCATCAAGAAACATCAAGTATATATCAAACTGTGCAAGAACCTGCACCTAATCTATTAATGTGTTAATTGAAATGTCCCAGATACTAATGATTAATTTTGTTTTATTTCCCAAGCTATGAAAATGTACTTCAAAAAAATGAGAAGATACTAAACTAAGACAGAATTGACTCTCTAAGATGAATTGAATTTAGCTGCAGTCTGCAAATTTTGTCTGAAATTTGTACCTTTTGTGATTGGTCTTAGTAGCAGTTACAATGTGAGATGCTGGTGGTATAGAGCACACAGTACTCTGACCCTGATAGCTTCATCCTAAAGGAACTCCTGTTCCTCAGTGATTGTGATGAGCAGCAAATGTGGTTTTTTTCCACCTTCTCTTGGCAAAGGAGACCTATGAGGAGAAGAACCGGCTTTTGAAGGAGCGCCTGGACAGAATATTTTGTGGCAACGAGCGCCGTTGCTGGCGGGCCCCGGTGTACGGCAGGGACGTGCTGAGTGTCTGCTCTCTGGCTGGGGAAAGGAAGCCCTCCCAGCTGGCTCCCAGTGAAGGCAACAGCTGGAGGTGGGCTGGCTTTGTCAACTGTTGCCTTTCTTCAAGTGCCTCCGGAGGAACGAGTAACCCCCTGCAGGAAATGATCCTGAGCTTGGTTCAGCAGCAAGAATCTCTCAAGGATGTTGTTAACAGGTAACGTGGGACTCTGCCTTATAAGCCTTTACCATGTCTAGTTATTTCTATAACACTCCTTTTCAAACAACCTGTGTTTCTGTTTGTGAGCTTGTTTGGTTTAGACTGATTTAGCAGCAAGTGATGACCAGCATGAATGTAAAAATGGCAGTCACTTCTGTTTCATTTGGGATCTTTATAATAAACAGTTTCCAGTGTCTCATTCCTCATTTCTAGCCTGAATTCAGCTGCCCATACTTAAGCTTAAATTCTTACACTTTGGATTTACTTGTGAGGAGGTACCTCTTGGAGCCAATTAACAAGAGTTAAGACCCAGAGCTGCAGGCAGAAACTAGTTTAGCCAAGACTGACATGTAGTGGATAACGTTTGACAGGCTGAAAATTTTTTCTGCCTCTATGATTATAAATGATCATTTTGTGCGTAGCTTTTTAAATTGGTATTCCCTTGTTTTGATGCTTTTCACAGGGCTCTCTTCGTGTTGCCAGCTGCAGTTGCTGCTCCCCCATGTTTGTATGTAGCAAATCCTCCCCCTTCCTATAGTCACAGACTGAAACTCCTCAAGCACAGCCTGAGGCAGAAGGCGGCTCCACACTTGCATCAGTTGCAAAAGCTGACAACTCCTCACTTGCTGCAGTTCCCCGACCTCCGACTGGTGCAGTACGACTCAGGTAAAGGAGGGCATTTGCTGACAATATTTCAGTAATTTCCTGTGTCACAGGAATGGAATTTCTGTATAAAACCATTATTGGTTTTTTTGTTTGAATTATAGGAAAATTAGAAGCTCTTGCTGTCTTGCTTCAGAAGTTGAAGTCTGAAGGGCGCCGTGTGCTGATTTTGTCCCAGATGATTCTGATGTTGGACATACTGGAGTTGTTCCTGAATTTCCATTTCCTCACGTTTGTGAGGATTGATGAATATGCTAACCAGGAACAAAGGCAGGTAAGTTGTGCCCTAAACAGTTGGCCACTGGTACAGCATTATTTGCTGCTCAGGCTTTTATACACTAGAGCAAGGGAAGGAAATTTGCCTCATTTCTTACTCAGTTTGAAACACTGGGACTTGTTTCAAGTTTTCAATAAAAAAACTTTGTCTGGTTTTTTATGGAGCTATATTGAATTTTGTTTGTTATTTTCTTTTGTGTATGTGTTTACTCCTTGCTTTGATTCCATTTTTGTAGGAGCTGATGAAAATTTTCAACAGAGACAAGCGCATTTTCTGTGCCATCCTTTCCTCTCACAGTCGTTCCACTGGAGTCAATCTTGTTGAGGCAGACACTGTTGTGTTCTATGACAATGATCTAAACCCAGTGATGGATGCAAAAGCTCAGGAATGGTGTGACAGAATTGGGAGGTGTAAAGATATCCATATATACAGGTAATGGCTGCAGTCAACGTCTGCTCTTTAACATGCTGTAATGAAAGGTTATTTCAGATAATGCTGCCCTGTATGATCTGGAATAAAGTGGAAACCATGTAAAAACTTCACCTCACTTCAATATAAAAGATGCCAGGATATCATAGGAAAGTGTGTATGGGGTTTAACACCAAACACCTGCATGGGTTTTGTCTCTTAGTCTACATGGAATTTTTCAAGTGAGATCTTTTATATTGTTGTTGGTTTGGTTTTTTTTTTATTACATGAATTACTAAAAGAAAGCTGGAGGTGGTAGTGTGTTTTTTTCTGTGTCTGTACCAGAACTAAAAAAACCCCACAAACTACTACATTTTAAGAGTCCTGTGTTGCTCTCTAGGGACAATTTATCTTTTTGTTTCTGAAAGCTGATTTGGAAATGACTTATCAGATTTCTGTACTTTTCCTTTTTTTGGTTTTAGGCTTGTCAGTGGTAATTCTGTAGAAGAGAAACTTTTGAAAAATGGCACAAAGGACTTGATCAGAGAAGTAGCTGCTCAGGGAAATGACTATTCAATGGCCTTTTTAACACAGGTAAGTTAATATTCAGAATACATTGAAGCACCCATGTTGCAGGGTGTTTAATAAATTCAAGCATCTGTGCTGGAGTGTTTAATAACAGTTTAGTAGAAATCTGTTTGGGCTAGAATTAAATAGCAAGCATATTGGATTTCATGATTGCTTGAACTCTCAGGGTTTGGGCCACATTCTCTCAAATACTGTCCATCTGCTTTTGTTCTGTTTCTTGCATGTGATGCACAGACATCACCTCTGTGCCTTAATATATTCTGATTTCTTCACCCTGCTGCAAAATTCTGCAGAGCTTGTGAGGATGAAGGTTTCAACAGCTTTAAAAATGTGAAATATACAGTTTGGGCATTTAGGGAGATAGGCTCTCAATTGCTGCTCTGAAGATGCATGACACAGTTACTGCACTGATGAAACCAGTCCATCCTGGCTGGTGCTCCCAATAGATTAAAAAATAGAATGCTCCAAAAGCTGAATTAATTTCTCTTTTTTTCCCTTTTATTTATGAAGCAAACAATTCAGGAATTGTTTGAGGTTCATTCTCCTATGGAGGATTCTGGATTTAGAGTGAAAGCAGAAGAATTTGTAGTGCTTTCTCAAGAGCCATCTCCAGCAGAAAATATTTCACCTAAAGTTGCAAGACCTTTCATAGAGGTAACTATTAACATACACATTAAAAATCCAGCTGTGCAACATTAGTATTAAACAGCTGTCTAATCTCATTTTATTTGGATAAATCCCACCAGTCTCTTTTTCTGGTGGTTTTGTATTGTTTTGTCATTCTCCTTGTGACAAAGCTTCCCAAAGCCCACAGCTGAGTTTTTTGCTTTCTGGGGACTGTTTCTCTTTCTGCAGCAGAGACTTACTCCAGAAATCTGTGTTGCATTTCACTGAACTTCCTGTGGGGTTTCTTTCCATGTTTTTGAAGTCTTAATTATTTTTAAATCATGTCCTTCTGAAAGGCCCTCAACAGTATTGAACGAGAGGACGAGGAGTCGAACGATCACATACGAGAAGTAGGATCCGAGTCAGGCATTGAACCTTTCATCTCAGAGCTCTACGAGACAAAATACAATGAAGAGCCCTCACAGCTGCAGGAGTTAGTTGCTGTTGTGGATCAGGTACCATGACTCTCTGTGAATATCTGGTTAAGAAGTAATGTGTAGTTCAAATATTTCAATTTCTTTGCAGTCTGGCCTTAAAGCAACTTTCCTGTCTATGGGATTGATACTCTCATGGAACGGATGGGAGATCTCCCGCTGATTTGAGATGTTAAGCATCAGAGAGGGAGATGAGTTTTAAGGAGAGCTTTGATACTTTAGATAACATTTCTTTTATTATCCTAAAACTAACTTTTTTCCCCCCTTGATATGTTCTCTCAGCTGACTCCAATTGAGAAGTATGCTTTGAATTATCTGGAGCTCTTCCACGGTTCAGTTGAGGACAATGAGCCACGGTTGAATGAGGTAAAACAACCAATCTTTTCCATGTTGTTCTGTCACAGAACAACATTTATTATATTTTCAGTATGAGATGGAAGTTTCTTCAATGATGTGGAATATATTGTAGGCACTTCTGTGATCTTTTCTTGCTGTACCTTATGAAGAGTGTAATGTCTTACAGAGAGCTCATTATTTTGGGATTCTCTGTTTTAACCAGGTGTCAGTTCTAAATTTCTTTTTTATAAAATGGGAATTGCATTCAGCCTGGCTCAGCAAATATTCGTTGTACTCCATTGATAGTGGGGAAAAAATTTCATTAATTTCAGTGAGCCTGTGTTCTGGTTTTCTTCACTGTTTAACTGAAATTCTCTGATGGCTTTATTTTTATGGTTTAAAAACCCTCAACAGAGACCAAAAAATATTATCTAGATGATTGTGAAAGTATGTGTTAAGATATTGCTGTATGATTTCTGTGCCTGAAAATGTCAAAGTTCAAGGAGTTTATCCATAAAAATACAAATTGATTACTTCTAATCCAGTGTCTGTTACTGCATAAAGCTTCTAAGGAGTCTTACTTTCATCTAGATGGAACTGAAAAGTGCAAAGAAAGCTTGGGAAATCCAGCATATGAAGGAGTTAAAGGAAAAAGAGCAAAAAATGCTTTGGGAGGATGAAGAGGAACTTCTAACCTACACTCGAGAGGATGCATACCACAAAGTAATTCCTGATTAGTCTTGTTTTTCTTAAAAGTGTATTTCTTAACAGTTACTCTGAGAATATCTTTTTCCTTCAGGGTTCAGTTGGATCATTTGAATTGTGCTCTCTTTTTGCTCTGTAGGAATATGTCTATGAAGGCCCAGATGGACAAACCGAAATTATGCCGGTAAGTAAAAGTAACACCAGGCAGCCTAAATAGGCTCTTTATTTTCTTGAAACAAAAAGGTCAGCAGAGATTCAATATTGCAGTACTTACAAATTTTGTTCTGTGCAGCTTTGGACTCCTCCTACTCCACCACAGGATGACAATGATATCTACATAGATTCTGTTATGTGCCTGATGTATGACACCACCCCTATCCCAGAATCAAAATTGCCTCCAGTGTATGTCAGGAAGGAGCGTAAACGACACAAAACAGACCCATCTGGTAAGTGTTTGTTCAAAACTGTTCCGAGATGTATTGCTGGAAGTTAAAAAATCAGGGGATTTTTTATATCTTCTACATGTCTGGTCCAGTAAAGATCAAATTTGCAGCTTTGAAGAGATTAAATTCTTGTCTCACCGTGGCCTTGAAGCAACAGAATCACTGGAAGGCCCCATTCTTGTGATGTGTCTTCTGTTTAGACACGTAGGTGTCCTTAAAGACAGTTTTAGAAAACAGACATTCTACTATGGGAGTTTAGACAAGACTGGTCTTACTTTGTACCAGGCTCTGTTTATTTGCTCACTCTGCTTTTCAGAGGCAGTGTGGAATACTCTGTACATGTAGGAGCATTTTGCAGCTGTTAGTAGAGGAATCAAAGAATGGCAGTATCTGTTTGCCAGTGATGTTTTATTTTATGTCTAAGCTGCAGGTAGGAAGAAGAAGCAGCGCCATGGAGAGACGGTTATTCCACCTCGTTCACTTTTTGATCGAGCAACTCCAGGAATGTTGAAAATGCGCCGGGAGGGCAAAGAGCAGAAGAAGAATATCTTGTTGAAACAACAGACACAGTTTGCAAAGCCTTTGCCAACACTTGTCAAACCAGCTACTGAGGCTGGACAGGATAATCCAGAGTGGTTGATCAGCGAAGACTGGGCACTTCTGCAGGTCAGATGATACCGGCAGTTTCTGTTGTTGTTATGTTGCTATTCCTGTACTTTATTTCTTCAAGGTTATTTCTAATTCTTAGTGGCTAGTTTGGCATTTTGCTGACATAACTCAGAACAGATTGCCTGTCATTTGTGTTCCTCTAAGGAGGAATTTAAGGTTAAACTACAAAATGTGTGATTAAACCCCATTTGTGTTTTAGAAAACACTTACTATTACGCTTCAGAGAGTTGTGCTGGCTGGACACAGGATACCACATCTAAGGTTCTCCTCACTTTTGAGAGGAGGGCAGCACTTGAATGGCAGCTCTCTGTTCCTCTCACACCAGTCTCCAGGGGTTTCGTTGCACATCAATCTGCGTAATAGCACTTTGTGTTTGTTTATTCTCTGTGAGTGCAGGTGAACACAGAGCCTCAGCCCTGAGCTATATCTGTCTCATTGTGGTAACGGTGTGTGGACACGCAGATAAGGGTAGGTCTGGAAGATGGTAACCATTTGTCATCTGAATTTTTTGTGCCTTTCTCTGTTGCAGGCAGTGAAGCAGCTGCTGGAGCTTCCTTTAAATCTTGCTGTCGTGTCACCAGCACACACTCCCAACTGGGACCTTGTCAGTGACGTTGTTAACTCGTGCAGCAGAGTCTATCGCTCCCCAAAACAGTGCCGGAACAGATACGAAAATGTCATTATTCCACGGGAAGAAGGAAAGGTGAGTTCACATAGAGTGAAGCCCCTTTATTTTTTACCTTAAGTTTGTAGAGTTTTTTTTCCTTATCTCCATAAACACTCTTGTTTTTTTTTTGTTAAACGTTTCAACAGTGTAAATAAATAACTTTTAAAAGATTTTTAAATTATTCTCATCAGGATTTCCACTTATTTTATGTGATTTCATTGAAAAGAAAAAGCACCTGAACAAAATCTTCCACAAAAGATCATCTAACTTTCCTTCTTATTTTACAGCTAATGTACGAAGCTAATCCTAAAAAGAAGACAAAAAGTATTTATAAGGTGTGCATTGGTATTCTTTCAAAATCAAATCTAGACACTGTGGTATTTAGCAGCAATGGAGGTGGGCAGATAATTCATATGAGATCCATGTTGAGTGTTACTTGAGTTCTGAAACATCAATTAAAATTCCAAATTTATTTTTCCTTTCTTTGTTGATACAGTGGATTGACACCAGACTTCAGCTTTTGGATTTGATAGATAAATTTTAGATCATGCGAGAAGTTTGTGATTTCACTTAAACTGTAGTGGGTATTTTTCCACCTAACAACCACCATGTAACTTATCCTGACGGTACTTAAGATCTGTAAGAATAAACTTCATACTAGAGTCTAAGTGGATTACAAATATGTAGTGAATTTGATGCCTGAAACACCTTTTAGAAAATGAGGATGGTAGGATGCTACAGAAACAGAAGTCAATTCCATGGCTATGAACACCTTCTTCCAAACCACACAGCAATTTAGTGACAGAGCTGGGCAGAGAATCTAGAACTTCTGCTGTAGTCCCATTCTCTGACTGATAAGGAGGTTTGTCCCTGACTGGCAGTTTCTGCTTAGGAGAAGCCAAATGTTAGAGTGGCATGGTGTGTGGATGTTAACATAGCTTTGTTGGGAGAGCAGTGCAGTGATGGTTTTGTTTTCTCATCTTACGTGTGCGCTGTGCATAACTATAAACTAATGGGCTCTTGGTTTGGGTACTGAATTAAACTTGCAAAATCTAAACTAAAGCAAAGATTCTTTTTCAAATTAGAGTTTGCCATTTGGTATGTCCCCAAGTGCTGATGCCAGTGTGACCGTGAGAACTGCTCCTTATTTTGCTCTTTCTTTATATATTTCCCGTAGAGTTTTGTGTAACAGTAAGTTATCAGTGACACGAGGCAGAAACCAGTCTGTGATAGATATGTTGGAGTACGTTTTTAAATAATCTACAAGTGCACCCTGTGTTTATACATAGACAAAATGCCACGTGGGTGTGTTTGCAATTGAAAGTTGGTTTGTTTTCTTTTTTTTAGACTAAAAACAGCCGCCCACTTCGTACCAATCAGATCTATGCTCAAGACGAGGGTGCAACCCACACGCAGCTCTATACTAATCATTTTGAGATGATGAAAATGATTGCAGGGAAAAGAAGTCCACCTATCAAACCTCTGTAAGTTTCCCTGGGATCATTTGATCTCCCTGTTACCACAGATCTCCTGGAAAATGTGCTCAGAATTGCTCTCACAACCAAGAGTTATTCTACACTCTGTTTCTCTGTTCTTCATCTCTCTCCCTGTATCCTGTGTTACTGGACACCTCCAGTGTGTTCGGGTTACACTTCACTCACTGCAAGAATTTGCTCTTTCTCATTAAGAGCAGCACAACACTGAGTTGGTTTTATTTTTTTTAATCTACTTTATATCCATTTGCCTGAATTGTAAACTTTTAGTGTCCATGCTGTTTAGTAGGACATTCTTTTCTATGTATCTTCCTGCAGATTTTCTGTATTTATTTTCTGTATTTATTTTCTGTATTTATTTCCTGTATTTATTTTTCTGTATGTATTTTCTGAGTACTTAAAATGCGTGTCTGTATGCAGGCTCCAGTACTGGTGAGTGTATCATGAAAACTTCACCAGAATTGCAGTGTCATAAGCTAAAACGTGTGAAACTATTGGTTTTAAGCTTTTTCTGTCTCCAGTAACACAGTTTTGCTCAATTTCAGGCTTGGCATGAATCCCTTCCAGAAGAATCCAAAGCATGCATCGGTGCTTGCAGAAAGGTGGGCACTCCCCGTCTTACAAGAGCTATGAATTGCTTAAAAGTGCTGTCTTTCCTTTCTTTTTTTAACTTTCAGTTATTTTTAACTACTGTGTGCTTTGCCTTATCATTGTTTGTAGTGGAATCAACTATGATAAGCCACTTCCTCCAATTCAAGTCGCGTCCCTCCGAGCAGAACGTATTGCCAAGGAGAAAAAGGTATGGTCTCCATCTCAGCTGCAGGACTGAAGTCATTAAAACATTAGACAGCACAGGAGGTGTGAGCAAAGCTGCCTCCTGGGACAACTTTGGTGATACAGTAGATGTTATGAGCAGCTGCAGATTGTTCACAGACTGGGGTTTAGATATCCAAGGCCCAAAGTGGGACCTTTCCTCGGACCTGCTGTCACACTCAGGCTCATTAAACAATAAGGAGCATCTTTTTGGAGAAGATATTAAAAACATGTAAAAATCTTGTTTTATTCTTGACCATTCTGTAGCCTCCTTTCTTACATTATTCAGAAAGAGCTACTTGTCCTTGCTTGTGGGTGGTAAGTTGCTTGCTGTGCTATTCTCTAAGCCTATAACCATAAGTATGGCTTTGTGGTTTGAAACTAATCAGGTCACGTAACCTGGACTCGGAGAGTGAAGACAGATTTGTGAGCTGTCTCTGCACACACACACATATAATACATGGTTAGAATTAAAGGGGGGTTGTGGTTAGAATTGAAGGGGGTTTATTTGTTGCTTTATTTTGTTTTTTTTTAAAAAACACATCCTGCTTGTTACATGCTTGAGGACTGAAGCTCCTCTTTGCTTTGCAGGCGCTGGCTGAGCAGCAGAGGGCCCAGCAGCAGACAGGCCCCCAGCCCCAGCAGCAGCAGGGGGGGCAGCAGCCAGCACAGCAGCCCACGGTGCAGCAGGCACAGGCCCAGCCTCAGCCACAGCCACAGGCACAGGTAGTTCAGCAGCCACAGGCAGTGGTGCAGACTGCAGTCACTACTGTGGCCAACACAGCAGTATTGGTAAGAAAGGGAGAGCTTGGTGTCTCTGATGTAGTGGCTTCAGCTCTTCTGTGTGTGCCATATTTGTGTTGGATTTTCTCTGGAAAGGGAGAATTTTAGGTCAGTGTAGTGAGATAAAAGGTATTTCTTTCTTTTTTTCCCCTGGCTGTGTTCTATTTTCCTCCTTTATGAAGACTGTTTGTACCATTGTAGCTATAGGTGTTGACATTCTAAGGTGGAAAAACACCATGCAAAGATTTTTTCCTTTTTCCCATTTAGTTTAAGGAAGTCTGAGCGAATACATTTACAGAGTCAGTGAAAAGTATTTATACAGAGAACTTGGAGAAAAAAGAGAATATAGCTGTAAGAACTACTCTGTAAAAGGAGCTTAAAAACCACAACTTTATTAACTTTTGCAAGGCAAGCAGAATGTTGCATTATACTATGGTGGTTTGACTGCAATTTCGTGCAAATTTTCCACGTCTTCCTTAAATCTTGAGTCTTGTTTTAATGCATCTGATGACTGGTCTGAGGCTTTTGCTTTTAGGGCCAATCCAGTTTGCACACTAATGTGTGCAGGCAGTGGTGGTTTTATTTTGCTTGTTAAAGGGCAAGAATACTACAGCTTTTGCAGAAAGACCCAGAGGATGTGTTCTGACCCATAAGTATTGCCATGTATCTGGTGCTCAGTGATGTTCCTGTGTGAGGGGTTGTCTGTGGTGTGCCAGAGTAAGATATTGCCCCCTTCTTCTGCAACAAGGATGTCGAATGACCAGTGTCTGCCACACACTTGACTGGTCTAGAACTGCTCGTTAGCGTGGCAGAATCCTGATCTGTACCTTAGCTGTTGTTGATCTGTAGAATCAACAAAGAACTGCAGAAATATCTCTGTGTTCTGTTGCATGTTTCTTGTTTTGTCACTTCTGGAACTACAGCATTGTGTTAAACAGCATGATTAGAGTGAGAGCTGTGTTCAGTTTTTTTTCTGTGGTTTTTTAACTTTAATTGTCTTCTAATTAGGCGGGCACCATCAAAACAGCAGTGACGGGCACGAGCATCCAGACCGGTAAGGAAACTTGATAATGGGACTCTGGAGATGTTGGGACATTTGGATTTTCGTTTTCAGAACCTCACATTTAATCCTGGCTTGCTTTCAGCTACAGTGAGTGGAAATGTGATTGTGAACACCGTTGCTGGGGTCCCTGCTGCCACCTTTCAGCCCATCAATAAACGTCTGGCTTCACCTGTTATACCTGGAACGTTGACTGTGAGTAGACCGTGTCTAGTTGTGTCCCTGTGCTGATCTTGGTTGCTTGATTTATCAGCATATCTGTTTTGTTCTTTAGCTTTCCATGTTGTCAGAGATTCTGGTTCTGGCAAAATTTCATGTGCATCCCGGGGTTCTGTATCCAACCCTTCTCCCTTACCAAAGTATCAGAACACACTGGAAGAGTTAATCAGAAAAAAATGCTTAATACTGTTAAAAATGATTTATAGATGAGTGCTGTTAAAAGCAATGTATTATGGCACGATCATTTTCGGACAGTAACAGTTTTGTGCTTTGTTAATTCCGATCTTTATTATTATTTTAATGGTTTAGGACTGTGGAAGATAAAGCAAAATATTGAAAGGTACTAAAATCAAATTTCTGTAATGTAGTGAAGTGTTTGCTGACCAGCTGTTTGAAAAAGATTTACCCAGATGCTGATTTTTAAGCCACATCCAAACAAATCGAAGCGTAAGAGAGATTCGGGCCGTGTTTGTTTATAAAACTGTACAGTCCGTTTCCAGAAGGTTCCCTTGCTTCCTGCGAGGCCCCTGGAGACCGTGGGCAACGCTGGGTGTGTTCCTTTGCAGACCTCGGGGGGCACTGGCACCGCCCAGGTGGTTCACACGCAGCAGAGGGCCGGGGCGGCGCCCGCCGCCTCCAGCGAGCTGGTGACCATCGCCTCCACGCCAGGCGTGCGCGCCGTGACCTCGGTGACGGCGTCCGCCGTGGTCACCACCAACCTCACGCCCGTGCAGGCCCAGACCAGGTCCCTGGTCACCCAGGTCACACCAGGTAACGGTGCTGTGTTCACGGGGCTTTTTCCAAGGGTGCATAAAGGGCCCCGGGGTTTCCGTGTGTTCTTCGATCACCACAGCCCCGCAGTACTGAAAGGTCTGGAGCGCAAACAGGGCTGTGGTTTTTAACTTGCTTTATTGTCGGTGCTCAGATTACGTTTTTCTCCGGTGTTCCTGGATAAAGTCTTGCAGTAGAGAGCTGCTTGGCCCCTAGGCTTTGCAATTTAAAAAGATTATCAACAACTTAGGGGACCCCTGGTGGCCTAGCGGTTAAGATGCTGCGCTCTCAGCGCCGAAGTCGCAGGTTCAATTCCCGATCCTGCTTCAGGGACAATCCCCCGGGTAGATGGAGCTCGTCAGCCCCTAAGGCCATC
>JAWWLV010000038.1:8220122-8260279 GCA_035041135.1 Platyrinchus mystaceus | reverse complement strand
CCTAAAAAATCCATTGCGCAGGCTTGAAAGGTAAAAACACCTTTCCCAGATCTTCGTTCGCAAAGACTGGCCACACATCAACAACTTAGCAGTAAAATGTTAGAATTGACTGTCCTGACTAAAAACCATTTTGAAGAAAGGCACATGTATTTTAGTATTTACTCTGCTTTTGCATCATTTTTATGCTAATGTGTTGTTGTTTGTAGTAAGTCCACAAAGTGTGCTGGAGCAGAAAAATATGCATTTTAACAGCTTTTCGGGTGAAATCAATGCATTAAATGGAATGTTGAAAAGCTTTCTTCAGAGCATTTTGCTTTTTCTTTATTCACAGCTACACCAACAGTCCAGCTGTCTGGCAAAACCATCACCCCTGCTCACTTCCAGCTTCTGAGGCAGCAGCAGCAGCAGGCTGCTCAGGTGCAGGTCCCACAGATCCAGGCTCAGGCACAAGCCCAGTCTCCAGCTCAAATAAAAACCGTAGGGAAATTGTCACAGGTGAGGAAATGCTTCTGAAGTAACAGGGCACATTGCTCTCCTTGTTCCTGTAGGCTTCCTTAGCACTGTGTGTTGTATCCTGTTTCCTTGGGCTAGAGTGAAATGTATTGCTCTTTTAAATGTCATCCTACTAAAATTGCATGCAAGCAGTGAGTCTGACAGCCCTTTCAACAGTACCACTAGGGCAGGATGGAAAGCACTTACTGTTACTCACTAGCAACCCATTGAGTAAAGGAGTTATATTTTTAGCTCCTTGATCTTAACTATAGTCTGGTATAGAATGTTTCTCCTTTTAAGCTTCAGATTCCTCCGCGCTTTTTTTTCCTCTAATGTAAAACATTTGAAAATTATGGAAGTGTTTTGATTTTCGCAGGAGCAGCTGATCAAGTTGCAGAAGCAGAAGCTGCAGCTCCCCCAGCAGCAGGCAGGGCAGCAGACACAGCAAGGGGCACAGCAGCAAACAGCACAAGTGCAGGTGCAGCAGCAGCAGCAAACCCAGCAGCTCACTGCAGTGACAGCCCCTCGTCCTGGCGCTGTGCTCACGGGCACCACTGTGACCAACCTGCAGGTCGCTCGTCTGGTAAGTTGGCTTTGACTTTGCAGGAACAGCCTTAAACATCTGACTTTCTTTGCTGGTTTAAACGAGCCGGGTGCTGATCATTCACACACACGGGTGCCCTTTGCATTGCTAGGGCAGTGCAAAAGAGACAGCTGTAACATGAACTTTACATTGCACTTACCCACTGATACCATCTCTGAGCTGTCTTACTGTGCAGGAATCAATATATTTAGAAACATTTACTGCTATCACTTTGTAATGACCTGTTGTATGCAGCGAATATTTTTGTGCCAGCACAATAATCTTCATTCCTTACTGCTTAGACTCGTGTTCCTGCTTCCCAGCTTCAAGCACAAGGACAGATCCAAGCCCAAACTCCACAAGCAGCCCAGGTTGCTCTGGCAAAGCCTCCTGTGGTGTCTGTTCCAGCTGCTGTTGTGTCATCAGCAGGAGTCACTACACTCCCTGTTACTGTTGCAGGCATTAGTGTTGCCATTGGGCAGCCACAGAAAGCAGCAGGTATGTGAACAGGCTTGCTAAACCAATAAAATTTTAAATGCCACTTTTCTAAAAGTGGGATGTTTTAAGTAATGTCTTCTGCGGGACACTCACACTTTTTCAAAACTGAAGTTGTAGAGGTTGCATTCCCCTTTGTTTCAGAAAAGAGGGTTATTCTTAACTCCATTTAACCTGGAGGTTGGCATGATTCTTTAGCCAGATGTGGTTGGGTTCTTTTTTTAAATTTGTGTAAGACAGTAGATGAACAGATAGAATTTTAAAAATAAAGACATAGTGATGTCATAATTTTTTTAAAATGCAAATTGGAAATTAGAAGAATTGTATTTCATAGCAGTCTCCTATAGTATGGACAGAATTTTTCCAGTAGGAAGATTATTGTTAGAACATGAAGTTAGCTTATTCGTGCCCTTAGATAAGAAATTTTCTCCAGTGTCAAAATCCATATGTCTTATTCCCATTAAAACCAGTGGGTTATTAGTGCTCAAAGCTATGCAGATGTATAAGCCTATAAAAAGCAGAATCTGTGTTTTCAAGCTGTGATTACTGGGGCAAAGCAATACTCTTACAGTTCTAATTATTTTTGTAATTTTCAGGAGGCCAGACAGTAGTTGCTCAGCCACTGCATGTCCAGCAGCTTCTAAAACTCAAGCATCATCAGGCAGCACAGCAGCAGAAAGCGATCCAGCCCCAGGTTGCACAGGGACAGGCAACTGTGCAGCAAAAGGTACAACTGTTTCCTCTCCCATTTATGTCATGCAGTGCTTCTGTGGCTGGAAGACTTTGGCTCTGGATGATGAGGAGACTCCCAGAGAGTCAGTCAGGATTTCTAGGGGTGAATCTTTAGTATATGTAGAGAGAACGGGTTCTCACGTGCCTTGACAGGTGCTTGATTATTTATTCAGTAAGGTGGTTGGGTGGTTGGTTTGATTTCTCATGCCCCAGACAAGATTAGGATTCTCTTTAGTCCCTTCGAATATTCCCAGAGAAAATTCCCAGAGATTTTCACTGCTTGCAATACAATTGGTGCAATATGTACTTTTTCCTGAAATGTCATTTGCTTATGTGCCATGAGAATACCATGATCATGAGAAGCCCATCTCAGTGGGGCTTTTTGGAAGTGCATTATTGTATGAGTGCTCTGTGTAAAAGAGAACCTTTTCAGTAAATACATTAATTAATTCTGAGTACTTGCATAAGTGCATGAGAGCTTTCATCAGGTGCTCATTTTGTTATTACTAATCCTGGGAGGATTTTTTTTTTTTCCAATAAATAAATGTAATTAATCTTGTTAGCAACACACCTATTCTTTTGAATCTTTTGTAGTCATTGATGCCTTTTTCTTTTCTCTTTTGCAGATAAATGCTCAGCAGGTTACAGTCCAAACCCAACAGCAGACTTCACAGCAACAAAAAGTAACTTATGCTACACAACCTGCCATTAAAACACAGTTCTTAACAACTCCAATTTCCCAAACCCAGAAACCAGGTGGAACCCAGCAAGTGCAGGCCCAGATTCAGGTACAGGTAACACAGGTTTACACCTTAAACTGTACTGTGACTGGAGAATTGTAAAGATGACAGGTGAGGTGGCATTTTAGCACCCACTCATATTAATTCTAGTCACACGTTCATTTAAACTGACTTTTTAATAACATTCATTGGTGCTGAATAAGTGGCCTTAAAGCAGGTCAGAGGAACTGTGAGCTGTAAGTTCACCTTTCCTCTTTGAAATAAAATTGAGTCACTCCTTTTTATTAAGCAAGGGATTCCATACAGCATTTACTAAGGAAAATTCAGCCAGAGTTCTTCCTGTTTCTGGCAGCCAAATGCAGGTGACAGTTCACTTATTTTCTTTTCTGCAGAACTGAATCAGTCTAATCAAGGAGAAAAAGAAGGGGGCTAGAGATTGGAAGCCTCACTCCTTCAAAAGTATATCCCAGATAATGTAACCCATTAGAACTCGTGTGCTTCCTTCAGTTTTATGGGTAGGAGGAAAGGAGAATGTTGGAGTTAAAATAGAAAATACGGCTTCTCCTCTTCCTCCCTTAGTTGATTTCTTCAATTCACTGATCTCAAATGTTTTAGAAACATTCATTCTCACTGTAAATGCCAAGCTACAACTTCCCATGAACAGGCCTTTGGAAGGGTTTTCACTTGGTAGCAGTTTTGCCAGTTTTGTTCTTTTTAGTAGTTTTTTATTTTGACCCAGTCTTTCTTTATTTCATGTCACTACAGGTTGCAAAGCTCCCACAAGTGGTCCAGCAACAGGCTACTGTTGCCAACATTCAGCAGATGGTTTCAGTTTCCCAACAGGTGGGTTTTGCATTTGTCAAACACAGCACTAGAAAGGTGCTCCTACTGAAAGCTCATTTATTGGGAATGTGTGTATTTTTCACGTTATGTGTGGAATATTTGTGTGGAGTATTTGTGAAGCATATAGCAAGTGCCATTCTGTAAAAATGAGTCTTGAATACCGAGTCAGCTGCTGTATATTCTGTAGTCTAAAACTTTGGGTAGGTGCAGCAATGTTTGTTCATCACTGTAGATGAGACGAAAAACAGATTTTAAAAAAGGTTTTTTTAGAGTTTGAAAGAATTTTAAAAAATTGGTTCTGGTGGTGTATAGTCAAGATAGCAAATAATTCAACTAATGAGCAGCACCTGAGCTTTTTCTACAGAAATTAGGACAAACTGAAGGTTACAAGTTGTTTTGTTCCAGTTCACAAAGCTGTGCCAAGTGCTTTGTAAAAAGTCAGAACAGTGTAGTAGCTGTTCCAAATGTGGTCTGGTAACAGACGGGACTGGGGCAAGAGAAGGTCAGATGGTTTGGTTTCCCCTCCCCTAATTACCAGGCAGTTTAATTAACACTGTTTAGAACAATGTCATCCAGATCATTAGCAACAGGCATAACTTAGGCAGTTGACTGGCAGGAGTGATTAAACTTTGGATGGTGGATGAAGTTATTGCCTTCAGTGCACAAAAATCTGAGCCAATCAGCTCTTAATCTCTCACAGTTCATTGTGCAGTGTTTTAGTGCAGAATAAAATCTGTGACTATTTATCTTAAAATGATGATAAAGTGGTATAAGCTGACTAATAATCACCTCAGATGTGGATGCTTCAAGGGCAAGGTAGACAGCAGGGAGTAGAAACCTCATCAGTCAACACAAGTTAAGTTGTCCTTTGTAGTCAGTAAGAGCTCCTGGATCATTTTCAAAAGTCATCAAGTGTTGGTGTAACTCTGGAACTGTGGGAGTCTGTGGTGAAAAGACAAATACTTTCCCTCCCACACACACCAGTGACATCAGTGGCAGTAGGATTAGGCCATGATAAGTACTTTTAAAACTATGGTCTTGATGTGTATGTGGCATTCTTTTTACCTGCATTTTTAGTGCTTCCCACTGGATTCCTTTTGGATCAGTCAAGAGGTAATTTTTCTCCTGGAGAAGCCCTTGTAGCTTTGTTTTGCTTCTGCATCTGACAAAGGCAGCTGAAGCTGCTCGGTTTTCATTACCTTGTCCTCTGAACAAGGAGATGTTGATTTTTTTTTTCTCCCTTGCTCTGGATGGAGTTTTGAAAATTAGATTTCTGGATGAAGTTCAAACTATTCTACCCTAAATTGGCAGTAGAGACTGGCAGCTGTAGTCTGAAAGGGTAATGGCTGGGACTGGTGGGAAGCCTCAGTGCCTTCATTTATTGTCACAATGTGGGTGCAGAGTAAGCATTTTAACCTCTTTGGTCCTCTGTCTGTCCCTGTGATCTTTTCCCTGTTCCTTTGCTTCTGCTTCTGCAGTACAGAAATTTTCCTGTATATCCAGTAGGGTTTCTATACCTTCCATCTGTCTTCTGAATGTGTCTGAGGGCATGTCCTTGGGTTTGCACTGCAGAGGTCTGAGTTACAGGCATGTTGGCTCTTAGTTCTGAATTACAAGGCTCTAGAAAATGTGACAGAATGGTGTTTCTCAGTGATCCCACAAGAGCCCACGTTCCCAGAGTCCCTCCCAGCCTTCCTGCTTTGTCAAGATGTTTGTCAGTTAAGAGAGAAAATACCTAAACAAGTAGGATTTCCTCTGTAGAGCAGAAATGTAACGAATGCTTATTTTAATGCCAAACTATTCTTTTGTAATTGCCATGTCTTCCTGATGTCCAGGTACAGGCTCAGCCCCAAACTGTGACCCTTTCTCAGACGACAGCAGGTCAACAGCAGGTTCAGGTGATCCCTGCAACAACTGCTACTGCTCAGGTCGTCCAGCAGAAACTCATCCAGCAGCAAGTGGTGACAACAGCATCTCCCCAGGTTCAGGCTGCAGGTGTACAGAACCCAGCCCAGACACCAGCAACACCTGAGGCCCAGAACCAGCAGGCCAAAGTACAGATGAGGACGCCGACTGTCAGATTAAAGGCACCTACTAAACCAAGTTGAAATAATGCAATAACAGGGAAACAGCATTTCTTGTTTGCTGAGACAAGTGAGAAGCTGCTCGAAACATCCAAATGAAGACAAACCGCCTTTATTTTTATTCTTTTTTTTTTTGTAGCTGGTGAACATTTAAACATGGAAACTCATATAACTTCAGTGTATTAGCAACTGTTTAGCACTCAAAGATGTCACTCTGTACAAGATGCGTTCTGCCTGTGTTCTCTGTGCTCATTCAAACCAGACAAAGCAAACCTTACTTAGGTCTAAATTCTGCCCAGCTTCTCCAAAGTGAAATGGTGATATGCCATAAATGTCAGTAAAATCCATCTGTGTTAACTTACCACACCTGCCCATGGGAATATGCAGCTCTTTGCTGTAGTTCAGTGTGTGCTCAGTATCCACAGCGAAGCCACACAAAGAACCAGGTGTGGCTGACACAGCACAGTATTTTCCATCTGCACAAAAGCTGCATGGTATTCCAGAGGCAAATTCCTCTGGAAGACCTAACACAGATTTGAAGTGCTCCCTGCAAAGTTTAGCCAGTAAATGTGAAAACCTGTAAGTACATGTAATTTAAAAGGAAAAAAAAAAAAGGTTTCATTCTCCATTTTTGTAAGTCTTTTAAAATGTTTGTTAGTAGTTTTGTGTACAGTTTATTGAATCACCCAACCCTGTGTGCTCACTCTCATATTTCACTTTAAGATAATGGATATTTTAGGCATGAATTGAGTAAATACTGTGTTGATAGTAGTTGTGTACTGAAGTGTAGCCCATTCTTTCTTTCTTTTTTTGTAAAAGAATTGTTCAGTGGGTACAGCTAAACAGATGATCATCCACAGCTGTTTCTCATGGGACTTGTGTCATGGAAAATCTCCAACTGATAAAATTTAATCTCAGCTTCATTCTGCTCTTGCAACATGTTTAAATGTTCAGTACTTTTTACTCGGCTTTCAGCTCGGGGGGGTGGGGGGCTGGGGGAAGGGAGAATAGTGAAATTAAAACTAAGACTTAATTCTTCAACTGTGTAAAGAGTAAGATCTAACTTTTGTACTATTCTTTTACTAAAGCTAACGATGAATGTATCTTCAGGTGGGTTTTTTGGATGTGAACAGAGCGTGGCCTCTTCCTCCAAATCAGTTTGCCTTATTGTTACGGAGAAAAAAAGAAGCAAAAAGCTGCATAGAACTGTGGGGGTTTTCTTTACTTTTCTTGCATACAGTGAAAAACACTTTGCAAACAGCACTGAGTGAGGAATCAAAAAGCTCTTGGTGGCTTGAAGGGATTTACTTTACTTTGGCCACAAAACTGCTCAATGTGTAAAATCCAGACAAAATTACAACATTCCTTTTCTGAGATGGTTTTAAAATTATTTTTCCACTTTGTGATCTTTTTACTCTTTTAGGAGGGCAGCCTGTTCAAGGGCAAGAAAAGCATATCTTTTGTTTTTTACCTCTGTATGTCCACACGTGTTGGTACCTGGCAATCCACATGGCTTAAACAGGAAAGAATACTCACCAGCTCCTTTGGTTTAGGATAGGTACAGCCCATTCTG
Organism: Platyrinchus mystaceus; assembly: GCA_035041135.1. Classification (NCBI taxonomy): domain Eukaryota; kingdom Metazoa; phylum Chordata; class Aves; order Passeriformes; family Tyrannidae; genus Platyrinchus; species Platyrinchus mystaceus. The sequence continues at coordinate 8,252,737 of JAWWLV010000038.1, read as the reverse complement.
TTCACATCACGAATGTAAACGTTGGCTCAGGCGGCGTTCCTGGTTTTTTTATTTTATACCTCTTTTGTCCTGCATCCTTTTTTTTTTTTTTTTCTTGGAACCCTCAGGTCTGCAAATACGAGGGCATTTGGGTTTTTTTAAAGCTGTTTTTGCATGCAGTAGTATTCTCCTGCCCACTGGTGCCGTTACCTGAACTCCATGACGAGCCACAGAGCTGGGATTGCTGGGATTGTGGAGTAGTTTAACATGCCAGGTAATTGCGGTGGTAATGGATAGTGACACTGTGTACAGTATAGCCTTGCTCATCCAAAACTGTTGCTTAGTTAGCCCCAGTTTTACTTTTAAGTGTTTAGCTTTTATTATGTGCATGAATGTCGTAGGGGGGGTGGGAGGGGGGAACAGTTCCAGCAGTGGGAAAGCTGCTGGGTGCATCGTTGTGCTGGTCCGATTTTGTGTCTAAAGAGGCGATCGTTTCTTGTTTAGGTCAGTCGATGAAAATAAAAATCACCTTTCTTTTTTTTTTTTTTTTTTTTTTTTAAATTTTATTTTTCCTCTTCGACGTGTCTTTCTCCCGGGCAGAGCGTGTTAGGAAGTCAAGCTGTACATAAAGTGATGAGCATTTGTACTCGACCCAGTAGGATGATAAGGAATAGTGCTGTATCCTACCTGAAGGTGTAATAAAGTGTACATTTTTATACCGCAGCCTCGCCCTGCCCTTCTGTTTCTGTACCACGGGGGGTCGGGGAGTTTCCCCTCACGGAAGGGGCTGCGGGGCGGGAGGACGGGCCGGCCCCGGCCCCGCCTGGGGCGGAGCGGCCGCGGCTCCTCCTCATCCTCCTCCTCCTCCTCCTCCTCTCGGCTCTCAGCATGGCGAAGGCCGCCGCGCTCGCCGCCAGCCTGGAGGCCGTGCTGGGCAGCCGCTCCAACGCCAACCGCGTCTTCGAGATCCTGGAGCCGCTGGCGGTGCGGGCCGGGATGGGTCGGGGAGGGAGCGTGAGGGAGCGGGACTGTGAGGGGAGCGCGGCCGCTGCTCAGACACGCTGTTCTTCCCCAGGCCCAGGAGGAGGAGGAGGACATCGTGAGCGCCGCCAGGACCTGCAGCCGGCTGTTCGGGGCGCTGCTGGAGCGCCGGGAGCTGTTGGTGGGGCCGCTGCCCGCCCAGGACGCCGCTCTGGCCGGTGAGCCCCGGGCGGGCGGTGCCGGGGGGGCCCGGGGCGGGCGGGCCCTGCCCGAGCCTCAGGCGTGTCCGCGTCCCACCCGCAGATCGCTACAGCGCCGAGGACAAGTACAAGATATGGATGAGGCACCGCTACCAGGACTGCGTGGGCTGCCTGGGAGAGCTGATGGGGCACGACGCCTTCCAGGTCAAGGTGGGTCCTGAGCCCGCTGCTGGCTCGGGGGGTCCCCGGCGATTATCGCCCGATATTTCGGTGTGGGAGGGCAGGCGGTGCTGTAAGACATCGTCTCTGGCCTGACTCACCTCTGCTCACCTGCAGGCATTCTCGGGGAACAACATCCTAGTTCATTCTTTGTCCTTTTGAAGTTGCCATCTTTGGATCAGATTCCTGTTACTGAAGTGGGGGTTTTGTGTGTTTTTTTTTTTACAAGGAATTGTCACTCTGCACCCTCATGAAGTTTGTTGAATTAGAGGCACAGTATCCATTGGTCAAAATAGAGTGGAAGGGGACTTTGACTTTTCCTTGTGACCTCCTCAAGGTAAGCTGCAGAACTGAAAAAAGTTCCTCCTGTCAGTGACCTGATGGCCTCATGTGCCCTCAGCTCACTCTGTGCTCCAGTGCTGCAAGGTGCTGAACACGGTGCTTTCCTTTACAAACCCTTTGTTAGGTGGTTGTTGATGGTTTGCTTCCTGTAAACGAGGATGCTTCGCTCCTGATCTCTCGCTTTCAAGAGTACATGGAGTACGATGACGTTCGGTACTTTGTCATGAAGGCAGTCACTGCCAGCATTGGACAAGTCATGCAAAAGACAAAAGAGGTAACAAATCTGTGGCTCTGGTTTGTGTGTTTCGTGTCTGAAGAAGGAAGGCACTAGTGGTTGATATGTTCATGTTTGTTTTCTCAGAGGCCGCTGCCCTTTTACCAGCAGAACGTATTTTCCCTCATTTCGCCCATTAACATGCCGAACAAAGAGTCTGACATGGTCAAATTTATGGTGAAGCAAGGTTAGTAAGCTCCCCATGATGAACTGTGGGTGAAAAGGAAAATCACATTTAAGATTTTTGTTGTGTGAAGTTCGTTAATGAAGAATGTCTGGTTCTGTATCACCACGATTCTGAACAGTGTTAAAAATCCACATTTCTCAGTCTAAGGAGGGGTCTGTTATGACCTTGTATCAAGACAAGGACATAAGCCCAAATTTTTAGGGTATCAAAGGGCTAAGTAAAAAAGGGGGATCTTACATTTATTTTCATTTTTAAAACATCCATTTCAAGTTCAGCATCTGTCTTCTCTTTCTCCTTAGAAAATCGTGAGGAATTGAAAATGTCGAAGCTGCAGGTAACTGTTCATTTGGTGCTTTAGAATTGAAATTGTATCTATTTAAAATAGAGCTTTATCTACACCAGTGTGTTTTACTCACTGTTTGCAATTCTCTCTTAAGGCACACAGGCAGGTGTTTCAAAAAATGTGGCTCACTTTTTTGAAGTACAAGGTGAGTGTTACTGATCTGCATCACTCTTTAATTAAAGCATTGCTGATCCTTAGCAATTGTGGCTGTCCTTGCATGGAGCTCCTGGCAGGACTATGGTGTGCTTTCAGTGTCAGATGGGAGCAGCCCAGTGACCATTTCTGTTGAATCATTCTGCCAAGAAACCTGACTTCATATATGGTCTGTTCTCCTTACTCTGAGCCTTTCTTCCCCCACCTTAAACTTGCAGGCCCACAAGGGTGATCTGCAGCATAACAACTTCTCTGCACTAGTTGAAGCTTCCACAGCCTTTTTGCTGGTGGCTTTCCCTTCTGAGCTGTGATGACACTGTTAGTTGTGAGCACCTTTGAATGAACTTGGTTGTCAGGTGTCACTTGTAAACTCTCCCATGTGGGAACTGCTGCTGGAAGCTGTTCTGTGTTGTCCTGGCACTTCCCTTTTGCTTGTGCGTCGCTTTCTTGAGCCGCAGGTCGCTGCTACTCTCAGAGTTCTCCGTACAGTGATTGTTTCCCTGTGTTGTTTCACCCCTCCCAGCTGCCCACTGGCCTTTACAAGAAGATTCTTGTCATTCTGCACGACTCTGTCCTGCCTTACATGAACGAGCCCACTCTCATGATGGACTTCCTGACAGTGGCCTATGGCATAGGTGAGTGAGAACAGGCTTTTGTCCTTTGTCATACCTACCTGCAGCAGGGGACATGTGGACTTGGAAGCTCTGCTGGATGATACACCACGGCCTGCAGGATGGAATAGATGTGCTTTTGGCAGGGATGTAGCAAAGGAATTAGGATGAACTCCATTGTCCCTGAAAGTGAGATGACTTTGCCTGTTTTTGTCAGTGTCGTTGTTCCTTGCGCATAAAGAAAATTGTATTTAAGGCTTTGGGAAGAGTGGAAAACTGGACTGATTTATTTTAAATATAGAACTCAGCCAGCACTGCTGATACCTGGGCTGCATCCAGACACAAGATCCACAGATTCCTATAGAAGTGTCCTTTCTGAGGAGGCCTCTGCCTCTCCAGTGTGGCTTTGTTTGGGATTTAGAGGAGCACATTTTTGTGTTTCAGTCATTCAGAGGTTTTTTTCTCCTAAACTACAGCTTAATCTTTGTAAGAAAATAGGAAGTCTTTGGAAGGTTGTAGATGAAATTGTTTCACCTTTCAGCCATCACGCTGGCTCTAATTTCAGGTACTCAGTTTTGTGTTCCTTCTGGGAAGGTTTTATTATACAAACAATTTGAGGCTGATTTTTTTTCTAATTGTTTTTATTGTGTTGATTCCTGCTTGCTCTCTTGCAGGTGGAGCAATCAGTCTTCTAGCCCTAAATGGATTATTTATTCTGATTCATCAGCATAATCTGTAAGTAAAAAGAGCATACTGTTTAAAGGAACGTGGGGTTTTACATTTATATCTTTATGTAAGAGGAACTGAAATGGATTTGCCACACCTTCAGGCTTAGAAATTCCCCAGTGAGAAAGCCAAACTCTGCCCAAGAGGTTCAGCTGTTTGGATGCTGAGCTCTTTTGATAATCTGACTCCTTTTACAACTGAGCCTAAACACCCTCTTCTCCAGACTGTGGTTGCTCAGCACTGTAAAATCAATTTCCATTGATTTGATTACAAAGTGAGGCCATATCTTTGGTGTCCCTTTCACTGGATCCTGTACCATTTGCAGTCAGTGGACGTGAATTCACGGCCCAAAAATGGCTGGGCACTGCAAGAGCCATAAATTCACCTTCCAGCTTGTTTTCAGGGGACTGCAGAGAGAAGCCTAAGAGAGCTAAAGAGAGCACAGCAGTGGTCTTGAGTGGCCTTTCATTAAAGAAAGCACAGAAACATTTAGACACCGTGCAGTCCCCCTGTACACCACTCATGGATGTTTTATTTTCCTGGTTTTTAACAGGGAGTATCCTGACTTTTACAAAAAGCTGTACAGTTTGTTAGACCCTTCTATATATCACGTGAAGTACCGAGCTCGCTTCTTCCACCTCACTGATCTGTTTTTGTCTTCATCGTAAGTAGCATCTTCATTATGTATCCTCACATATTTTCCCCCTGCTCTTCTGTTGGCCTGTTTTTGAGCAGTCCCCCACATGTCTGGATAGAATGTATTCAACGTGCCTACTGGATCAGACTCATTTATGCCAAGAAAACTGGATCCAAGAGTGTTATTGTGGTGTTGTGTAATTTTTCGTGTGCTGTTTCTGAAGATTTGCCACGCAGCCACAGAGTTTCAGAAAGGAAAAATTGTAGTTAGTTACCAGAGTTTGAGCTGCAAGTGCTTATGGATGTATTTTGATCTGTGTTCCACTTTGGCTGAAAGTGATGAGTGCTCTGTCTTGTCTTTGCAAATATGGAAAAGTAAAATTTGCAGGCTTTTTATAGATTATAAAACTATTCATAAATTGATGGCCTTTTGCAGATACAGAACGTGGGGATATAAAGTGTTTGACAGTCTGTCTTGATGCTGTCAGTTCATTGCACACAGGGAAGAAACCAGATAAGCAGCTGGTCATAGAGTTGCCATCACATGTTATAAAACAAACCAAGAGCAACACTTTACAGTTCAGCACTAGGCACTTAATATCCAACCCCTTTTATTCATGGTGTGCTTTGGGGAGAGTGACAAGACCTGTGGGGTGGCTTTGCTGGTGTGGTGAGCCCTTGGGCTGAAGGCTGAGTGGCTGAAAATTGTCATCTTTCATCCCAGTTCTTCTGACCTGAAGAAGACTCCTAGATGAGCTGATTGCTGTTAGAAATTTGCATTTTTACCATAAAAAAAAAAAAAAAAAGAATTATCCTGCACATTTACATTACAGCAGCTTTATGTTCCCATTAACAGCTGCAGTGCTTGCTGTAGTCCTGGAAGTATTGCATAAATTTGACACCACGGTCTGTGCATTAATTAAATCCACAAAACGACATTAGAAGAATATAATTGAGGTTGCCTGGTTAAGCACCCAGAAGTTTATAAAAGGACTGAATAAAGTTTGCCAGGGGAATGGCTGTGTACAGGAGCTGTGCTTGGCCAGTGCCTGGAGTGGTGCCATGTGTCTGGACAGAGTCTCAGAGTGATCTGAGATTATTCATGCACTGAATGTTGCAGTTCCAGAGAGCACACAAGACCCTGTGTTGCCGCTTGCAACCAGGATTGTCACAGCTTCTCTTCACTCCATAGCCCAAAAAATCTGAAGAGCCCCATTGATCTTTTACCCTGCTGTGCTGTTTGAGGGGGGTGAAGCTGCTGTTCCCCTTGCCAGGACTTTACCAAGCTGCTCCCCTCTGCCTCTCTGCTCTCCCACAGTCACTTGCCGGCATACCTGGTGGCAGCGTTCATCAAGCGCCTCTCCCGCCTGGCCCTCACGGCTCCTCCCGAGTCCCTCCTCATGATCATTCCCTTCATCTGCAACCTCTTCAGGAGACACCCTGCCTGCAAAGTGCTGGTGCACAGACCTGCTGGGCCAGCAGGTAAGAGGGGAGTCTTGTGTCATGCCTTTAGACAGCAAAAAGAGCACGATTCCCGTGGAGGAAGAAGGGAGGTCCCAGTTCGGAGGTTTGGGAGGATCCCTCTGTCCCTGGAGTTTGTGGGAAGTCAGCAGGCTGCTCCTGTGAGTTCAAGACTATTCCAAATGCCCTCTAAAAGTAACATGATTCTGTAGTGCTGCCAGCAGTGACTCAGGTCATGCTGGGATGTGCCAGCTTGTTCTTTGGCCATAAATGTCTTGGGAATGAGCAACCCTGACTGCAGCACTGCTCTGGGCCTCTTGTGTTCCCTTTGGGTTTACATACATCACACAGGAAATATTAGCTCTGTATCTCCTGTTTTCTTAGATATGTCAGAAGATCCATATATTATGGAGGAGGAGGAGCCATCTGAAAGCAGGGCTTTGGAGAGCTCCCTCTGGGAGATTCAGGTATGTCATCCACAAATGAGCATCTGCATCTGGGATGGGTCTCTTCCACCCATGCTGCTTCCTTGACACACGTTGGCAGTGGGCAGCTCCACTCAAAAGAACATACTGACATATGTACTGCAAATAAGTTGAGTTCCTGGCTGATCTTTTGGTCAGCATCATTTTCTGTCCTAGCAAATGATTCCATACCCTGGAGAAATTGTACATGCTATTTAGTAGGTGGCTTGTGAGCACACATCTGAAGCAGTGCAGCTGAAAAGTGGGCAGCTAGCAGCTCAAACAATCTGAATAGCTGCAGATGTACCAGGCTTTTCATTTGCTTTGGAGAGGAGAGAGGAACTTGCTGAGCACTGGTGGAAGTTAATTGGCTACAGCCAGGTTATCCTGTAGAAATGGATAAGGGTTTTGTGCAGGGGGCTGAGGCAGCAACAGGAATGATGTGCAGGAGCAGGAATCCCAGAGAGCCAGAGCTCAGATGTGGCACAAGAGCCATGTGAGGTAGTGGAATTGGGTTATGCATTGTAAGCATGGCCTGTGAATGAATCTGTGTCCTATTTGTCTTGCTTTTTCAGTCTCTCCAGAACCATTATCACCCAGATGTGGCCAGAGCAGCTGCTGTCCTGAACCAGTCGCTGTCTGAGATGGATGATGACATATCAGGGCTCCTGGAGCTCTCAGGTTATGAGGTAATGTTGCTGTGCCTCTGGGAATAACTGGAACCAGGTGGAAGGAGATTCTGATGCAGTAGCCATGTCCTGGTCACCTGCCTTGCTGCTGGGAGGGAGCTAAACTGGCTTTTGGTTACCCAGAACCAGGGAAAACCAGGAAAATGTCTGCTAAATAACAGAGCATGAGCAGCAGTGGTGACAGGGCTGGCTTTTTTAAAAAACCTTATTTGCTGGATTAGAGGTTAGAGTGAGCAGTGGAATCAGGGTGAAGAGCTTGTACTGAGTTTTGACAACATTTTCTATTTTTTATTTTGCAGCTTTTCGATAAAGAAGTAAAGAAAAAGGCTACTGATGTGCCCCTGGAGTTTGAGCGAGTGCGAGGTTTGTTTGGGAAGAAAAATGATATTTTTGCAGAGCACTTCAGTTTAGATTGATGCCACCTCTTCCAAACACACCTGTGCAACTGACTGATCTTAGGGACACACACAGAGCTCTGCAATCCCCCCATGGGATGGAGCTGGACTGCTTGGCAGGGGTGCAGCCTTCCTCAGTGACCTCTGCCACCACCCCTGGATGGACTTCCCTGCGTTTCTCACGCTTGCAGACTGCTGCCACCTGGTATTTGGGAGGCATTTTTCCTGGGAACAAGCTTTTCTGGACTTGTTCATGGGGTTCCAGCCCTTCTCCCAGAGCTGCTGGTGCTGGCTGTGACCAGTGGCTGCATGGACAGACATCTCACTGCTGTTCCACGGCGCTGAGAGGAGCTGCAGTCTCTGCCTACTCTGATTTTTCACATATGTTGCTTTTTATACTAGAGTTGACAACCTGTTTGTAGCAAGTGACTTCAGCACATAGCTGTAAACACCTGATGATATTCTGATTATATTTTTACATGCATTTTTAAGCTCCAAGTCTTCAGAGGGGTGTTCAGCTTCCTTGCACTTGTCTTCCTACTCCCACGTTCGAGGCACTGAAAGCTCTGCTTTGTCAAACAACTCAGATGATGCTCAGTAATTCCATCTGTGGGGTGTTGCTGGTGTTCCTGCATGTACATCCATCTCATGCTCTAAGGTTGATTAATTCCAAATGCTCATGAGCTTTGGAAATGAGCATAATCCTGGTGACTGCTGTAGCCAGGGAGGCCAGCTGATGTGCAGTGGGAGGCTAATCCTTGAGTTTTGCTTCAGGATGATAAGCAGCTTGGTGTGGTTTTGCTTGCAAGCCTGCATGTGTTGCAGGAGCTCTGGCCAGTGTGTATCCAGTTTTAACTAGTCCACTGATACTGGGTACTTTTGTTAATTTGAATTTTTAATATACTTCCAGAATTAATGCAGAAATTCCATCTGATAGGGTTTCCCCCCCAAGGTTTTAATTTTGAGATAAACTACTTATTAACAAACTCAGGAATTTTTTAAAACTCATTTTCAACAACCTAATTTCACCTCTTTAGATTTAAACTTTGCTTGCATAACTTGAAACCATATTTTGTGGAGGAGTCAAGGAAGTGGAGGCCAAGAAATCCAATTTCTGGCAGAGAAGTCTGTTTAAGTCAAGGAAAACTGCAGCTGTCTTGGAGACACTGAAGTGTCACATTTTCTTCATCCAGTTTTCTTCGTGCTTTCCAAACAGTGGATTGTGTCCTTAGAGTGTAGAGCTCTACCTCTTTTTTCTTCTTTCTTTTTGATGCTTTTGAATTCAGGTGGGGTGTTTTTGAGGATTGACATTTTTTCTCCCTTTTATATTTTGGAAGTCCCACTCTTTGTTCTCTGGTGAAAAGGCAATCCTGCCTCCTCCCTGGCCAGCCTGCTTTTCTTTTCTTCTTTGACTTTTGGTATCTGAGGTAGGAAGGCAGAATGGTTGAGATGCAGCTTTCAACTTGAGAGACCTCAGTTCAGGTTCAGCCAAGTGTTTTATTACAGCTCTAAAATGTATCTCCTGTGTCAGGGGTATGTTGAATGTATGGGTTTGGTAAACATTTTGAAGGGCTCTGCTATAGGTATGAGGACCACATGGCTTGCTTTGAAAGAAGTATGTCAGTGTATCATCTTTCAGATGAAATGAATGAATATATTTAAGTGAATGAATACCTTTCTGTGCACATTTTGGTTTTACTCAGGTTAACCCAGGTATATCTGTTTGTAGTTACTGGGGGGCAGTATCATTCATACCTGTCATAATACACTCTGTTGGGTTTCTTTTGACTGCCCTACTTGTGGGGCAGATTGAGTTGGGAGTGTTGGAAAGCAGCATGTCCCACAGGCAGAGCCTTGTATCTCTGACACCAAATCACCCCGGCCTGAAAGATCCATACACCTGGAGAAGGGATGCCACTGGAAATGGATGCTTTCCCAGGAGGAAGGCTGTGAAAGGCACCAGCATCTCCAGTGTTTCACCAGCCATGGATCCCAAGTACCACAGTGCAGTGATTGGAGCAGGATGCAATTTATGTTTTCCAGTTCATTCCCAGTGCCCTGTGTGCTGCCCATGGCAGCTCCTGCTGGTGCTGAGACAGAGGGTTGGGCTGACACAGTGTGTTTTCAGATCCCTCAGCATGTTCCAGTGCTGAGCTGGAAATGCTCTTAGCACTTTACTTGAAGTATGTGTGCAGCTGACCTGGAGTGACTTGATGATTTTGTGGTGATGCCTGGCAGTCCCACTGTGCTTGGTGCAGACAAGCAAACCAGACAGCTCAGAGGAGCTTACAGCTTAAAGCCTGGGTGCACTTCAGACAAGCCTTGAAGGTCTTCCAGAGACTTCATCCCCCATCTCTGATGCTGCACTTGCCTGAGCAGCATTCTTAAACCAGCTCTTTGGTGGAGATAGCTTTAAGCCCCTGCCTGTCCTTGGAAAAACATTCCACCTGGTCTTTCATCAAGCTTTTATCTTTAAACTTTCACCCCTTTCCCCTCAATAGGGAGGCATCAGGAAAAAAAAAATCAGCAGTTATAAATATTAAAAGTTTCATCTGCACAGAGTGAACAGCCCTTATCAGGCTGCACACCTGCTGCTGCTCCTGCTCTACAGGTCTCCACAGACTGTAGATTATAGATGCTTTAATCACGGGGTGTATTAACTGGAAGGCCAGATAGAAGAACCAGGCAGAGAGTGCATAAGTCACTCCTGTTATTATTTGATTTTTATCAGATGTGGGGAGGAGGGAAAGGGCTGTTCTGGGGTTTGTTGTTGCTGTTGTTGGGTGATTTCAGTGAGCATAAAAGATAGTTTTATGAAAACATTGGTGCAGCCCCCCAGCCTCCCCACCCATCACTGCCTCGGTCCCCCACCAGAGGACAGCGATAAGGTCTCTGTTGCAGTGGAGTGCCCTTGGTTTATTTTCCTGAGCTTCCATTCATTTAAAGGCCATTCACAGTCATCCCAGACTGGTTGTAAAACATAGAGCTGCTCATCAAGAGCACGATGAGATTTATCTGGGGAGTCGAAGGTTGAGGTGACCACGGTGTTTGTGTTAATCAGCTTAGATTGTTACTGTTAAGATACTCTCTGGGGGACAGAGGGAAGTGTAAATTTACATCTGTGAATAGATGGGAAAGTACAAACACCAGCAGGTTGGCTTGAGTGAAAACAGGTTTGCTTCCTCAAGTGAAAGTACCTGTCCTCGTCCAGCAGAGTGGGACATAAATCCCACTTGGCTGCAGGCTGACACTGGTCCTCCAAGAAATGAGGTGAGTCTAAAATAACTCACTTTTCACACCACACATTCAGGTGTCTCGAGGGGGTGTTAGAAGCTACCTGACACACATCCCCTGCCTGTTGTTTTAACCAGCCAGGAGTCCATTCCTGCTCCTCTCAGTGTACAGGATCCTGTCTTGGCTCCAAAGGGATCAGGTCCACAGGCTCCCAGGTGCTTAAACAACCAGTAAAAAATGCTTAGCCAGTCTGACCAGCTGCATCAAGGTGGTTTCACAGCCCTGAGATAGTGAAAGCTGCAGTGCAGCCATAACCCCCTGTGTTTTCCACTGCCTAATTTTGAAAAACCAAACAAGCTCTCGGTTAATTTACAGCCCAGCTCAGGCAAAGAGGGCTACAGCATCTCAGTTCGACTGACACCAGCCTTTTCCAGCACTATCATAATCAATATTCATTAACTGAAGCCTACTGGACTTGGAGATTTACTGCTATTAATAAGCCAAGAGTCTATCTTTGTGTAGTTTATGAAGGAAGTTTGAGACCTGTTAATAAAAAGAATTGCTTTTCTGCAGTTTCTTCGCCCTGCCCCGGGGTCGTGCTTGCATCTCTAAAAAGACAGTTCTGGAGCTATGTGGATAGAGCCAAAAGAGATAAAAACAGAGGGAAACTTCTCTGCAGAGCTCATGGAAGGCACCTGCAATGAGTTTGTGGCCAGTTTCAGAGAGAGCTGTCTTGGCCTCCTGTAATCTTCCAAGCCACCATCCTGTATGAATGAGAGGAGCAGAACTCGAGCTGTTAGGTGAGAACATCACTCTGAGCTCTCTGACCACTTTCCTTGGGTGCCTGGAGCATTCTCTGTCAGGCATGAGCACCCAAGGGAACCCTGTTTTTCATAGCTGGGGGTGTCTGCCAGCACTGGCCACAAGTCCCTCAGGGGCTGCACTGCCAGCCTTCCTCCTCCAGAGAGAGAAACCCCAGCAGACAGGATGCTCTGGCTGGTGGTGCCCACAGAAACGTGAATGTCAGCTCTGTCCTAACAGAGTTAAGAACTGCAGACTCTGTATCCTGCTGTTTATCCCTGTTTTGTTGATAAACACAGAGAGTGAGCCTTGTCAAAAGGAGCAGACTGCAGGCCTGCTGATGGAGCTGTGCTCGTGCTAAAGATAACTGATGCTTCAATAACGCCACGAGTTACCCAGATGGAGGCTCGAGTGTGTGTGAGGAGAAGCACCAGTCACAGGTGGGTGTGCTTAACTTTTATCAAATATTTAGGTGGGTGACAAAGTGCGTTCTTGGGCTGCTCTCGGGAAGGAGTGTTGGGGCTCCAAGATACGAAGCAAATGAAGCACAGAAGAGGGGACAGTGCGAGGGAGGAGGGGGCTGCAGGCAGGGTCCTGGGGCTGCCCTGGGGCCAGTGAGCCGGGGCCGGTGGCCACTAGAGGACGGTGCAGACCTGGCGGCTGTGCCCGCTGTGCTGCCGCGGTTCTATTGCCGGCTGCTTCCCTAGATCCGGGAATGGGGGACGTTTTTTCTACATATAGCAAAGCAGATTTGGATTCTGTTTCTGTTTTAGCTGGTTCTAACACTATTCATCATTGCTGTATCTTAACAGGATCTTACTTTGATAATAGGACTCCGAGCAGTGATGAAATAAAGTGAGATTAAAATAACTACATAATAAAATTCCAGATTAATCTGAAACTATGGTAAATCTTTCAGAGCTGTAGAAAGGTAATAGCTAAGCTGCATGGACTCGGTATTCAGTGAATGACTGTGATAAAATGTGTTGATCCACATTAGAGCTTTATGTGTGTTTAGGTATAATAACCATAACGAGAGTTCAGCTGCAGTTTGGCTCTGAGGGCACTTGAGAAAGAGCTGTGAGAGAAACAGCCCAGTTTGCTCTGAGGGAGGAGGCCATGGAGCTGCCTTTGGAGTGATGCACTGACCAGCTGCAAGGCCCTTGGCTTGCTGCTTTCATTCAGGTCTCCTCATGCAGTTCTGATTCCCCACAGCAGCAGTGCAGGCTGTGGCTCCTCCTTGGGCACAGCATCTGATGCAGGAGGAGAGATGCCTCCTCCTTTCATCTGCTGAGCTCACGGTACAGACTTGCAAAGCTGGGAACTGAATTTCTCACTGAACAAGTTGCAGATCATCTGGCTTTACAGAACCCACGGTATTCTTGTGTTCTTTGGATTTGCTGTTTATTCTCTCAGTTCAGATCAGTGATCCAGCACTTGGCTCTGTTAGTGTATCGATTAGTCCACAATCCCATCTGCCACTTTGCTGCAAGATATTGTAAAACCGTTGTGAAGCCCTGAAACGTTTCCGAAATAATATCAGAGCCTCGTGCTCTCTGTGCCAACGAGCACCTCACAGAGCAGCCCTGAAGGGAGGAGTGGAGGAAGGTTCCTGGAGCAGGCTTTTAAAAGGAAAAGTAGAGATCATTTAGCAATCTGATCCAGTCAGGAATGCCCCTCAGCCTGGGCCCATGGCAGCCCTCTCGTTGCTGGAGTTTTGCTCGACAAGCCCCTGCAATGGCAAAGTGCCACAGCACTTGGTGGGGTTCTCCCATTGCAGAGCAGGGCTGGCAGTGCTGGCTGTGTGTCTGTCATGCTCAGCCCCATCCCTTTCCCATTCCATGGCTTCTGTCCAGCAGGGACCATCGCTGTGTGTTCCCTGGGGCCCAACGTGGAAACCTGAGCATTGCCAAAAAATGAGCACGAGCCTTGTGCAGGCTGTGGGCAGGGACAGAAGGGAGGATCAGACTGCAGTGCTGGCTCACAAAGGGGTTTCTCTTCACCCAAGCTGGGAGAGGGAGGATGTGCCACAAGAAAGGACTCTGTAGACATGTCAGATGCAGAGCTTTGAATTCCTTGAGTGACGTTAATAGAGCAGAGTTTTGTTCCCTCTGCTCTGCAGAGCGCTGACCCTGATCCTCTGGGATGGACCTGATGGGCTGCTCCTAAAAGCCCCTACATGAGTGATGGACAGACTGATGGACAGAGCTGTCTGTCATCCAGTCTCGTGGGTCAGGTACGTAAAGCACAGTGGGCAAATCCCTCTCCCCTGTGGAACATCCCCCTCCAAGGACCCCCCTTCTCTCCAGTCTCAGAGTTGCATTTCAGCCCTTCCAAAGTGGCTGGTGTTAGAGAAGGAGAGAGACTTTGAATTTTGAGCATGCAAGAAATTGCCTCTGTAGGCTTGAATTACTTATAGAGTATAAATGATGCCTGAATGTTAATGTACATTTCAGCACATTCCGGAGGGGATGATAACTTCACTAAGTGCAGCCACGCTGCACCAGAGATGAATTCAGCCTGGGGTGTTTGCTGGCAGACACACCACCATCAATCCCTGCTTATTCCCCCCAAGCCCTCGAGTTTGTGTTGACTTGTGAGCCAGGAGGACTCCAGAAGAGAGGCAGGGAGCGGGAAATAACAAAGATGTGTCTTTACACTGGAAAGGTAAATTTCTACCTCAGAAAAAATGATCCTGAGGGTTATCAAGTCACCTGTAAGTACAGCAGCAGGCTAGAGCTGGAGAGAGTTCCCAGTAGATGAGAGGATCAAGCCTGAAGGCAGCTGTGAGAGAAACCAGCAGGACCAGGGTCTCCAGTGGTCCGGGACTAATCCTGACCCTGCCTGTAACAGGCCAGAGCAGTGGTGGGTACAGCGTGGCTGGGAAGGGAAGGTTGATTTGCCTGGCAGAATGTGCATTTTAATTGCTCATTTTCTTTCCTTTTATATGTGATTTGATTGTGAATTATGTTTTCTGCATTTGTAATTAGACGGTAGAGCAGATGGTGAGGTTTTGTCTGAAGTGATGTAGCCATTGAAACAGCTCACGCTCCTGGCTGATGGTTTCCTAGGAAGGGGGTGTTATGACATGAATCTACCCCAGGAGCTGCTTTAACAGAGACCCACTTTCTAAATAGTCTGGGACAGATCTTGAAAAGATAGAAACCAGCATTGTCCCACTGAAAGCAGCATCCAGGCTGGTTTACACCACCTGGGAATCTGTTCACTGTGGAGAAACTATTTTTCTCTTACACCTAGAAATGCCTGCTCTCAGACTGTGACATATGTGACAGCCAGTCCACAACATGTCAGTGGGGTTTGCTTGTGAGTCTGAAAGGGACCAGACTGTGAAAGCTGCTCAGTTCTTTACAGAGCCCATGAGCTGTGGATTTAGCAGGAGGCAGAGGAGGAGGATGGTGAGCTGGATGTGGGGGCTTTTGCAGCCTTTCCAGCTTCACCCTGCCAGGCTGGCACCTTGTGCCATGCAGTTCCTGCTGCCCACACCCCAGTACAGCCCCTTGCTCTGCCACAGCCTGCTGGGGATGGGATGCAGGCAGAGCATCCTGCACAGCCAGCCTATCCACAGGGGACAGCTCTTCACACCCTTGGGAGATGCCCAGCTCTGCTTTGTCCTCATATCCTGCACTAGCAAGCAGGATTTTGTAATTCAGGACTTCCAGAAGTTACAAAGCTGAACTCTGGGTGAAAGCTGTGAGAGCTCCCTGAAGGGTGAAATCACTTTGTGCCTCTCTGTGTCAATCAGACACTTCATTCATCAGCTTCCCACTTCGTTGGTGATTTGCAATGAAAATGTTTAACTAGAGTCTCGAAACAGAGTGATCCTCATTATGTTTTTTGAAAAAAGAGAGAAAAACCTTCCTAGAAAGTTGCTTAAATATGTTTTAGCCTTTCATTCACGCCTTCTTTTGTCAGACACCAGCTCTCGGTGATGTACCAGTAGGCAGAGCTGAGAGCTCAGCTAACAGCTCCCAAAATAAGCTGCTCCGCCACCTTCCAGGCTCCCACCTCGGAAAGATGAGGTGATTCCCATCCCACTGCCTTTCCCCATGCAGTTAGACCTTCTGCTTTCCTTTAGAAATCCTTGGCACAGCGTGACTGTTGGTTATCGAGGCTCAGGAAATGCTGACGTTTAGTTCGTTTCTGGAGGACATTTGTTTATGACATTCAATTATGATAAATGGAAGACATATGGAGTGTAACCCCTGTTGGCTCAGTGGAGCACGTGGCTGCCTGATGCTGAAATGCATAATGAACATCTCACAGCCCCCATCTGCCTCTCCCACTTTCTAGGAACGCTGCTCCATGGGCAAGGCACATGTGTGGGATGGCACAGGGCTGGGCAATTTAAGGTGAACTTCAGGCTCTGCCTACGTACTCTGAGGACTTGGGTTACCCCACAGAGGCAGCAGAAGCCACCAAGTTGGTGCATCCTGAGCTCCAACCTGGCACCTGCACCTCACTCTGGAGCTGATGCAGCTCTGATGCAGGAAGGGCAACTCAGAAGGACCCATAACACACCAAACCTACTCTTTGGGGCATGTGCCTGCTCTGGCAGGGCTCTGGCAGCATCTGAAGCACAAGGGAGGAGGGGTGGGAGGAACCCAAAGGGAGTTTACTGGCTCTGGTGGCTGCAGTCAGACAGATCTGTGGCTGTGTGATAGCATCTTTCATCTTCTGGAGGGATGTGGTTATTTACCTGTTCTCTCTGGCTGGTGTTTATAAATACTCATAGATTTTTATTTTTGCTCCTTAATACAGCAACACTGAGAGTTGTTCCACTTGTAAAATCCATCTAAAGAGAAAAAAAGGAATATATTTACAAATGCACACACAGGCACACACATATCATTTAAGACAACAAATGACAGGGAAAGAAGAGGCAGTAGTAATTCACTCTCGTTTTTCCTCTGATGTTTTTAAATGCTTCAAGTTTTCCTCTTATGGTTTATGATGTTATTGTGCTCCTGTCTAAACTACTACCTTAAAATACATTCTACAGGGTTATTTTCTCCATAAAACCCTGACAATAATAATTTCCCCTCTAAAAACTCTCAGCTCCTACTTGCACTGTAATTTTGGATCTGCCAAGCCATCCACATCTATTTGATGGCCAGCAAATTGCAGGGTTGCAGGTACCTGCTATCCCTGACACTGCGCCACTCCGATGACTAATTCCCTGAGCTGGCAGAGGTGGGCTTGGATCACCTCAGGTCACCAGCAAGGACTGGAGGACATCAAGAGGCACATTTAATTAATTGGTTACTTTTAATATCAAGAGTACCATCCTGGGCCAGCTTGTGCTCCCTCTGGTGCTGGTGACCTTGGGAAGGGCCTCGCTGACGCTGATGGGATGGCACGTGTGCCGGCTGTGCCCCCCATCCCATGTGTCCCCTGGGCTGTTCTGCAGCCTGCACAGCTGTCAGGTGGGTCATGATGGAGCTGCAGCTGTGGGTTGTGTCTGGCCAGGCTGGTTCTTGCTCTGCTCCCTCTTCCAGGTGTCATCACATTGATCTGCAGACCGGGAATTCAGTTCGGAGCTTCCCTGCCTGGAGCTTTGCTGGGGCCACCTTCCAGCTGGAGCAGAAACACATCACTCAGTGCAACAGTGCTTTTCTGAGAGCCTTCTGCTCGTGCTCCAAATGAGTGCTCCAAATAACTGCAGCTCCTTGGGTTCTCTCTCAGCAGCAGCTCCTGCCCATCCCAGCTGGACCAGAGGACGGCAAACAGACCTTGAGGAGCAGCAGGTCAGCACTCCACGTCTTCAGTCAAACCAGAGGTTTGTACTCAGTCAAACCAGAGGTTTCTTGGAGAAAAAAAATTCTCATCTCTTGTAACCTGGTGGGTTTTCCTTCCTGTATCTTTGGAAAGCATTCCCACATTAACCCTGTCCTGGTTAGATTTGAGTTTTTGACAGATTTGATTTTGAAAGGCTTTGATCTCAGGTTACTGCTCTTCCCAACTCATTTATAGCACAGAAAGAAACCCAGGGGATATTGCCAAACCATGAGAACATCCTCACAGTGCCTGACGCTGCTACTGCATGGTATCATTTTTCCTCTAGGTTGTTTCAGCTCATCCTAGATAAGAGCAAGATTATTTTTAGGTTGTTTGTTTGTTTGTTTGTTTAGGTCGCAGTTTAATTTTTATTTTGAACTTTCATCTTACTGTATGGAACATATTTGGATCAACTGAGGTACTATCTGTTCTTATCTCCAAAGCACACTGATGAAACTCTGTCAGGGAGTGGGTCTGGCTTAAGCAGGAATTAAGTGGCTCTCAGGATTCTGAGATGGAAAAAGCGTGGTGTCCTGCTGCTTTCATATATATCATTTATTTTGTCCAAAGCTTGCTTCAGTCTAGTCTAGTGCAAACAGAAATAAATCTGCTTAGTTCAAAAGTTTTCCATGTACCTGCATCTGTAACCCAGACATTTGCTGTGTGCAGTGACACCTTCCATCGATGTGCTGAGAGAGTTAATGCCTTTCCCAGCAATTAATAATTATGGTTATGCCAAACTTTACAGGAAAAGGTGAGGGTAAGTGAGGGCAGTGCAGGCACTGCTCACAGCTTTGCCCAGCCTCAGGACCTCACTTCTTCTTGCACCTGGAGTAGTTGATACTGCTCCTCCCTTGCTGCCTCATGGCTGAGCTGGTTATTCCTGTGCAAGCAGAGAAGGAGGAGGAGGAGAAGGAGGCACTGTTTGCCCTGGCATTAAGGATTTTAACAGCCAAGTCAGCCCCTGCTTGCACAGAGGAGCTCAGGAAAGAGGAGCTGTGGGTTTCCCAGCTCCCATCCCTCATCTGAGCTGAGCTGGGTTAGGAGAGGTGTTTGCAGGAGTGCTCCCAGCAGGCAGAGGGGGTGAGTTTGTGAGCCAGGGCTGCCCTGGGGTGTCAAGTGAGTACTCAAAGGCAGCCCCCTCTTCTAAAGCAATTTGTTTGCTGCTGGGTTAGGGGACAGCAGGGAAGGTGACCTCTGGATGGGTGTAAAACTGCTCATAAAAGAGGGGGGGAAGGGGCAAGGGCATCTATTGCAAAGGATAATGGACTGTTCTGAGCACAATATGGGGACCTGTATGTTAAAACTGCTGCTTTGCCTCAGATTAACTTCAGTTGTGCTTCCAGAACTGAACTCAGTGAGGCTTTTCTGTCTCATTTTGCCCTTGAAATGCTGATCCAAGGAGAAAATGTGCCTGCTGCACACTCTGGGCCATGCTCTGCTCTTGGGGACTCCTCAGTCCTGTTCTTTCCAGGACAAACTCTCTGTCACCCCACAGGGCCCTTTCTTGTGTTTCTGCTTTACTTTTTTTCTCTCTTTCCCTCCCTCTATTTATTCTCAGAACTAAATATACCAGTAACAGCCAAATCACACACTGGTGAAGTTTATCAGTAGTTTGGAAGAGACATTAGTAACATATTTGCTATGAAGTCAATGAGGGGAATTATATTAGCTCATGGATGAAAGTGTGTATTTTTTTCCCTTGCTGCCTAGTTAGTTCTCAAATTTTTCTTAAAATTAAGTTGACACTGAACAGCAGGGACACCTAGTTTCTTTCTTCTCCCCTCTTCTCTTCATTATATATATAAAATTAATATAAGTGCAATATTTATGTATAATAACATAAATGTAATATTTATATAGATATAGTTATATATATAACATATAGGTAATATTTATATAGATATAAGTGTATGTATATACATATATAAAATATATAATTAGAACAAGGCCAAAACTATTGTTTTACTCTAGTCAAAGTTCATTTTCCAAGGAACATGCTGCAGTTTCATCCAAATAGCGTGATTCCAAAGACCAGCACAGAAGTAGTGAGAACTGGAAAAAAAAAAATACAGCAGGGTTTTCTTGGGGTTTTTTTCCCCTTTTGTTCAGCATGGCAATAACATTTGCATTTAATTTTTCTGCTATGAACATTTGTACTTGTCACTATTTAACAAGCATATTAGCAATGAAAAATGTGAATAAAAAAGAAATACAATGCGACCACGTCGCCCATTTTATGTCTAATGATGTGGCTTGAGGAGTTCCCCATGCAGTGCTCATTTCAAAAACTAATTATAGCAACTGCTTTATAAACTGCACCGTTGGTATCTGCTGTCTCCACATCCAGCAGCTGAGTGTAATTGTTCCATCCTGGAACTGGTCTGAAGGAAGTGCTGCATTAATGGGGGAGAGAGGAGCAGAAATGTGCACTGGAGTCACACAGAGGCAGGGAGGGTTTGTCCTATGGCAGGTATTTTTCTAGAGTATTGTCATGACAACTGAGTCAAGGAATTCCTTTTCCTGCCTTTGTTACAGCCCTTGTTAGGTGAGGATTGAATCATGGCATTCAATTTGCCATTTAATTTCTGTCTGGGCTGTGGATGTGCTCGATTTCATGCCCTGCCCTTGATTCAGGTCCTGTAAATGTGAACACTTGGCATCTTAGTGTATCTGAATGGGTCTTTCCAAATGGAAAAGGTCTGTGTTGTTTTGCCTTTTGTTTGTTTGTTTATTTTGTTGTGTTGTTTTTTTTTTACTCTCCTGATGGATTTGGTGACATTACCGTGATGACAAAGTGAACAACCAGAGGATTGAGGTGCTTTATTTTTGAGAACTGTAAATGGGCTTTTAATGCATTCCCTGACACCAGCAGCAGCAGACCTGAGTTGTGGGGGTGTCACACAGCAACCTGAGCCAGCTCTGTCTGTCTGTCTGTCTGTCTGTCTGTCAGGGGCTGAAGGATGCAGATGGAGCCTGGGAGCACTGGGATGGGTCAGGGTGTGTGACTTGTCCCCAGAATTTGGGGGTGTGACCATGCAGCCTCAGAATGCTGCTGATTCATGGCTCACCCATGGTGGAGCAGAAAGGCTATGAAGGGTTTTTAGAAACTGCTCAGGCATTGGCTTGTTTATTGGCCACTTGTATTAATTTGGCTTAAAAATTCCAGTGTAGCTTTATTTTATGTTGGTAAGGCAATGAAAAATGAGGCAGAAAAGGGTTTTCATAGCCTGGGAAAAATTATTAGATCACTTAAAGGGTAGAGCATAAGCCCCAGACACAAAGCAGAGGTGTGACAGACAAAGAGCAGCCTGTGCACACGGGTTTGCTGTCTGAAGTGCCTGAGTGGTGTGTCCTGGGAGCACATTTGATCCAACAGCCTTGAGCCAAACAGCCCCATCAGGCACCACAGCATCCTTAGTTTTGAAGATTTGTCACAATTAATGTCTACAGCCAGATTAAGGGTAAATCCAAAGAAACAGGTGACAGAAGCACAGAGCATGAGCTCCTGCACTCGGTGCCAGGTACTTCAGGGTGTGCTGCTTTCATCCCACTGTCAGTGGTGTAAATAACCCTGAGCTCTTTCCAGGCTGTGGCTCACCTCTGGCAACATCCTCCTAGGAGATACTGCAGCTCCTCTTTCCATGAAATGTGTTCAGTCTGATACACAATGGTCTGTTTTTCTTCTTTTAAAACTTATCTTTGTTTTTTAAAATAAGAATTAACTTGCTGCTCATCTTTCATTTCCTTCTCGTGCTCTGAGCAGTGAGTAATTAGAGCTGCATCACACTGGAGAAATTACAACAATATAATGTTTCTATAGTTAAATCTGCATAAGTATAATATCTTCGAAAAATAACAAGCTGCTCTAAGGGAAATTAATTATCCCATTGGGACAGTCATTATTCTGAAACAAAAGCTCTCCGTTTTCTTTGCCCACTTTCATTTTGGGCATTTCTTTCATTTTAAGCACTGGCCACATATTCCATCCCTTTTCACTGTGCCTGGAACATTAATAATATGTTTAAAGCAGTGTGAAGTCTGTCTTGGAACCTTTTGCAGATATCACAGGAATATTAAGCAACTTTAAAATTAAGTCAAAGTGCAGTTTTTGCAAATCTGTATTGATGGTTATATATCACTACTGTTCATCAAGCCAGTTCAGCCCAGCAACTCTCATTTTCCTTGGGTATTTTTTTTTTGTGAGTTACTTCTTCTGAGAGCATTTATCACAACAAGCATTTATTATCATTTTATTCTCTACTCAGGCTCAAGCATTGTATTTGAGATGAGAATTCTTTGTTTTTCCTTGCTGTACATGATGTATTCCTGTATTTAATGTCTGCCCATGAGCCTTGGGAATCAGACCATACAGCACAGAGGGACCCACAGTCCTCCAGCAGCCCTTCCCTGGTGGATCACAGCTCTCTGGGTGAATTATGGGCATCACTTACACTGCTGACACTATTTTCAGAAAGACACTTTCATTTTACAGCTCACAGACTTTGGGTGGGATATTATTTCTGTATTTTCTACAACGCACTAGGGAAAATCAAAAAAAAAAAGGCTTTGCCACTACACAGGTAAATTTGCAGCAGGAGGAATGTGGAGACTCAGAGAAATCCCCTCTCACCAACACCCAAAACCTATTCTCAAGTCTTGCTGGAGACTGCCAGAGCTTTTGCAGTCAAGGTGAATTACAAGGATTCTTGCTGAATCCCTGACAGATACAAATACCTTGTTATCCTTGGCTTTTCTGCTGAACCTAATCAAAGATATTGTTTATTAAAATCCTATTGTTGCTGCAGTGAAGAACAAGGGCAAGAGGCTCTGTAGTGATTTGATACTTCTGACAGTTCTGTGTAAAGATTTATTATGGCCAGCTGAAAGAGCAAACACAAAATGTCCAAGTCCATTACTTTAAAATATGTATATACAAGGCTAAAACCTGAGTCTTTCTTTAGAGTTGAGGGTGATCTCTTAGCCAGGGGAACAAACTGAAGCATAAAAGTTATAAAAGTTCACCCTTCCCTTCACACAGAGGGAGCACATGAAGATTTAGCCTTGGATTTAAAGCCAGACTGCCATGCTTCTGCTCAGGCTGGTGCTTTTTACTGTTTTGAGACTGGAAACTGTCTAAAAAAAAAAAACCTAACAGATTTGATGATTCAGATTGCCAGTTTAAATTGTCCAGTTACACCTGAGATCCTCTCTGAGGTGACCCATCTGCTGCATTCAGAGGGTCAGGTGCACAGAGGCAGCTCAGAACCTTTGCCCACAGCAGGAGCCCTTCGTGCAGGGTCACAGAAACTGAGCTCATTAAAAGTGATGAGCTTTTCTTTGTGATTCAGCTTTATGAAGGTTTCAGGGACTGTGTCATAAATAAAAGCACAAGGATAAATGAGTGAGCACAATTAATAAATGCAACTGTTGAGCACTCTGAGCTTTTAAACTGCTTATCTAATCATATGTAATCTTTATTCACAGTGCTAAAACTGCATTACAACAGTTGTAATCAATTAGGAAAATGACTTTAAGGGCTTAAAGAAGGCAAAGGTAAGGTGTGCTTTTCCAGACTATACGTGCTCAGGTGAAGGGAGCTCTGGCTTAACAGCTCTGCTGAGGACCAGCATGTAAATCTGGAAGATGAGCCATGAAGGAAAGCTGTGCCTTCCTTCCCCTGTGATATTTGAGCCCACACCTGGGAGACAGGTGGGAGATGAGAACACCAGAACACAATTACACCATAATCCAATGGGATTCTGCTATCTTCCATGGCTACTTTTTCTGCAGCCTGTTAAATCACACCAAACACTCACACCAAAATCTTCTTATCCTTAATTATCTTACAAGTCCTAGTTGGAAGAGCTTCTTATTGTGTGAAAGGAGTTTTCTCTCTCTTCGATATTTTAATATTTCTGAACAGTGTTCCCAGCTACTTTCTTTCTCGCTGCTAAAGCCCTGAAATTTATATTAAAAATAAAAAAAAAAAAAGCCAACCACACAATCAAACATGCCTTGGCAGGTTTGGTCATACACTCCACACTGCTGAGTGCCAGGGCAGGACAGCGTGGATGTGGAGGAAAGAGCTGAGCCCTCACAGCAGCAAAGGCTGAAATTTTACATGGACTTTCAGGTAAAAGAAAAGGAAAGTTGTTGCTTTGATTATGTTTTATCTTTTTGTCCCAAAAAGTTGCTCTGAAAGCAGCTTGCACAGCTGATCTATGGACAGCTTTCTCCTGTAATTCTGTTGTGACCTTTCCACCATCCTTCCAGAAATAACTGGTAAAATAAAAAAAAAAAAAAAAAAAGGAAGAAAAAAAGCCCCAAAGCCAAACAAAAGGGTTACAAACTGATATTTTCTTTCTTCTTCCTTCAGATAGCGGTTTGTTTTTTTTTTCCTCACAAAACAGGTACTTGCTTTACAGGCTTCAAAACAACTGAATCAGAACAAATGGTCAGAGCCATGGCAGCAGCTTTGGACTGAGCACCAGGGAGGTGCAGTCTCAGACCTGTTTGCACTAATGAGCAGTAGGTTTTTTACCTGTGGAAAAGGTCACACTTGAGTTTCTATTTGGTGTTAAAACTCCCTGGAGAAGTGACAAATATCTGCTGGGACAGGATTTGAAGGGAGAGTATGAATATGAAGAGGAAAAATGAGTAAAAATTAAACAACCAAACCCTAAAAATGAAGTTGAATGTTTGGCCAAATATAAATGTATTAAAACCTTCACTACTGATGAAATTTTGAACACAAGCTCACAGGAGATTTAAGGACACTTTCCAGGTGTTATTGCACTATATAATGTCTTTTTGGTCAGATCAGGAAGCTTTGAAATGTCTTGAATAAGGAAAGCTTATGAATGGTATTTCATTCTCCTAAAAAAAAAAATAAAAAGTTGTATGATAAAAGCTTCCTGCTTTTAGAACAGCACTTTTTTCCCCCACAGGCTGTATTTTCATATGCCATGTAAAATCATTCCAGCTCAGACATTTTCTCTGAAAAAGAGAAAATGGCTTTTTTTTTTTATCACTACCTGAATCTCAGGGCCCATTTCCAATTAAACCCAGATGATGGACTTACCTGGATGCATTTTGGAGTATCCCACAACGTTCCAGCAGTTGGGAAGGAGCCTCCCACCTGAGTGAGCCCATCATGCATGTCCCAACAGAGGCCACTGTCACACACATCAGTGCAGCCACTGTGCCCTCCACGGACAAAAACCTGGTCACAGCCCTTTAAAATGCTTCTTCAGCCAAGCTGAGTGACACCAAAGTGACTGAGAACCCTCTTCTTTAGATTTTAAGCCCATTCCAGGGGTCACTGCAAAGACAGTGACGTGGGCAGAAGCCCAAATCTGACCTGTATTCCATGTTCTCTAAAAGTTCACAGCCCTAAATCTATTATGTGCCTCTAAGTCAAGCTCCAAGCTCTGGAGATGACACAGTCACTGGTATAGATAATTTGGCTCCTAAATATTTGCTTTGTGCTTTGAAAAAAAAACGTCTTTGAGCAGTTTCTTAACTGTCACCCCTTGCAGTACACAGAGCAGGCAATAAACAATAAAATTATTCACCTTGAAGAAACCATCTGCCGTCTTTAAGGACATAACCACTTTTTTTTGTTGCTTTGAGTGGTCCTCTGGGATGCTGTAAGTGCCATTAAAACACTGTGTTTCCCTTCGTCTCAGTGCCAGAATCATTTCACTTCAGAAACGAAAATGATGATGGGTAAATTAAGCAGAAATTCCATTCTCTATTAGTTTCTATATTTCATTTATTTTGTAACTGTTTTCTATTAGGCCTGGTGTTTGGAATTCTGGTTCGAAGGCTGCATGAGGATGATTTAGCCCTTGGATGTGCCTTGCTCTGGGTGCAGCAGGCTGACCCAATTGCAGGCTCTGCTGCACCAGGATGATCCCTCTCTCTCCACGTGGAATTGCTCAGCACAGGAGAGCTGACCTGTGCAATGTGCTCTGCTGAGGAGCCTGTGATGCTGAACCACAGCAAAGAGAGGTTGCAGTTAACCCAGGGACATCTGTTGCCATTTTTCTCAATCAAGGATGGAGAAAACATTGCTATTTTCAATGGAAGTTCAACTCTCTTCCTCCTCCTCCTCCCATGACTCCAATATATACGTTGCCTGCTTTTCTCTGATCTGTTCCTCTGTAAGAGTGGCACACCTGACAGCAGCAGTATATCCCTGTGCACAGGGCCATCCATCATATCCTAAAGAGGACTTGGACAGCTGTGTGGCCATCCTTAGGGAAAGGCAGGCAGAGTTATTCCCACTGGCCTCTTTCCTCCTCTGCTCAAAGTCTTTCTTTGTTCTTTTACTGGGTTTAAAACAGCAAGCCAGGTACTGCTCCTAAAAACTCCATCCCCACTTCACAGGAAGAACCTGAGGCCAAGACAGAAGTTAAGGAAAATGCTGCAGGAATGTCATTCTCCAAACAGGCTCTCACTGTCCAGGACATCTGTTTATGGGTGATGGAAGCCATGTGATGGAAGCCACCCCAAAACTGCTGCAGCAGAACCCCCCATGGCACATTCCTTGTCATGGGCAGGCTCTGGACATGCTGCTGGGCTGGGGGATGGAGCCCAATTCAAGGTCAAATAAAGCTGCTTTATTGAGGGAACAAAGGTTGTGAGCTGCATTTGGAGTGGGCTGGGACAAGTAATGGGTTTTAAAAATAAGGCTCCACTGTTTTCAATGCTGTGGTGTTTGGGATGTGCCACCTTCCTCCTAACAAAAGCCTGCAAGAGCCCATCACTGATGCAACAGTCTCTGCCTTGCAGGGCTCAACCTTAGTTTCCAGGTTGTAAGGTTTATTTCTGGAGGCTAAATTTTCTGTATAAAAACTTTCCAAAACCTAGCTAATGTAATGAAAAAGCAATCAAACTTTAAGAAAGAGCCATCGCACCAGAGACAACCCACCATTATTAATCCAGCTAAAATCAAAGGCTAAGGTTCTGTCAGCCTTAAAAATAAAATTAATTCCTTTTTAGCTCCACAGTCTTTAATTATTTTCACCAATCAATGAGTTATAAAACTATAAAGAAAAAATTTCAAGCTAAACCAGAGGTCCTTTTAAAAATGAAATGAAATACAAGCATAATAAAAGTAACCCAAGGTTCGAGTGACAGTGGGTTTGCTGTTGTGGCTTCTGATGTCAGAGCACCCTGTGATGGGATTCTTTCCCCACACCTCAAGATCCATCCATTATTGCACCTGTATTGTAGATTTCATATTACAGTCAACAATAAAAACCAGCCTTGGCAACCTCCATTACATCCTGCAGTTAATTTGCATTCTCACAAAGCGCTTATATTTACTATGAGTGATAATCATACATATTCATGAGACCCTAAGTGAGGGAGAATGCGCTTAGGAGCTACTACAGGGGGAGGTTTGCCTAGAAGAGATGTCAAAATCAGTTCACTTTTGTTATATGTGGGTAATTTAATTTCCTCTACAGTGTTATTAGGGCAAGAATGAAGTAACATTCTTTGGCGTAATTGAAGCAAATCCCGGCAAGACAAGAGGATAACAAAGCTTTTCCATCTCGTCATGTCAAACTCTTACCTACTCTTCAGTGCACACAGATGCATTCTTTGTGCTGAATTAAATTATACAGTTGAGTTTATTAACTTGTTATGTCCCATGACCTTCAGCCTATTTACTGTTGGATCTTTAAAACTGTGCCTGTCTTTAATTTACTCCTTCAAAACCGACCTCATTTTTGCGTCAGATAAAAAAAAATGCCGGTGGTATTCAATCCTTTTCCGGGTCTCGATTTTCAGCAGCAGCATCTCTTGTTAAACCCTGAAACATGCTCTCTGTTTCCAGTGCTCCCTAACAGATTAGAAAACTGAACAGCCAAGGAACCCTGGGACTGGGAAGGAGATGTGGGAAGGCAGCTCTTTCCTTTCCCCACATTCCCTGGCTCCAAGGCATCGTTGTTGCAGCCCCACGGGACACAAAGCCAGGAGCCACTGAGAGCAGCTTCTGCCAGCTGTGGAACAAACGTGCTGCTGGTGCCTCTCAGGGGTAGGTTACTTAAGTCAAATTTAATTGATTTAAAGCTGCAATATTCTCTGAAGGATAAACTGGAGCTTTTTCAAAGGAACATGGGAATCACGGGGAAATCAGTTATCTGTAGGTGAGCCAGGCCTGATGGCTGAGCCACTCAATATTTTCATTATTTCCTGCAGCCTCTGCAATATAACCCAGAGCAAACCCTTTGTTGACTCCAGAGCTGTGTGCCAGAGGTTGGGTTTCAAGGCCCTGTACTGCAGGCACTGACTGATGGTACCCAGCAGGGTTTCCCAGCGAGCAAACCAACATCCAAGCTCACCTGAGGGCATCTCAAAATCATTTATAGTTCTGAAGTAACCCTATTTGGCCCAAACCAGCTCATATCTGAACCCAAAAAAGGAAAATTTTGTATATGAACAGCAATTCAATCAGGGGACAGAGGACAGATGAGTGCTCATGTCTGTCCCTCCTGCTCACCTTCTCCCTTGGTAGGAGGGGGTGTGAGTTCCATGACTGTGCTTCCCAGATTTCAAGCCATGAGAAAATGAGGGGGAAAACAGGGGAACACAGCACTGGGGAAAATGATGAATTCTTCATCTCCCAATGCCTTTCTGGAAGGTACTTCAGCTCTTTTTTAGTGGCAGGTTTCTCCCTTGCTCTTGAGCTCAAGGAATACAGATATTCTCTATCTGCCTCTGGGTCAGTCCAAAGGGATGGACATTTCCAGACTATAACCTGATGCAAGACCTGCCTTTGATAATAATTTGATACACACCAAAATCTCAGACAGTCCTGCTTGCTATGAGCCTGCACAGCAAAGGCACATCTGCCTCTTGCTACCCCTGCATGAGTCTCAGCTCTCCTGCTACTGCCATCCCTCTTACCTCACCTGAAAAATAGGAATAAATGCTCTTTATGCACCTGTGTAAAGCATTTGAGAGCATCAGAGGAAAGGTACCTGTGCACGTGGCTGTGTTATTAGGTCTGTCCACACATGGAAAATTAAAATGACAACACACAAGCAATTTGCAACAACTCCTTTTAGCACTGTTCAGCCTGGGAAGGTCATTATGCACAGTTGCTCCAGAGAGAGAAAACTCAACTGCTCTGAGCAGAGCATGCCCTGAGGAAGAATACTCCATACACCAGGCTCAGGCAAGACTCAGCTTACAAATCAGCTTATCTTGGCCATGCACAAGTCACCCTTCTTTCACACGGTATTTAAACACCCTTCAACTTGTGCATTCCTGAATGTGTGAGATAAAAACAAGCCATTACAGGATGAACCTCGGTTCCCTAAATCTCCTAAACACAAATGGATAGAAAAAGGAGGAGATATTTCCCAGGTGTATTAGGTGGAACCACATATTTCTTGCAGATGTAGTATGTCTCATTTATCATACTCTTCTATTCTTGACTTGTTTTTAATTGTTCTCTTGAAATATTATTCCTACATATCTGAATCCCGGGGCTGTTTAATTGAGAAAGGTAGTAAATAGCAGTCATTTCTAGAAGAAAGTGGTAGATAAATAGCAGCAAAAGTAAAATAAAATTGAATATCAGCAAGGAAAGTGAGGTTTTCTGAAAGCCTTATGGTGATAAATCAATGACAAAATCCTTCATGTCCAAAGAAGGGTAAGTCAAGAAAATTAGGAGTCGCTCGTTAGCCTTTCTTAGATTTAATGGATGATCCACCTTTAGGTGTTAGACATTATCCAGGTGTTCAGGATCATTCAATCCTTTAGCCTTTGGGCAGAGACAGTCTGCTGTCCCCTCCCTGACAGGCACAGCAATAGGGATCACTCACCCATGGGATATTGAGCTGAGCCAGGGAGCTCATTCCACATTTAACAAAGGAGAGTCAGGAGGTGCTTGGAGCCACCTGGGTCCATCAATAACATCTCAGTTTGAAACACACTCCTTGGCAAGTTAGAACAAAAAAAAAAAGATGAATTCTGCCCTGTCTCCTGTGCACTCCATCAGTGCCAAATCTGCTGTGTCCTCCCCGTGCTCCACACATCCAAACTCAAACACAGCTCCAGGAAAACTGAGGGCATGTGTTTGTTTATAGCACAGCCACAACTTCCTGGTGGACTTGATCAAGATGGGGAAAACACAGCACTGCACTTCTATTATGTGCATATAAATTGATGCAGTGATTCTGGGATTTTTAAGGCCAGGAGAAAATAAAATCATCTAATCTGACCTTCTGAACCACACGAGATCACCCACAGGTAGTGGGTGCTGTCTGATGCTGGAGAAGTACAGCAAAGGCACCATCTGTGATTTTACACCATTGTAGACCACGGTTGGTGGAACTGAAATGGAAACTCTTGAACTCTCTCTGTCAGACACAGAACAGAAAATTGTTTTCTGGCTGGTGTAGGCAAAGCTACATCAAGCTAAGCTATAGATGAAATTATTGTTATATTCATTGCAAGGGCTGCTATGACAACAGATGAATGCTGCAGGTAATTTAATTACATTTCTGTCAGCCCCTCTGCCTTTCAGGAGACAATGCAGAAGCCAACAGCATTTTCTTTTAATATTGCAGGTGGCACAGAAAATGTCAAATTCTCCTCCAGAGGGCCTAACGAGAGCATTTCACTTGAGTCACGGAACGTTATTTAAGCATCTTGAAGGATCACTCACGTTTTTTTCCCCAGTATTTCCGATTCCGTGCGTGTTCCCTCTGTTGTCTCAGGAATCACGTTGCACAGCAGCCCTTGCCATCCCTCTGAGTGCTCCTGGGCTGTGCCACACACCTACAGCTGAATCCTGACACAGGTTTGCTGCACACCTTCCCTGACCCACCAGAAAACTCCCCTCCTGCATGTCTGCTTTTTCCTGGGTGTTTTTGGAAATAAGTGCTAGCTTGACTGTATTAATGGGAAAAAGTGTTGGGGGATGAAAGTGAGGAAAGTTCCTTTTTTTCCTCTGGTCATGAGCTGTGCAGCAGGGAGGGGGAAACAACTGCTTTAAGGACAAAGTATTGACAGATAGAACAGAGGGAAGTTAATAGGTATTGACTCCCACTTGCTTTAAGTAGGTCACACAGAGCAGGATCGCGTTGCACGTCCTCTGAGGCTTGGGGAGAGGGAACTCTTGCCACAAGGAGCGAAATTTTAAACATTGCTATGTATGGGCCATTCCCTCATATTGAAGGAGAGTATTTTCCTATGCAGAAGCCCTAATTTTTGCAGGGCTGGAAGAAAACCTGTACTGATGGTCTGCACTGACTTCAGCGGGCGCTGTGGGAGCTCAGCGTGACTGCAGAAGTGATCTGTGTCTTACCAAGGCTGGACCCAAGATCACTCAAATAATCTTATAATTTACATTAATTAAATCAGGAACATGGGAATTATCTGTTGTTTATCTGAGCAAACTGTCTGAGGAGCAATCCTTCCATACCAGGGTATAAACTCAGTTGCCATGTAATTAAGTCACAGTTACAGAAGCACCGAACAAATGTGCAACAAGATTCAGATAATACATTAATGTGATAAGAAATACCCAGGCATTTAGCTGGCATTGAGGAAATTAGCCACACCAAATTAGATATCAATGAGCACATTTACCAGCATGTCAGCTACCACTCTGAGTGTAAATTGAAACTTAATCAATTATTTCTACAGAGCTCTAACCTAAGCTCATATCAGGAATTAAAAGAACACTGTTATAATGTTGTAAATGTTATTTCATAAAATGTCTTTTAAGACAGTGACAAAGAAGATATGAAATCGCTGCCTTCTCACCAGTATTTCCCTAGACTGAAGAGAGAAAGGGTGGAATAACAGCAAGACACAATTGAAGGTCAACACTGAATGTAGTTGACAAAGCACTGAAGTCTTGGGGGACCTGGATGTCTTTTCTCATCTCCTGCACAGCTTTGTGCCTTGATTTCTCCTTGGGTATGTGGAGATTATGATACTTCCATTATAAGGAGCTTTGAAATGTGTCTGATGGAAAACACTACAGAAGGACAAGGATGCACACAAGGATGTCCTGAGACTTTCCTCATTACCTTCCTCTCATCATACCTAAGGAAGAATTTCTTGGAAATTCCAGTAACAGCTCTTATTGTCCAGTGTCTTCCTCACAATGAGGAGACTCTCCTAAGGGATGTGCATCAGTACCAGTTATTTAGTTTCCATGTCCTTTACAATCACACAGAAGCATCTAAACCCCTAGGTTTTTCCATAAGCATTTTCCCTCACACACGGTGTGCTACATGTCCTTATGAACGTCTCCTAGCACGCCTACAAGACCAGGACCCATTTTAAGACAAGTTTCTCATAAATGCCAAAATTGCCTTTTAACACCCTGCCACCACCTGCCTCTCTCTGTGAGGCACAGACTCCTCTTGCTCTGCCATCCCTCCTGGCTGTCAGTTCTTACAGGATTATTCAGAGTGCTTTTGTTCATCCTTCACAGGTAACTGTCTGGCGTCCTCCAACCACCAATTTCTCTTAGGTTCTGCCTCTTCCTCCCATGAAAAGGAAATATTTTGGCATGTGCATCTAGCCTTGCTGTTTGGAGAGTTTAATGAACACATCAATAAGGCAGGGATGGGAGAAGGAGGGGGAGGTGCACAGTCATTAAGATCCATCATTAGCATTTTGCACACCACCACAAGCTTTTGTACATGAGCAATTAATACAGCAATAAATACCACAATGAGCTGGAGAAACCTCATTGAGGCTGGGAAGTGTAAACACTGCCTTCCACTTAAAATAATCGTTAGAAACATTTAAGAACCTTCACAGGAAGGAACAGCCGAGGCTTCTGCTACAGACACAAAAATCCACCCCCAGCCATGATGGAGAAACCTTCCACCATCTTAAAAAGAAGCCATCTGAGGCAGTCAGGACAAATGCTGACCATGGATCAGATACTGAAGCAAATATCTGGAGCATCCCTCCAGATCCATATGCTACCAGCCCACTCAAATGTGAATACTAGGTTTAGGGAAGGATAAACAGGGAGTTTACTCCAGTTGATTTAGCCAGCATGCATGATATTAGCTTTATATAATTGGCTTCATTCTGGTTGCATAAAGGAGGACAGGTGAACCTGATCTGCTGG
>JAWWLV010000038.1:8179732-8220022 GCA_035041135.1 Platyrinchus mystaceus | reverse complement strand
AATGCCCTCTATGGCCAGAGACAGGGCCTGGCTCTGCAGGATCTATCCGACCTGGGGTCAGATTGTTTGCACTCATTTTAAACCTTTGCCCCTGGATACAATTCTTCACCCATCCAGTTAAAACACAGGGTCAAGTTTCCCCAGGGAATAGCACAAACAGCAAGAGCCTTCTCCCACAGTTTGCTTGTACATGCTAGTTACCAGCAACTCTGCTAATAACACGTTGCTCATGCAAATTAATTCAGCTTAGAGAAACGAGTCCTGATGATTATAAAATGCTGCAATCACAGTGTTGCTTCCGGCCAGCTGAGGGTAAATTCATCAAGCATTTGATATTTAAAGCTGCTGCAGTGATAAATGCCTGCCTTCACTTATGGTTGTACACCAAGGCAGAGCGAAAATGGAATACAGAAAAATGACTGCATGATGGGAATCCCAACAGAAACCACCCGAGACAGAGGTGGAGACGCGGAATCTCTTCCACGATCAGCTGAACGCAGCTGACACGCAGCCGCTCGTCCTGCTGTAACGAGTTCTATCAGAACAAAAGCAACAGCAAACACCAGCTTTTCTCAGACAGAAGCACTGAGTGTGTTCTTGGGGATGGTATCTGATAAAAGCCTTATTATGCCAAGGTCAAGGACAGCCATGGTAGGTGTCTCCTCTGCCCGGCAGTACAGACCACAGCCAGCTGTTGTGATTATGGATGCTCCCTCTGCGTGTGCAGAGCATATAAAGGGAGGATAAACTCCTCTGAGATTTTGATAACAGCCCTGCTGCTGCTGCTGTGGACCTTTGCTCTGGGTATGACATTACAGTAAACACAAAAGGAAAAGTAATGCAACAGCAAATACCTGCAGTGGCACTGCACTAATTGTTTTCATGGGTTTATGTGGAGTCCACATTTCAGGCAATGCTGGCCATACAGAGCAAGTAATTAACTCCACTGGTATTCAGAGTAATGGCAATTAAATACAATGAACTCTTCTACTAATGAATGTGGTGAGAGCAGTGCAAGTCAGGGAGAGTTAGCTGTAACTTATAATTCAGCAGAGCGCTGCCCGACTGCCTCGTGGCAAGTAGGTGATGGCAAGTCGGTCAAGCTGATGATTGTGACAAGTCCCAAGGGCATCTGATGGTGAGGGGGATTCCAAACACCCTGAGAAGAGGGTCAGGGGCTATTTTCCCCCAGTTGCTGTCAGGACTCACTTTGTCCTCGTGGCAGTCACAGGATATCTTACTGGCATGAAGCTGGTGGCAGCAGCACTGACCCGTGGCTGATTTGCTCTGTGAGAGTTTTTCCAGCAGACAAGGCAGTAAACATGTCCTTCTGCAGCGTGTGGATGTACAGCAGCCTGTAACAGATCCCCTGTGCAATGCTTTATAAATACCATCTGCACTATCTGTGGGCAGAGATGAAACACTTGCATGCACTTGGCTGGCACATCAGAAAGTCCTGTTCCCACACGGAGGGGAAAAAAGAAGATCTAGGGGCAAGGGGAAGCAGAAAACCCTTGGACATAAACCTCTTGGCAACCTGTGTTTGGCAGACCACTACTGTCATTTATTCTAGGATAACATCTTAGAAAAAGGAGCTGAATTCCCATCTACTGCTCTATAAGGAAATTATAAAGCAGCTATCTATTTTTTCATTAAAATTAAATAATTGAATCTGTCCGGATTCATGTACTTTTCCCCCACGAGATATCCAGGAGAATTAAGTTTCAATTGACTTTCCAGACCTTGGTTATCATAGGAAGCTTTTAAAAAATTGGGACATTTGGCAATTTGAAATTCAAATGGGTTTCAGTCAATATGTTTACTATTGCTAGACAGGCATCTTTGTCCCCTGGGTGTTTAATGCCTCAATAAGTAATTGGTCCTTTCATCTTTTATATGCACACAGTGAAGAGTTTATGGCTCATACAGTGAATTGTCAATACAAAGGATCTTTGCACCAGTTTTAAATAACCCAGCTCCCAGCTCCATTAAATCCTGCTTAAAATTCCCCCTTCCCTCCCACACACCCACAACGAGCCTTGAGACACTTCTTCCCTCCCCTGATTTTCAGTAGCATCTTTAAAGGTAGCTCTGCTTTACTCAGCAAGACTAAACACAGACAAAAAGGGAGGTGAACATGAAGAATAAGAATCTGCCCCCAATAAACTGAAAATCCTAAAGATTTCTCAGAAAACTCCTATAATGCCTTTACCATTAGGTCTGAAATGCAAAGTATCCATGCACTCATAGCCAGAGACTCATCTTTAGAGAAAAGGATGCAACAAAACATCAGTTTTGCATGAGTATTTTCATATGAAGATATCTCCCAAAGCTACAGATCCTTGAGCAGTGCTGTCCGCAAAGCTGAGCTGAAATCAGATTTTTCTGTCTTCCATGAAACCATCACATTTTCATATTCTTTTCCTCTATGATTTGTAAAGAAGCATATTTGCCCTAAGCTAAAATACTTCAGGCTTATTTTCAGACCACTAAAACATTGTATTTCAATCGAGAAAAAAATCTATCACTGAAATGATAGATTTCAACTTTCCTACATTCTGCACTATATACACATTCATACTAAGTACAAGTAATAAAAACCAGGAAAACAGGGGGTTTTTGAATAAAAAATTGTCAAAGGGCTGCAACATGATCCTGATCAGTCAATGCAGCTTCTGAAACACAGAGATTTTTTTCCCCAGACTCAGTGCTCAAGAAAATATTGAGCCTTTTCATACTGGATCTACTGTGTTACCCTCGCCTTAGCATCTCTAGAGGTGATGGCACAGAGAACCTGCAGTAGTGAACGAGCACCTCCTCCCTCAGCTCGGCTCTCCATCCTTCCAGCATCATTTATCACTCGCCCTGTGGCCTGCAGGGTGGAGCAGCTGCAGCCCTGACCTGTCACTAACGACCCTGTACAGACCTGCAAACATCCTGTAAGTGTTCCCTACGGTTGTGTTGCAACCTCTTATATTTAGTAGGTGTGTTCTCTGTGTGACACGGAGCATTTTGTCACTATCTGGAGGTGACTTAGGAGGCCAGACATTTATGCTGAGGTCTGTAGTCAGAGGAGAAAGCACAGTGTAATCAAGGACAAATGCAGGTAAACTGAATTTACACACCTGCAATACAGGAAAATGCAGAGCTTTCCCTCTCTATTTGTGTCAAAGTTGAGGTTTCACAGTCTTTTTAACTCCCATCATGCTAATAGGGATGAAAAAGTCTTCACAGATTCAGATCAGAATCCCTCACTGCTGTTAATTGTTCATTTTTACTGCACATGCTTTTATTGAATTTAATTAAAACTGGCTCACAAGCTTTACATGTGCAATAATGAATAACAGATAATAGTCCATTTCTTGTTACTTTTCAGTCAAAGGATGCCTTAATGCTCTATAAAACATCTTGCATATGTTTGGGATTTTTCTCACCCAGCTGTGAAGCAGTCATCTCATGATGCCTTGTGACAAATCAGCAGCAGTGCAAAGAAACCCTCCCTCACCTCAGACTAGACTGCACAGACACCAAGTGCAGTGAGACAGCCCTCAGCTCAGGATCAGTGAAGCAGCAATACTGATTTATATCAGTCTGAATCTGCTTTGCAAAACCAGATCTGTGTTCTGTGAACGGAGAGAGAACTCCACGTTACTTTTCCTTATCAGAATGGCAGCGTGTCCTCTTGGCAGTGAGAGATCAAATGCATCTACGAGTAGCAACTGTCTTATCCCTCAGTCTGTAAAGCCAGTCAAAATCAGAGCCCAAATTGACTAGGATGACAAAGCCCTCTCTCCAGTCAGTCGTGTTTTCAGCCTGTATTTGCTCAGCCCTGAGAGGAATAAATAGAATATAAAACAACTTTCAAAGGAACGGTCCTTGTATCAACTAACATATTAGGACAGGTTGTTTAGAAACTTTGTTATATGTTTTGTTCATCCATGGGAAAGTTTGTATTTACACTGTGACTCGCTGCTTCCCCTGGGATCTCTTTTCCAAGCTCCACATCTCCAGGGGAGGGGGCTTGGTCCCCAAATACACACTGTTATTTTTTGATTCAGGTGATGATGGCATCACCTCCATCCTCTCTGGGCCCAGAGCAAACATCTGCCACATTATTCCTTTCTTTTTTTTCCCCTCAACCCAACCCATAAGGCTTCAGATTAAAAAGGTGCCTTGTCTCTCCTGTAACACTGGAGGTGAAAGTGAATTTGATGGGGTTCTTAGAACATTATTCAGCAGTGGGGACATGATGATAGAAGCCAGTGGCATGTCCTGGTTTGGGAAAGATCCATCCCTGCTCAGGATGGCTGAGCCCCTCCCATTGCCCTGTTGGGCCCGAGGCAGCTCTTACCCTCTGCTTTGCCAGCAGCCACACTGTGCTCACGACCACCATGTCCTGCTGCTCGTGCTGCTGCAATTCAGCATCGGCTTCCTCTCCAAGGATAAGACGAGGCAAAATTAATTAATAGATAAGGGTCCTCCCAGTGGAGACCGATTTGCTTTCTGATGCGCAAAGCGCTGCAGATTAAAAAAGGGAACTAAACAACCCACAGAAGACTGAAGGTGCTGGAGAAGTGGGTGCTTTTATCCTTTGTGGATTAGGGGGGGCTGTCACCCCTCACCTGAGATCAGGACTGCCAAGTCCCCCATCCAGCACACCTACAAATTGCTCCCTTTGCACAAAAGGAAATTTCCTGCCCTGATTAGGGATGTGGAGAAGGGAATCACCACCATTTCCATTCAGTCAGATGTTTGTCCCCCACACTGAAGAGCATCAAGACCGCTTGGAAAGCCCCAAACAAGTGCTCTGCCATTTCACTTAATTAAACCCACCCTTCTGCTCTAAAATTGATGAATAACAATGCAACTTGACTCATAATCCCTTTGTCTTCTATTATTTACTCTTTTTTAACGGTGATTTATGGGAAGGTAGTGGTTTCATTATTCTTGTTAATTACCTCTGTCCTCTCCTTCAGCTTGTAAAATGTAATTGCTTGCAACATAAATTTAGCCTTGCCACCTATGTTCACACATCGTTAATATTATTCCGACCATTCTTATAAAATCTTTATAAAACATAATTATACATGTGCTATGTTGTGCTGGAAATGCACTAAGCCTTTTCTGGGAACTAAGCTGGTCTGTGTATTAAACCTCTCTGTTTGTGTTAATGTGTTTGTGTTTCCCTAAGGAAAAAAAACCACAAACAACATTAATTGGTCAGGGATGGTAGATCAGAATAACATCCTTCCTAAAGTGCAATCCCTGCTAAGTGGCTGCCAACTCTTCTGCAACAGGGAAGCAGAGGCAACTCAGTGAACATTCCTTCACCCCCCAGCCATGGAAACAATAATTTCATTGGATTAAACAACGATCAGTAGGCAAAAAAAAAGCAAACAAATGCAGCAGGTACTCATTCGAGCAATTATCAAGTTTCTTTCTGCTTGTAGATAATCCCCAAACAAATTATTTTCATTCTCTCTGCCTCCAATACTTCAAATCAGACCCACGGTGTATCACAGAGAACAGACATCCAGAGGCCGGGTTTTTTTCCCATTGGATTTTTTTTAATAATGCTTATGATTCTATGAAAGGAAAAATCTATTAGAAGGAGAGGAAATGCATTATCCCCAGTTTGTTGTTGACATGATATTAGCTCAGTATTTGTCAGGCTCCTGGTAATGAACAAGTTTATACACAGCACTTCATCTCTCCAGCAAAACACTTGGCTATATGAACAGCAGTAATATCCCAGCTAAGCCTAGTGAGAAACATCTTTATTATTTCTCAAAAAAAAAAAAAAAATCCAAACAAAAAAACACCAACAAAAACCCCAACTCATTTCTCCCAGATTCATTTACTCCATTATTACCTAAGTGCACATTTAGAGGTACTGGATCAGCTAATGGAAGCCCTTCAGCCAACAAGTATTACCAAGTGTATTTCCATTAACTTCTATTCCCTGCAATCGTGGAAAGGACAGCCTATAAAAGACTGCAATCACATTTACAATTGTTAATTACTGTAAATTCAGTGTTGGAGATAAGAGCATTTGCTCTCCTCAGGTCCTCTACCTGATGCACTGTGGCTATTATGGCTTTTAGTTGGATTCACAGGGACGAGTCCTGTCCGTGGGGTTTCTCCTGCCTTACACCAGGGGAAAGATCCTAATCAGACCTTCCCAGCCCTGTCAGGGCCAGGACTTTAATGACCCAAACTACAGAGCAGATCTGAGAGGCACAGGCTCAAGGGGAGCAACAGGGTGTGGTCTGGCAGATGAAATCAAGACACTTTCTCCATCTTTTCCTGTTCCTTAGATGGCTGCAAGGAAAGGTATTTCCTGCCTGACCCCACCCGTGGTAATTGCATCTCAATAATACATTTTGTCTGAGGAAAGCTCTGTAACTTGGTTACTTTGGGGGAGAGCATGGAAATGGGATAAGAAATATGAGTCTTTAAATCAGTTTTGTAAATCTAGGCCAGAGTGGAGCAGGGAACATGAAAGAGGTAAACAAAAGGCCATATTCCCCACCAATTACAGTCCCCAGAATTAGACAGGTTAATTCTTTTCTTTTTCCCAAGGAAAGATTTATTTCTTAAAATCAAGTCTATCTTGACATAAGCCATAGAGCTAAACCAAGTCCTGGGACCTAGTTTGCTTTCTTCTGAATGCAGAGGTTTAATGAAAACTTCTGAATTAATAAGCTTATCCTTCATTAGTAGTCAGAGTAATAAAAGCAGCATGGAACTTCTCTGTAATGAAACAAAACACACCTGAAATGCGAATAGGGGCGTGAAAAAGCAGTTGTACTGTGCAAGCTGCTTTTGCTGCTGCTGGTGCATCATCATAATGACTATCAGGCAACTGCTCTGTGTGTTTTAGTGAGTGAAAAAAAAGATTAAAAAAGGAGTGCACGTCAGAAATAATGGGATCAACTTTGGAGGGTTTAAAAATACAGGTATAACAGGAAATCACTGAGATCTGGTACTGCCCAGGTGTTCTTATAAACCAAAGCACCTCGTGTATGCAGAGGTGATCACTGTAAGATGTCTAATCATCTACCAGGAGTGCAGTCTTTATCTTTGTGACTCTGTGAAGAAAAGTCATAAAAATCTGGAGATCCCTGAGCATGGCAGACACCGAGACCAGACCACAGGGTCACGCATCAGGCTTATCTTTAATTCTGGATGCATCACACACCACTAAATCCCTTTTGTCTTTCCTTAAAGTTTTCTGTTGTTTCACAGTTTTCCCCAAGTTTTACAATCTTCTGTTACAAACCCAACATGATTGCATCTCCTGCACAGCTGGGGGTTCCTGAAGCTAGTTTGCTACAGAAAATGTATTTTCTATCCATTGCCTCCACGAGCCTCCCTACAGAGAAGAGTTTATGCTTAGCTACACTCAGGACATAATAAATGCAATACAAAAGGAGGTGAAGAAGTGAGGATTTAAGGACTTGTATCAAATTTTATCACTAGAAGTTCTGGCGATGAGCACGATCCTATTTTCTCGTGTGTAGCCCACTTTTGAGTTTATTTTTCACAGAAACCTCCACATCCACCTAAGGGGTATTTTTTGGTTTTGTTTGAAGGGTGAACTGGTCTAATTGTGTCTGAAAGGCTACAGCTGACACACACTGGAGACTTAATTATGTAGTGTGTGGCTCCATCTGTCAGCTGCAATATCTTTTGTTACCAAGAATGAGGCTGCCATAGAAGATGACGTGACAGATTCTATTTGCTTTCCCAGGGATAACTGTTATGTGGGCATCTGAATGGTGCTGGCAATGAGAACAACATTTACATTCCTCGTGTAGAAATTGAAACCCTATTTACAGCGAGGTTGGTCCAAAATATGAAACTAAGATTGAATGGGTGGCAGTCAGTGCAGAGCTGAAAACCAGGAAACAATTAATTAAAATATCATTCAATGGAGGATACACTTACACAACACTTGTCTGAGTAAAGCTCCACCCATACATGTGTAGAAAAATTCTGAACAGTGCTTTTGTGTGGAGTGAATGCAAGCAGCAGCTGCAGTAAAATTCAAGCACTTTTAATGTCAAATCTGAGACCAGAATGTAAAGACCATAGAATTCCCTTTGGGAAGGACAGGGGGATAAAAATTTTCCCCTAAAACAGAGACTTTTGACCTTTCTCAACCTATTAACTATAAATATTTTTCAAGGCTGATGCAGATTACTGTAAACTTATTTAGACATGATGACTCCAAGGTTGCCTTCCTTTCCTGCCTTTGCAGGCAGCTCCCAGATCACATTGAGAGGTGCAAAATTATCCTGTGGGGCTGGGGAAAACCAGCTTGGGGTTACTTTAACCTTGTTCCTACCCAGCCACTCCAAATTGTACTCCAGAACCCCCAAGGGACAACAAATAACTGTATATCACGTGTTAGCATGAAAAAAGGCACAAATGTTAATTATCAGAAATTACATAGGACCCATAAGTTTTCCTCCAAGATTTGAAATGATCTCTTCTTAGTTTTTCTTAACACACGTCTCTCTCCTGTTTCAGTCTGTGAAGCCCAGACAGACAACATGGGAAGCAAAGCAACCAGTGCTGACACATTTACAAAGAGAACATACAGAGGAGTGAAAAATGAGGAACTTTGGTATTTTCTCTAAAATGAAGAGACTTGTTAAGTAGGAAATGCTTTTCACAACTGATTTAATTTGAAAGGGGGGGGGACCCCTTTCATTTCCTTATAGGCTGTGATATATTTCAACTGATGAGCCATGTTATTTTTAGCAAGTTATACATTCATCAGAGAGTGATGCATCTGGAAGTCCAACCTGCCATTAAGTCAGTAGGCAATATACAGTTTTGAAAAACTCCCTATATTTATCAGCTTTTGAATTCAACCGTTACCCAATTATCCCTAAAATTGTTATAATCTTTAGCTGAAAAGCTTTTATTGAAAATGCACTAGTTATCTTCTGTAAATGTTAGTAATAAACAACACTGCTAAATCATAAAAATATAACTGCTTATGATTAATCTGGAGAGAGACTCACAGTAACATATTCAGTTCTAAATGTTCTCTCATCCCAGCACCCGAGAAGGACTGATAAATTGAATTAGCTTACTTAGTGTGAGGTTTGCTGGGAGTTTGCTTGTAAACCTCCCCTAAATTTGTATTTTAGCATCCTGGCAGAAGTGTGAAAAATCGGACCCTAAACCAGATTTTCTGAAAACGGCCCCAGTTTGTGAAGCTCTAACAAAATCCTCTATCCACACCCTTCTGAACAGGCCTCTAACTAACTCCACTACCCCTATGTGGACGCATCTTCCACGCTAATTTGTATACTTTGAAACCACACAAAATACACTCCTTCCTCTGCAACTGTTCATTCACGTCTGCTTCCTGTCTGACAAACTGCAGTTGGGGCCCAAGCTGAACAAGAGCTAACACTGGCTAATGAGGATTCTCCCAACACTGATTGGAATGTTGCTCTCATTTGCAGCCTGAGTAGAGCTTGGGAGCTGCCGAGGGGATGGAGCAAATCTGATGAACATCAACCCAGGGCATCAGCGCCGCTCGCTTGGCGCGGCCGAACGGGCGATGCTGCCGGAGCAGCTCGGGCAGCTGCAGAAATCTGTTCTCCAGAGGCCCTGCCAGGGAGGTGCCCACAGGGCCAGGGCTCAGGGGGCTGCCTGTGGCACTGGGCTGCTCCCATCTCCCTCCTGGTGGCCTCCCCATCCCTGCTGGGGGATGAGAGCCGTTCGTTCCCCGCAGAGACCTGTGAGCTGACGGAGCCGGTCTGTGCAATTAATACCTGCCAAAAGGCTGCAACACTGGGATGAAGGTGCATTTATTCTACCCCAATATTTATCTTCTCAAATGCTTCCCCCTCTGCCTTGCTAGCAGAACCCCCTGGAGGCAACCTTGGGGTGTTCCATGGGGCTGGTGGGGTGGGAGATGCCAGTGGATCCCAATGGGAAAAGGGGAGCCTGCTCAGCAAACAGCTTTGTTTTAGCAGCCACCTTAACACCCTCCACTCACAGATAATTCTCCCAGCTTCCCAAATGCACAAATCAAGCAGAAGGAAACCTCCCAACATTTTAATTAAATCCCACCTAACTGACACCACAGGAGGCTTTTGACCAATGCAGAGAACTGAGATACGTTCTACTTCACTAAAATGAGTAAATAGTTTCTCCAGCACACCAGAAAAATGTAGAAAACAGGAAAACTTTAAACCACCATTTGGTATTAAATACTTGTAGAAGCCTTTTTTCCCTTAGATTAATATCTCACGTTTATCTGCACTATACATTTTGGAGACATGGTGAAAATTGCTTATTTCTAATAAAATGTAGCAACTGTACCCTGAGGAAAAATTACTGTGTTATGAGATATTTTTCCCCTCTACCACAGCCAATTTAGTTTTCATTTAAAATTCAATAACTGCATCATACTCAGAATCTTCCATGACTGTCATAATGACTTTGAACAAAAAGTGTGCTGTAAACAAGGAAGATTAGAAAGACATTATTGAGGTAATTTCTCCCAAAGTTTCTTTCACACAGTCAGAGATGCAGAAAACAGACGCAACAGTTTGTGTGAATATGATTTGGAAATAAACAGGAGAAAGGAAGCCCTTTGTTCCACAGATACTTTGGTAATAAAAGCATTACTGCCCCCCATTTTATTTGAGATATCTTTCACTGCTTGTTGAAAGGAAACACTTTGTTTTTTCCTCACTGAAACACTGATGTAAGTGAAGAAGACAAACAGTATAATATCATTAGGAAAATGCTGTCTACTTGCTGTAACATTTTCTTTCCTTGTGTCTCTGGAAGGAGCTCTGACAGCAGCTGGAATGAATCTGCTGAGCAGGAGCTGCTGGTCCAGATTTCCCACCCTGCACCTTGGTGCTCTGTCAGAAGCATCACTTCAGAAGAAAGAGAAGAGTCTTCCCCTTTTCTCTTTGCCCAATGAATGGCCATTACAGTCACCTCAAATTTTAAGAAGAAAACCTGTTCTTCCCTTCCCTTTCCAGAGCTGCACAACAAAAGAGACCTGAGTAGATGCCTTCTCCCTGAAGGACTGTATACTCTTATTTAACAGGAGCATGTGAACTCAGTTTAAAACAATTGGTCAGATTCTTTGCCTCTTCACTAACCTAATCAATGTATTTTAAAGTGCTGATAGCAGATTTCTAGGGCTTTACCAGGTAATTAAACCAGAGGGAGCCTCTAAGCCAAACCCTGATCATATTTATACCAGACAGTCTTAACAGTGCTCTACAGACACAAGATCATGTTAACATCCTTGACTTTCTGCCCCTCTTCACTCATCTGAAATAAACATTTATATCCCAGGCCACCTGTAAGCAGAGGTAGCAGAACATGCCCTTATTACCAAGCTATGGCATAGGTGTCTTGAAGGAGCACGGGAATCTTTGGAAAAATGAAGAGCAAACAGAGCTTTCAAAAAGTAAATCAAAGTCCTCTAATAGAGCAAAAAAGTACCAGTCTTTTCTCTGTCACACACAGGCTAAGAACCAGTCTCTGGCTGCACAGGACTGCCCTCAAAAAAATGAATCTACTACATGTATTTTCCACATCTGTGTGGTGAGATGGTCTCTATCAGTCATGAAGAATTAGATGTTCAGGTCCTCTATCTGTCCAGTGCTGTGTCTGAATCATTGTTCAATTTGGACTTCAAAAAACTTCTTAACATCTTATCATTAAAAAAAAAAAGAAAAATAAAAAAACTCCCTTGTGTCCAGGTACTTTTAGATTTGATACAACCTGTCTGATGCCAGGCTAACTCCCACAGATTATTCCATTTTTCACTGAAGGTCACAGACCTGATCTCTGAACAGCAGATTCCAAGAAATACCACGAGGGTAGAGTGAACAAAAAGGAGACTT
Source organism: Platyrinchus mystaceus (assembly GCA_035041135.1). Lineage (NCBI taxonomy): Eukaryota > Metazoa > Chordata > Aves > Passeriformes > Tyrannidae > Platyrinchus > Platyrinchus mystaceus. The sequence goes on along the minus strand of JAWWLV010000038.1, from coordinate 8,208,122 downwards.
TCTGAGTTTCTTTCTCACAAAGCACTGGTTCATGAGGAAAACAAAATCTTAAATTTTCTGGTTGCACAAACCTGAAAGTGCAATGAGGACATAAGGATTGTGAAACTCTTGGTGATTCCATCCCATATGTTGAAAGATTTGGCACCTTCTGGATTCACCCACTTGACTCCACTACCCTTCAGCATTTGTCATGAGTCAGCTGCCAGTATCAGAAAATTGAAAAAAAAAAAAAAAAAGCCCCCTTGCTATCTCCTGGAGAACAGCAATGTGTCAACCACCAGTAAAAACAGATTCAAATTCATCACAGCCTTTTGCTATTTCCACACTGGATGTGCTACTTGCTAAAAACACTTGTCCCTGGTTCTTGGTTTTGAGGAAGGTAAGAAACAAAAGGATGGATTCTGCTTCATCTTATTGCCATGCTTTTGTGCAAGAGGAAAACAATTGTGCAAGCACTTTCTTTTGAAGCCTGGCCACGCCACACTGATTCAACAGTTGGTATTATGAGATAAAAGGGTGCTGTTCAGTCTGATTAATCAAACCCCCTTATGCTTGCCAAAGCCTAATTATTTTTTGTTCTACATTAATGACTTCAGAAAGCATAGCACACCTGGTGGGAGTTCTCAGTGGGGAGCATTTCAGACTAAAAGGAAAACTCCTCCCTGTGTCACAAAAACCTAATTTGCTTATATCAGTAGAATCAAATGTTTTATACAGAGCTGTGTCTCCCACAGGTACTGTTGGTTGTATCGAAAGATAACGTATGCGGCTTTCACTTTTATTTTATCTAAATGCTGTCGACTGACAAACAGCAAACTCCATCTCAGGGTGACTTTAAAAGCCACACTGCTATCACAGACTGTTGCTGTGTGCAGCTGTTTATTGACCATTGTCTCGTGGGTTCTGCACTCGCAGGGAGATGAATGAGCTGCTCACACCCCAGTTTAAAATTCGGCAAGAGATTAATTTACAACCCAGATCCAGAAACGTTCACATGGATAAGGATGACACAACGTCACAAAAGGGGGTGAAGAAAAAAAAAATCTATGAATAAAGCAATTCATCCCAGCTTTGCTTGATTAAAAAAATCCTACCATTAAGCCAATGGAAATGTTGAAAGCAAAAGGCCTGTGCTCCTGCACTGGGAATTCACCACATCAGATGGTACTTTGTGATCATCCAGGGCCAACAGAAACACTGAAATATAATAGAATTTCCTCTAGCAAATCTACCTGGAACTGCATCAGTTTATAAAGGAAATTTTAAGATTGGCATGAGTGACATATGAATGGAGATCGGTGTGAGAGCTCCACAGACAACAACAGAACAAAGGCTTAAAGAGCCTTCATTTGTAATGAAATCAAATTATGGTAAACTAATAATGCCCACAGGGATCTTGTTTTGGTGTCCTCTATGCTGTTGAGGATAATCTTGGGAAGAAGGTATGCTTTGCTTTATGGAATATATGCTCAAATCCAAAAGCCAGTTATAGAATTTCCTGTGCATTTGTGGAGGAGACCACACTGACAGCCCTCTAAATATTGAGAAGCTAGTACTCTCTACTGAAGAATTTAACAAAGGAAACAAAGAACAAAGATTTTACATCAGAAAGAACTGCATCAGAATAGCTGTTGTCCATGGAGAACTCAGAGGGAAACAAACCAACATTCTGGTGTTTCCCCTCGGTACATTAATATTTGAGAGGCCCGGAATAAATTAGTGCTGGAGTTTTGCAACAGAATGACAGGCAGGAGTTGTGTTTGCCAAAGAATCTTGGAATGCATGGGTTTCACGGTATTATGGTGGAGAAGAGGAGAAAATCTGCATGGTACCAACTGTCCTTCAAACAGGAACATATCCCCCAAGGTTCCCGGAGCCACCTTCACAGTATCTGCTTCCCTCTGTGACTGTTAAGTTTAATATCTACAGGATACAGTGAGAGAAGACCTGAATCTTTTATTTTTATTTTTTCATAAGTTTTCTGAATTAATAATCACTGAAAACAACTATACATTTATACTATTTTGTCTGGATATGTATTCTGACCACCAGTCCAGATCCAAAGACCCAGACAAGCTTCTGGAAAGCAATTCTCCCTATGGATTCATTGATATTATTACACACTATCACATGTAGCTTTGCTTAAACTACAACTGTAAGCTAAAACTACAAAATAGAAAACATCTTTACATCCCAAATCCCAGAAGTAAGATGGGTGTCTAGGCAACCTTATATGTTACATGAGATGAAGTTTTCACAGAGAACTCAGTCAGTTATAAGAATTTAGTCAGAGCTGATTCTTCCTACTCTTCATTGGGCCTTTGAATACTTCAAACCCATTGCAGCTTTCAGTCCTTACTGAAAGGCTGGATCCAGGAACTTCCATGGGGAGGGTGGAAGAGCAGCACAGACAGCTTCAGATTAGGACTCAAAAAGGACCACATTTTCACCCCTATTTACATGATTTCATATTTTAATTGAGGGCTTTCAGCCCTTTCACCTCTGCATGCAGCCCCAAGCAGTGTGCAAAGTGCTAAACCTGGGAGTTTGGAGATGCTGTCATGAGAAGCAGTAGTAAAAAAACTTCCTGCTATTGACTGCTCCCAGAACTCAGCTCATTGCCCAAAGAAGGAGAGGACAAGCCTTAAATCAAGAGTCAGACAAAAATTATTAAACAGCTTGGTAGAAAGATGAATGATGACACCACTTTGCTTCTTTTTTCAGCATATTATGAGCCCATAGAATTTTCTCTTGTAGCAGAATTCATTAGTTTAATGTAAAATGCTGTGAGAAGGAAGAGTGAATAAAAAGTCCTAAGAAAGATTACGTTTGTCTCAGATAATGTTGCCCAGAGCTCTTTTTTTTTGCTTAGTATTATTATTTCTTTCTCCATTTCAATATGATTCCTTCCTGCATGTCCTTCACTTTTTTTTTTTTTTTTCTTTTTTTTTTTCCCCCCTCTAGATGACTTTATTTTAGGACCTTTGAGTTTTCATGTCCTGGGCATCACCTGTCCAAGATATCTGTGGGTCATGGTCTGTGGCTGTGAGAATAACAAACATCTCTTCCAGATGCTGCGTTTAAACCAAAGTTTTCCATCCACAGCCATGAGCATCTCAGTATTTCCATGAGCCACAGTGCATTGAACAGCCAAGAATCTCGTGCTGTCAGCCCAATTCAGGGCACCAAAGATTGAGCTGATACCGATCTATCCACAGGACTTCACTTTTACAACAGCAGACATCCCTGCCCTGTTATGTTTGCTTTGTACTATCATTTTCTTCTCATCAAGAAACAAACTCAATTATATTTTTCTCTGCTCCAGGCATAACTAATCAGCAGGCAACTCCCTCAGTAAGCCCAGCCATTTCAAACACCTCCTGCACACGCTGATATCTCAAATAAGAAGTGTGACTTCTATACCCCTCAAGGGGTGCAGGCACAGTCATTAATCTTTCTTTCATCTCACAGATTGCTAATAAAACAATCACCTCCCTATCCCCGAATTGGGTAGGTCCTAATTAACATGCTAATTGGGCAGATCTTCCCTAATGGCTCCCAAACCTCAGCAGTAATATGTTGTTTAGATAGAAAAGAGTTATCTAAAAGATAGGTAGAATTAAAAAACTGGCAAGACAGAGCATAGTTTGGAGAGGCAAAATACTGAAATGGACCTTTCTGCTGTGAGAATTAAAATTCTCCACCTGCCTATGCTACGGATCACAGATCCAGCACCTTGCAAGGTCCAGAGCAAGAAGCATTTTGAAGGTAATATACAGTTGTAATAAAGAATATTATTCAAGCAGAGAGAAAAAAAACCACATGAGCAACAATGAAGTTTTAAAATATATTGTTAAACTTGTTTATTTTATGATCTCCCTACATATATCTGGCTTTTATAATCTGACATGGAAAAGTACAAGTTGTTTTGCAAGCCCAGCAATGCCAGCAGCTCTGGCACTTGGTATTCATGAGCAACTTCAAGGTGGATAGTTCAAGTCTTAATGGAATTAGTCCACTGGGGCTGGTATTGTGTTTATGCAGTTAGAGGCTCAATATAATCAAATTTCTCAAAGAGAGCATTTGCTCTCCTCAGAAAATAGGACTCAATAATAATTTAAATGCCCCGTTAAGCTAAAATGAGACAAACCTGAAGCACATCCTTTGGTCCTAAACTGGAAAACCTCAGAGGAAAACCAGTTTGTTTGGGGTTTTTTTTTCCTTATGCTTTTGGAGCACCAAAAGCGAGAAATACTAGCATGGGGACACCGTGGCATTATTGTGTACAACTTTCTGGACATTATTTAGCTCCATTAAAAAAGCAATGAAAAGGAGCCAAAACATTTCACTTTGCTGTTTTGTTTTCTGATGCAGAACGGTTTTTCATTAAAAGTTGTTTTATTTTTTTACAAGATGCCAAAAGCTAAAAGGAAATGTTTTTGTCCTGAGTTCTGCTATTCTTTCCAGTTATAGTTTTTATGACCCCTGTTCACAAAAACAAAAGATTCCTTCCTCTCCCCCCTCCTCATTTTACAATGTCTGCAAGTAAAACACAGTATCTCCAACTACTCATATGTTTTTCCTGCATATGAAATAGGGACAAGCAATGTACTTGTCATTACTCATGGCTGTGACAGACCAAGAAAAAGTGAGTACAGCTGAGCTTTGAACAGTTCTGATCCCATTTCTCATCACTGCAAAACTCCTCCTCTCACTTCTGAAGGCCCATTTGATAAACAATTTGCTGGTTTCATTTACTGGCAACTGCTGTACAAATAATGGCTTTAGATATACTCTCAAAAGTCCTGTTTGGGGGTCAACACCCTACTCCACTAAATTCAACAAAGCACTGATTTAAGCAAAGCCCCTCAGCTCCTCTGGCACCATACAGCTCTTGCCTGCATATGAGGCAGTTTATAACACACATTTAGATAAAATACAGAACAAGAGGCATCAGTCTGAACAGATAAGACAGTCCAAGCAATATAAAATATAGTCTAAAAGGAATCTATCCTTTTTTAAGCATGCAGTACTGAGGTGAATGGGATCACGAAGACACATTGCTTTTCATATCCTTTGTTTTGAACAATACCATGTGTTTTCTTAGGAGCTGTTGACAGAAAACATTAGAATGAGATTACTGCAGTGTGTCAGGCTCACCTGTGTTTCTCATTGGTGTTCTCTTACATGGCATCAGGGGGATAGAAAGCCCTTGGCTCAAAACTGCTGCATTACAGACCAGGCTCTTATTTCATAGCAAGGTCTTCTGGAACATTCTCATCCCTGCCTGATCAATGTGCCCTTCTGAGCACACAGAACTTCTTTATAGCACCATTAAAAAGCACCTGATTGTGGTGTCCTCATTCATCACCAGAGAAGGGGTCTGCCAGTGATGGCAATCCCAGCTGGCATTTCAGGGCATGTAGAACATGCCCTGATAAGTCCTGAGTCATAATGCCATCCCTACTCAACTGAAGGTGAAATGGTTCTAGGTGAGCTCAAAAAGAGCCCAAAAGAGAAAAGACTTGAGCCAGCTCAGGGTCTAACTTGGTCTTTTTGAGCTGACCTGTTTATTGAAGTTGCTATGTGGAGTGTAATAGATCAGTGGGTTTTGAAAATCCACTAAGGGATGCGTGGGCTGAAAGCATCAAGGCCGTGCAAATGGAAATTTTCTTTCTAAAGAGTGAAATATGCAGATTTTGCTCGTTGCTTCCACATAAGCGAGTGACCAAATGAAGAGAAAACTGATCAAGAAAAACGTATGCATAATAAAAATGTGTACATGCTTCATCTAAAATTCATTGCCTCCAAAGCTTCACCATATAATTACTTAATCTTGAGCAGCTGCATGCACAATAAAATTTGCTTGCACTAGGTCTGAACAGGAATTAATTTTTCCTGAGGATTGTAACATAACCAATACCTTTCAACTGTTCAGAAAGTGGCAACTGAAAATGCCACTAAAGTAACTTGTATTTAAAAGCACCTGCTCGAACCAGATTGATGCTGAGCTGACGTTGCTGGGTTTAATCATGTACTTCATTGTGCAGTAGCAGGAGCCTGAAGAAACAACAGAGCTACCACACACAAAAGTGTATTAATTAATCAGATCCAATCCCTGCACTGCTCTGCTCAACAAACATGAGAAGCTTTAAGTCACAGCTGAAATATTTCATTCTCCTTGAACTGAGGAGAGGCAATTCGGGCCCCAGGCAGGGGATTTTAGACATTGTACCTTATTGCAACGTCTTAGTTTCCTTTGCCTCCCAAAACCTCTGCAGGCAGGTCAAGGGGCTGGGGTCTCAGGCAGGGCTTGGGGATGTCCTGCCTCAGTGTGGAAGAAAAGGGAGAGTCTCAGTAATCTCTTTGGAGCAGAACTTGAAAAGAAAGACTCCCTCCACCCTGTCCTTCTAGTGAAATCACGCCTGTGCTGACAGCAGGATTCTTTTCAACATGCCTCATTTTTTTTTTGAAATATCTGTTCCTGTCAAATTTCCTTGAATAATGTTTTTTACCGTGTCACCTGCCTTGAAATGGGAGCTGCAGGCAATGTACTGACCAGACTGATTGCTGTCCTGGAGCACTGGTGTCCTATAACCTGTGTCCTCACTGGCCCTCCCTGCAGTGCTGCTGCTGTGAGAAATCCCCCAACTACCAGTAAATTATCCTAACACCCCTCTGTTTGCCTGTACAAACCATACAGCAGGTGACTGACTTCTTACTCCGAAGCCAGAAAGTCTCCCACTGACTTTGCTTCAGTGGCAGCTGGATCAGACTCCAGGTAGGTGCATCAAAAATTCACAAAGCGCCAGTTTGAAAGAATTCAACAAATGTCACCGTTTTCTCTGGTAAGAGGAGCTGCTTCCCAAAGATTCAGCTCCCATGGTGAACAAGGGGCTGAAGGATGTTCTGAATTTCCCCTGGAGGGCAATCCCTTGCAGCTCCAGGCTGCCCACTTCCATGCTCAGCTACGAAATACAGGAAGTTTTACACTCATCACAGGGCCAAAAACTGCCTTTCCCCTCCCCAGAGCTGGATGAGTTCAAACTGCTTGGGATGACAGCTGACAACAGCCATCGCCAGACAAGAAGGGTAGTGGCCCATGTAGTTTTGTAATTAAGCTGGGTTTGCAAGGTTTTTATTTTGGAGGAAAAAACCCATCAGGATCTCTTATAATTGGAAATGAAACTAAATGAATGCCACTGCCTTTATTCTGACAGCTGAATTCCAGTAATGCTTAGCAATTGCCGTGTTTGTAATGTAAATTTACTACTGTCGCTGCACTGAAATAGATTTCTTCTTTTTCCCTACTCATCAAAGTAAAAAATTTGCTCCAGCTGCTGCTGATCAAGAACTTGCAGAACATTACCCAGACTATTAGTATTCAGCACACACTGCCAGGTGCACAAATAACTCACTAGCATCTCTCTCAATCCAGTTAATTGAATCCTGGCTTGATTGGGTTCAACAGACAATAAAAAAATATTTTCCCAATTTGAAAAGTTTGACCTGCCTCAGATGAGTAAAGAGTGATAAGGGACATCTCCACAAGAAAAATCTCATCTGAATCCACGCTGAATTTTGTGAGTGCACTGGTTTTAATTTGCCTCCTTCTTCCTATTTCTGTTAGTGCCTCAAGACAAATGAGCTATCAGGTACCACAAAAGGTCAAAAGACACAGAGCAAGAGGATTTTTTTTTAGCATAACTAGATTTTCTCATCCACTGCATGATTCTGCAGCCTACAGATGGGATTTCTGCTCTGTTTGTGCTCTCACACAGAACTGCTACAGCCGCATTTACCCGAGCAGAGGTTTGACTAATTCTGACAGAGTTGAATTTCCATTCATTACCGTCTGTACAATGTTGCCAATTTCCTTGTTTATTGAAAATTAGAGTTTCCTAAATATTCACCGAGGGTACTTTTTAAATAGACATCAGCCTCAAACAATGTCAATACACTCAAATTCTACTGAATAAGCTCTTGAGTAAAACCTGCTCTTCCCAACTGGGTTTCTGACTTGGACCAACTTCAGTGGAAGATAGGACAGCTCTTAGCATTTAGCTGTCCTAACTGCCATGCATGGAAAGAAAAGGCCCATCCCCCCAAAAAACAAAATACAAATCAAGAATTAAGAGCTCTCAGCTGCATTCAGTTGTCAGACAGGCTCTGGAGTATTAACAGATGCAAACAGTATGTGTTTTGCTGTGATTAATACAGAAAGAGAAGAGTGATGATGCAGAGTTAAGCATCAGGTTCTGAGTTAAATCCTGGGTTTATGTGCTTGACAGAGGTGTGCTTTATTACAGCGTGCCACCCACCTGAACAGATGTAGTTCAGGGCCTGTCAGCATTTTCCAGTCTAAGTCAGGTCTGTTTTCCAGAGCAGGAAGGAGGTCTGGGCCGTAACCCAGCTGTAGCCGTTCTTTTGAGTCAGTAGTTTGGCAGACAAGGTCTCCTCTGAGGACAGTAGTGTTTGTTCTGCTAATTATTGTTCCAACTGGTTTGACCTTTTTAAAATTAAAGGAGAGTTTGAAAGGGAAACTATGTGCAAGTCGAGTTTTCCACAATTTCAGATGATTTCTTTTAGGGCTTGAGATATTTTGTTTTATAGCAGTGAGCACAGAACATGGATGAGATGCTATATTCTGAAAACTGAGAATATTCCCCCTCAGGGAACTGATATTAATCCTTCCCAGAAAGGACCTTTAGGTTGCAGACTACAAAGTAAGGGCCAGTTCAGGTTCCTTCAGGTCACAAAGATGTCAGCGTGTAAGGACTTGGTTTGGATCACTGCTGACCCAAAGCTGTGCATCTTTGCAAACAGCACACTTGTTTTCACTGTTTTTCAGGCAGGCTAAAAAAGCTATGCAGTAAATACAAGGCTTCTATCAGCAACACTACTTTTGCAAATTCTAGAAATGAATATGGTAATTGGAAATTTTTAAAAATTGATAAACACATGTGAATGAAAAGGAACTGCTGTGAGGCAATTTAAAAAGAGAAAACCATGGAACAAAGAAAAAGCAGCAACAGAAATTTTTTGGCACACAAGCAAGTTTTTTCCTGAGAAGTATATGCATTTACAAAAAGCAGAAAACGTGTAGGAGAAAGAAAGTTGGGAAACATTTGCACCAAGGGACATGTAAGGTTTATCCAGCAACCTCTTTGGAATCAGAAGAGAAGAGATGAGCATTAATTTAGCACTAGCAGGGAACTGGTTTTGATTTCACCAGTCATGCTTATGCTGAACTTAGAAGAAGTTTTGATGGAAGACTTTAGCTGGACTTGACAGCAACAACAGAATAAGAGGTCCCATCCTGCCACATCTGGGAACTCTCCTTAGAGGACTGTGGTCTTAGGACCCAAAACTGTAGGTAGATGTAGGCAATCACTTGCAGCCCATCTGGGTAGATGTCATTTTTCATCTTCTTTGAGTGTCATGAGGTCCTACAATATTTACAGCAGCTCTGCAATATCTCAGTAACTTATGCAGGATTCAGCAAGTTGCTTCGTCTCTCACCCTATAGGTATCCATAGGGAATCTTCTAAAGAAAAGACACTCTTGAATTTCTGTGCTCAAAAACCACAATGCTAGTCCTGACTTAAATACCTTCAGAAAAGGCACAGAACTGCTTGTAAGGATATATTTATGCCAGAAGTTACTTTGGACTCTGATTCCATATGAGAATGTGCTAATCCTTTAACAACATTGTCAGATTTTTAATTAAATTTGTTTAATCCCTTTAGAAGGGAGTCTTATTCAGAAAAGGCATTCCTCTTCCAAAATAAGAGAAACAACCCACAGACCAACTTAGGAGCCAATTATGGCTTGACATTCAAACTCTGCATCTTACCCTAACACTTCCCTTGAGCGTTAAGTGTAAATCTTGGTTCACCTCTTTCTCCTTCCCTTGCAGCCAGTCCTTATCCATGTGAGAGAGATAATTCAATGAGTGGGGGGAGATAACACCTGGCTGAATAAAGACACTGCTTGGGCCTGCTGCAGATGCACAGGGAGAGCTTCCATCCCATCCCATCCCTCCCCTCCACACGTCCTCTGCTGCCACAGCTCCTCCATCAGCCGCCGTCACGACGCGAAGGCACACGAAGCTGGAGCCACCTGCTTGCTCCAATTAATTACAGCTTGCTCTCAAGATTTCTGCTGGGACCCTCCCTTTCCCAGGCGTGCTGAGATGACACCTTATTCGGGGAACTGACCCCACTGTGCCACCTCTTAAATAAGAATAAAACCGGATGCCCTTCCTAAGGAAAACCGCATCATTTCAGCTCCCTCGGAAGTGGCTGGAGACGCCTTTCTCTGCAAATGACTTCACCACTTTGCACAAATAAGGCCGGGAGAGGCTGCAGTGTCAAGAACAGTTGAATTTTCAGCTACTTGCTCCTTAATAAATAATGACAGGCTGCACTTGGAGTTCAGCAAAGAAACTCCGCTGCCTTTCTCCTGCCAGGACGTCTAATGCATAATTACAGGATTGGACACAAAGTTTCCTGACACAGCAAGGTCAGTGCAGTCATGCACTTGAAAAGACAACCTAAGATATTCAGGGTCGACAGCTGATAAGTATTAAACCACTGAGGTGTTATACTCTTGCTTTGTGAGCTCCTCCATTTGTTTGTTTACTGGAGAGGTGTTTTGGGTGAACTGGCAACAAGCACAGTGACTTCTGTGTCTCATTGCAAAATTGTTCATAACTTTGACAAGGGGATTTTTCTGAATGCCTAAAGTGAAAAATAGTAATATAATTTGCCAATTAGAAGCAAAACTTCTGGCTCGCAGCCCAATAAATAGCATGTTACATCTTATTTGTCCTCTCTTCCCAAATATACACGACTAAGGAAGAGTCATGAAGCAAAAAGCCCCCTCACTCTTATGAGGATGCTCATGTAAGCATATGATGTTACAGTTTCTATCACAAAAATATTGAGTCATCTGCCTGATTATTTCCAAATCATTGAAGTAAAATTTCCATCGTCTTCCAGTTCTTCCACAGTTCATCTGAGCCGCTCTGTGATTAGATCCTGGAGTATCATTAACTTGTCACCAGCCTTACAACCTGCTTCAAGCACAGCTTGAAATTGCAGCAGAAAGAACCAACCTGAATTTTGCTGGATTATTCCCAAATTCACTAAACCCTCCTTCTCATCAGCTGCCATGTGATGCTGAACAGTAAAAAGCAGGATAAACCTAATTGCTCCAGTGTTGCTCAGAGCCAACCAGCCAACTGCTCCTTAGGGTTCCTAACAGATACACCCTTCCTTCCCAGGAGAATTCAATGCACTTGTTTACCTTAGAACTAGCATCTGCTAGCTCGTCCCAGATACAAAGAGAAACAGAAAAGGCAAATTAAGTTTGCAAAGGGTTTCAGATTTGTGTCTCTCCCTGGCTTCCAGTCCCTGCCACAGATGTGATGAATTCCAATGCCCTGAGCACTAGGGTTGCAAGGTGAAGTGAAAACAGCTTCATTAGTAGCTCTGCTGCTGGCAGGAAAAGCCCCAGTGTATCTCTCAGTTTAGTCTCCATGGGATAAGAAACCAGAATGGAAATCAGTGTAACCTGCTCCTTTCACAGTGTTTTTGGGAGAGCCACAGAATCCTCCACTTAACAAAACCTTGGGACTATTGCTCTGAAATGCAGTGTTTGGAACTTTGGGAACTTCTGAGCAGAAGTGATGTAGTTTATTCGTTTCTGCCTTTTTTTCAAAATACAAACAGACATCTGAAGTCTGAGGGTCATAAAAGTCACTGAACAAGTGCCACTTTAAGAGATCAACTGCAAATAAAGGAATCTATATCCAGCTGTTAAAATGATGCAGCCCATAAATGCCAAGGAAGAGTGACTGTTTATAAGAATTGTACATCTGCTGCTTCGCTTTTTCCCTCCTATCCTTTCTGGATGCCCTTCAGATGGTTCCTTCTTGTAGGAAAAGGGAAGGAGCAGGGGGAGGGGGAAAAAGAGATGTGAATAAAGAGCTTTAAATCAGAAACATAGGTTCTGAACTCTTTTTGATACAGAACTGTGAGCCTGACAGTTCACTAGCCTGAAACCTGACTTCTCTCTCCCACTCCCAGCAGAAAATGAAGGAGGTGGCAGGTTGCAGTGTTAGCACATTAAAGTGCCTTCTTAATCTATTCTTGCCAAGCAGCTGATTTTGGGTGAACTTGCTGACAGCTCTGTAAACCTTTCTAGACTAATCTCTGCCAGTGAATGACATTCACAAGGGTTAGCTGGCTCAGATTACAACCTTGGGCTGGAACCCCTCTAAAGATTCTCAAATTCAATAACCTACTACGAACAATTCAATTAGAGAATCATCTCCAGTCAGTTTAACTAGAATGTTCTTCACACTAAGTTCTTAAATTCCCTTTTCTTCAATAAATCAGGACATTTATTCTCCCTGTCACACATCATCTACTTGTTATTTGCTTGGCTTAAATATTTCAGCAAGTGCTTTAAAAACCTTTGCTGTTTAAAAATTTAGGAGGTGAATAAATATGCCTGTTTCCTATTTCTTAAGCCCCACTGATGCCAGGCACAGATATTAAAGGCAACACTTTTCTGCTGAGTTCTCACCACAAGAATTATCCATTCACATTGTTGTCAGAGGGCTTAGCACTGGATTGAATCAGTTCAGTGCTCTTAGCACATCATCCCTTTAAACATCTGTAAATGAATAAAGCATATTTGATGAAAATCTGTCACGCATTAGTCATCTGCATTAGCAGGCTTTAAAATTTTAATGAGAATTATGTTAGACTTTAATAACAATAGAGAGCCCAACCTTGTCTGCGTGGAACATAAGGGGACATTTTTTGCACACAGATTAAGGAGTTTTAAATGTATGAACTGCACAGCAGAGCTTACACCAGTGATGGTGAAGAAAAACATTCATGGTCTACAAACTATTCACAGGATACAAAAAACACAAGGATGAGGAAGGAAAATTAATGAAAAGTATGTACAAGGAAATGTATGTATAAAGGATTTATTCACCTTGAAAAGAGAGGAAGAATAATATTTTTTTCAGGGAGATCTGCCCACAACTTATTAAAGTCCCATGAAAATCCTATATGCCTAAAGCTGGGTACACCTGGACATTTGATTAGGGCTCAGTTCAGTCAAAATGGAAATTTAAGAATCACTTTTTGGAAAAAGGCAACTCTATTAAGGCCAAGGAATTATCCTGGCCTAAGAATTGGACCTGTTATACTCTTTTCCCAGTCTCCTCGGATTTGTTTCCTTATAACTGTGGGTCCCTGAAAAATATCCCTCATTAACAGATTAATGAGTCAGATTCTAGGACAAAAACTTAAACCAAGCCCCCATGAGATTTTAGCAAGAGCATAAGGTGAATATCAGTGACTTCTGCCCCCTTTACCCAGTTGCAAACTATCCATGAGCTCCAGCAGTGGGTTAAAACAGAACCACAACCATCTCTGAAGTCTGTTAAACAGCAGAATGTTTTTCATGTTCCCCTTCCTGCTGAGATCAGTCAGAAAGACAAACAGCAGCCCACTGTTACCAGCCAACAATCCTTTGATGGAGCTTCACAGCCTGCAAGGGCTTTGCCCAGCACGTGCCTTTGCAAAGTACCTGTCAGCCACCTCCTGAATTCGTGCTTCCACGTAGGAAAAACACTATTGAAAGGTTTGTTTCACTACAGAGCAGACAATGAACAGTAATTTAGGAGCCTGTCTGGGTAAACCAGACCTGCTAGAAATGAAAAATGACGTTCCTGATACAAGGTAATTACTGTAGTTCCAGCCATCCAGTCAGGAGCGAGGTACAAGGGAACGCTTCCCGCATTTCATTTCCCACAAAATCACAGATATTAATTAACCTGGCTTTTCAGAAAGGTGCTGCTGTTGACATTTGGACACATGCAGATTTTACAGAGGTTTGTAACCATCTGCTTTTTGAAAGCTGACTCTGGTCTCTGTGCCCTGACTGAATGGCCATGCAGTGCAGCATTTAACTGCTGAGAGATAGAACCATTTTTTTCTTCCTTCATCCCAGATATTTAACAGCTGTAGTAAGGGAGCAAACCCTGGCTCAGATAAGTCTGCTGACTTTTCAGCAGCAGTAACAATTTCTGTGGGCATTAGCCAGGGGAAATAAATAAGGAGCAGATTAAGGGCTCATGGCCAAGCTGATTTTCTGATTAGAAAGTAGAGGAGGTGGTTTAGATGACTGGATTTATGTGAACCTTCGTTTGAATAATGAAGCACCAGGAAAACTGTGATGCACTGCAAGATTGGGAAACTCTATGGACATTTTTTTCTCCCCAAATGTTGGCTTCAGCAGCCAGGGAGCTGCACACTGAAAGTCCTTGCTGAAAATAACTGAATATCCCCTTGCCTCTCATTAGTGCTCCTCACAATTCCCTTTTATGATCTTTCCACCATACTTACAAGTGTCTGGCTGTTAATAAGCATTGTCACTCCAATTATTATGTCTCAGATAAATACATTGCAATAATTAATAGAGAGTAACAATTTGATTCTGAAGATATTGGCTTGCCCCAATATGAAAAAATGACTTGAGTGTCACTGCAAGCTCAGCTAGTCCTCCGTTAGATTATACATGCAGTTCATATGGGGAATTGTAAAATTATATTCATTAGCCTGCAGTTCAGAAATGAAGCTGGTAAACCAACTTTATCTGCTCTCTGTGGGGTGAAGAGACTTTTGATAACAGCTTTTTAATTAGATGAGGCTCCTTAGCATCAGCATGCAGATAAGTGGGAACTGCATGAATTACCTACACTTTGTAGAAGGAGATCCTTTGATTTGGAATACAACAGCAACAAAAAGATTTTAACATCAAAAGTACTGGGGACAAGACTGCTTGTGAGTAATAGCATCTGTATAAATTATAGCAGGAACAGCTGCAGCAGAGATGAATGCCTGTAAAAATGAGCCTACCAGAAGAAGTCTGTTCACATCAAAACCCAGAAAAATCCAGTGCCAAGTGAATATTAAAACTTCCAGCCAGTTCCCACTCGGATAAGAGCCACCTCACACTCACTTTTGCTTATGGGACCTTGATTATAAAACATTTATCACATTTTCATCCCTTGTTAAATGATTTCTTCCAGGGGAGTTCTTTATTGGCAAGCATATCTGGTGCTTCCATATGCCAGGCGGGCAGGAAAAACTGCAGGAGAATGGAAAGGCTGAATATTTCTTTCGGTCCCTGGTTGCACTGCTTTATGCTTCTGGAGCACTCAGAGAAAGATGGGAGGTTTAAATAAAGCTATTTCCAAGAAAATGGCTGCTAAATTTCCCCTTTTGAACCTGCAAGTCACATAATTTCCCAGGTGGGAGGGAACCAAGAGCCAAGCTCAGTGGGCCCCACAGGAGCACTGAAACTGGGCTCCTGAGAAAACCCAGCTTCCCCACGACGGGTTTTATTCACATCTGAGACCTGAGGCTTTCACAGATGCCAGACAGTCTTTCTTTGCTGCTCTCTCTCTGTAGAGAGAGCAGGAAAATCAAGCTATGGGCCAAGAGGATGACTGAAAAGGCCCCCGTGGGAATAGGAAAGGGTCTCGCTCTTTGCCTCTGGAGTTTTGATAGATGATTGCTCTCAGTGCTGGCTTTGAAACTCCTGTTTGCTAACACATGGAGCTTGTCAGGGTCTGGGCAGTCACTCAGAATCAGGAGATTGCTGCATTTGTCTTTGCCTCTGAAGATTTTGATAAGAACCCATCTTTTTCTACGAGGTAAGTACACGCACACCGAATCGTGCATCTGGTGTGTATTTTCCCTCAGCAGTCACTGAGTGCACCCCAAGCTTCCCTCTAAACTCTCTCTCATCATCTCCACGCTCTATGTGCAGAGATAATGGGCTTCTGGCACTCAAGGTCAGAGCTCCCATTTCCACAGGGAGTGTCCAAGGGCAGCATTTCCAGGTCACTCATCATTCACTGCGGTTGCCTCTGTCAGACTCTCCTGGCTGGAGGAAACCTTAGCTGTGCCTCACCTACCAGTGCTGGTGCTCTGAAAACAGAATAGAACGTTCCTGCTGCCAAACTTGTAACCTGGCACAAACCCTGTGCCCACAGAGATTGGAATCTCCCTGGGTAAAGGCTGCCACACGACTCCTCACCGAGGCCCTCGGTGTTGTTATCAAGTTCTGCTGAAGATTCTGTAATACTCCCCTGTCTGCTCAACACTGAATTTTATTAGAAAAGGTCTTGCCTGGGTTTGAAGTAATTGTGGGGGGAGAGCAGGCAAGCAGAGGAGCACACACCTTTCTGAACAAAGACAGTTATTTTACATACCACACAGCACCATTGTAATTTAAATGATGTCGGATGTAGCTCTTAGGAGCTCTGTGCTCCAAGAAATAAACTTCCAGACAGTTTTAATACCATTCAGTTGTCAAACAAAGTAGTAATTTGCATAATAGCGTACTGCTATGTCTGTGAAAGTCCCAACCCTTCCATAAGGCTCCTTGGCATAACACTTCTGCCTCCAGGAATATTTACATTATTTTATTCAGTACAATGCAGCTCTGTGGGTGCCAGTGGATTGAGCTGTCCCAAATGTATTTTCCTTGAAAATATGGAAGCCTTCTGTGCTTTTCTGACAGAAGAAACTTGATCACCTGGCCTCAGAAGATTTGCAGAAGCTCACTGTTGGCTCCAGCACACACCACAGCTCCTGCCTGCCAGCCCAGTTATGGAAATGGCTTGCATGCATTCTCCTGCTTCTCAGCAAGTGAGAAGCAATGAGCAAGAAAGGGAATAATAAAATCCTGAATTTGATTCCTATTTTGCACACTAATGCTGCTTTGTAACCCACATCCCCTCGTGCCTCCAAGTGCACTGGGACTAAAGGGGTTTTTGTTCAAGGGGTCAGCAGAGAGGTGTGACAGCACTGCCCACACCCCCAACAGCTGGCTTTTATTACAATATCAATTAATCTGATTAACATCTGCACTCCAAGCATCCATAAACTCTGCAAGGGCTCTTTTCTCCAGCAGCATAATCTGAAGAAAAATAATTAAAAAAAAAAAAAAGAGTGCCTGCAAGAGAACTGAAATCCCCCTGGTTTTGGGAAGCAGGGCTTGCACTCACACTGTTAGTGCTGGTTCAAGGGCAGGGTGAGCCCTGGTGCCTTGTGCACACACTGCAGGAGAAACTCTTCTGCACTGAGCAAGAATGACTGCAAAATGTGACTGGGAGGGGGTTCTAAGAGGTGAGGTAAAACCTGAGGAACTCAGCAGCAAGAGGAGATTTTATGACCAGCAGTGACTTTCCGAAGCTCACACATTCTGTTTGCACAAATCTCAACAGCCTGGTTGCCCCAGCCCATTTTAAGACCCCAAAGAATTGCATCTGCAAGCTCTGGATTGTGGGATCATCCAGCCATTCACAGTGCTTCTCTTTTCACTTGAGCATTACATTAGGACAGCTCCCTCCCCATCCCCCCAAAAAGCTACAGTTCAGCTTGTGGAAAATCATCTAGAACACTTATAAAATGATGTGTGCACATGATCAGGCAAGAACAGTCCCACTATAGGATTGAAGCTCAGCTATCTCAGTGTTTACTTTGATGAAAACCTAATCCTTGTTCTTCCCTCAGCAGGGCTGTCTTGGCTCAGTCTCTCTGTTTTGATAACCTTGATGAGAACACAAGTAGCTGCAGCTCACAACTTTCCAGTGTGTGTGTTGTTTTGTTAGGTTTATGCTGAGCATTTAAAGAAGTACTGCAGTCATTAATGAACAGAATTTCAATCTACCATCATCTAGTCATGTAAGTGGGGGAGCTTTTTGCTTTTCTGCTGTTAAAACCCCCACCCCTCATTTTTTATATTGGCTCCCAGATATTATAATGACTGGCCTTGCATGTGGAGTATTATTTTACAGTACTACATCTTGCTCAATTCAGTCTTCAGTTTCAGGAGCTGAAGCTCAAGTCCTCACTCTAAAGCTAAATGAAGCCATATTTTAATTTTCCTCATTGGACAACCCTTTAACCACCTTCAGGAGAAAGACATCTTAAAATGCCCAAAGGTTTTCAAAAACAGGACAAATAAAGCCAAGAAGACAAAAGAAATAGGAACACTAACATTTTCAGCCTCTGTCCCTTTAAATCAGCCCTTACAATAAAAACAGAGCTCTAACTAGTACAAATATTTATTTTTCATGTTGATAATTCTTACAGAGTTCATTGTGTTTAGCACTGAGGAGACACTAAGAGAGACCTTGAAAGTGAATTGAACTTGTGTCTTCAGGTGCTAAATCTCTCCTATACCTCAGCATGGATTACCCATACAAGGAAGCACCAGGAATCCACACTTAAGTAAATCATCTCACTTTGGAGGAAATTCTCTCTTTGCCAGGGAAACAGGAGTATTTACTTTAGTAGATACAACTTCTTTCATTTTCATCCTTTCTAATTTCCCCAGAAAGGTGGGAGATCACAATGTCACTCAGGCTCCCATTTCCTGGACAAGCTCATACATGTGAAAAAAAAAAGGATTCAGAGTTCACAGTCTTAGTACATCAAAATTTCAGTGTCAGAACACACTGGAAGAAGAAAACTCAAACTTGAAATAAAAATTTTTATCACTTCCTTACTATCCCCACTAAAAACTGCAGTGATGTTCTTTTCTTTCTCCCTTTTTGTCTCTTACTGTTTGTGGAGATGGCAAAGGTGAAACTGATGCAATTATCAAATAAAAATTGTGGTTTAGCTATTTTGCAAGGTCACCTAAACCTTGGAAGAGCTGATGCTTTGGTACAGACAGAAATAGATGAATCAACACGCAGTCATTTTTCAGAATGTTCAGCTATGAATTGGTGATTAACCTTTGAAACTACGAGGGAAAGTGGCTGGTTCTCAGTCTCATTGCCTTCAAATCAAAGCTGCTCATCCTTCTGTAGCACCTGCTATAGCTGAGACCAAGCTACTGTGTTCCACACAGGACTATCTGTCTGAAATTCTTCATCCCATTCCTTGTACCACAAAAGCATTTAATCTCTTTCAGCTGAAACTCTGGCAACCAGTGAATAACATTTCCAGTACCCACAAGCCCGGATTTTAGTGCTCAACTCACAACCTCGTTTCATCTTTCCTTAATCCTGTGTGGAGAAATTGCAGTGTGTTGGTGTTGCCCCCATCCCAAGGCTCTAGAAACAGTGCACTTGTCTTGAATTCTCAAATTTTGTAATGCTTTTTGTCAGGTTACACACATATCATCCTCACCTGGGTGGAAATCATTCCAACTGGCAGGGAAAGAGAAGCAGCACTGAGTGGGCATGGAACAGAATAGTGGAAGCAACATCCAATGTTGGCACAAAGCACTATCCATCCTCTGTAAGTTTAGAAAACACTATTCACGAGTGGCAAACTGATCCTACTCCTCGCTGGCATTTGTTGGTTTTTGGTCTACTTGGTCTTCATGGAAATGCCACAGAGATTTCAGATTTGCAATGAAGTATGAGGACTTGCTCTTTACACATATACTTGCCCTTCTTGAATTTTGTAAGAGAGAGAAGTAAGTTTGGTGTCAAAACAATTCTCCAGAGCTGATGAAAAGGACAGATTGTCACTACAGTCTCAGGTATGATTGCTCAGTGCTTCCAACTGCTGTCAGAAAACCAGAGAGAAGTGCTCTTCATGGATTTCCACTCTACCATGTGGCTTTAGATCTAAGTCTCTGCTCAGCTGAAAAGAAATATTTACACAGGGGATCATGTTTCTGCAAGATACATATCTTTTCCAAACCAGGAATGCATGGTACATCCAGAAGTTACTTGTAATTTGTAATTTGTGGCCATTGTTTTTAATCCATGCCTCCTTCAAAGATTAAAACTGCAGAATTCCTTATGAGATGACTAACCCTAGTTACATGGTGATTATGAGTCTGTCCATGGATGTACTGGCATGGTGCTCCAGGATTTGCCTATTGTTTATTTTGGAAAAAAAAAGCAAACATACAGCAAATACCCTTGGCATAACTCCCATGACAAACTTAGTTTTCTGGGATAGAAGCCAGAGTGAAGGATCTGCTTTTTACTTGACCTTGAAGAAGACACTTGACCTTTGAGTAGCCACACTAGAAAACCAGGTTAAGGGAAGAACTTTAATGAGAATCAGATGCTGTATCTGAATTTTTCTGAGTTCATGAATTATAGATACCCCAGCAGCAGAGGTGGTATCCAACTTATAATTTCATTTCAATTGCTATTTCAGAGTCCTCTTCCAGCACACAGAGATCCAGTGGGAATCTGAACAACTTTTATGAGGAGTTCTTTTTGTTACATTTGAATACCAAATAATTCACCGATTTGATTCACACATCAGATAAAAACCTCCAGGTCTGATTCTTCTTCAGCTACCACAGCAGGTAGTCTCATATTTAAATACCATTATTATTGCTGGGTGCCATGTTTTACTAGTATATAGATGGTTAAGGAAATTATAGGACAGCTGAAAGCTATTTTGTCTTGGAAATCATGCTTAGCCTTGCTTGAAACTTCCCCCAGCTTTGATGGATGTTTTAAAAAATACAGTCAACCTCTAAAATATTAAATATAGGCAGCCACTACACAGCCTTTTCATGTGTTTGGTGGAAGATTGAAAAAAAAAAATAAATCCCACCTCTATTATTTTATAGAATCTGTTGCTGACTACATCAGGTGGAAAAATGCTTTTCCTGCCTGTAAAACTTGTGCTGTGCAATTCTGCTTGACTAAAACAAGACAGAGCGTGTTGGCTGACACCAAAAGTGACTGTTTGCATCGAGCCTTTTCTCCTCAGGAGGCAGGCAGGTATTGGCCCTGTCTGACAGCACCTTTTGCTGCTTTTCTGCCTCTGGAGTTGCTGGTTGGGATGGAGAGGCAGCCCCGTGGAGCTGATGGCCTGACGCACTTCGGCGCAACCCGCGGCACGGGGGATGCTGTGCACCAGCACAGAGCTGCAGCTCCAGCCTCAGACCTCACAAGCCCCAGAACTGCCTCCTAAATTATTTATTTCTCACATCAAGCTAAATAACAATGTGGGGAAGGATTTGGTGTCATGATGCAGAGTGATTTAACAGAGCTAACAGTATGGCTACAAGCTCTGCTGGGGCTCTTCAGCGGAGGTGAACGTTTTGCTGCTCAGTTAATGGTTACAGGCAGTTATTCATGAGGCTGTCATGAATAAAATCTCTGCAATCTACTAATTTTTAGACATATAATCTGTGCTATGGACAAAAATACCGCTTTCCGGACCAGGTGATAGGAGCACAAGTTTACTTTGGTTTTGTTTTGCTGAGAAACTGGCGTTCTTGTTGTTTGGATCAACCCTAATGAAACATCTGCTAGGTTTTAATTAAAATAAAATGGAATGCAGTTGCATGAACAGGTGGAAGGAGAAGATGATATACCATAGAGCTCAAATCCCTCCATGTGTTCAGAGACTTTGCAAAGTCCCAGCTATAGCATCCATAAAACAGCGATGGAGTGTGTCAAGAACATTTTGATTGCGCACACGAGTCTGGTTAAAAAGGCATCTACTTAGTTAGGAAACAGCAGAAAGATAATATTCCAGCAGCCCTACATTACATCCAGGCAATGACTGGTGTAATGGTTTCTCCCTTCTGATGTCCTACATGGTGGTATTTTCCAGTTGTGAGAATCTGGACTATTCAAATAATCCACAATAAAACGTTAGACATCGAAACAACAGCCAGACATCAAAATACGTGAAGCATATAATGACTAAGGTATTAAAAAAATCCCAAACCAACCAAAACCCCGACTGCTGTTCCTATCCTGTGCCCATCCCCTTGTTACAAAGAGCCACCCCAAGAGGCAGGAGGTTCTGCTCCTCGAGCCAGCTGCCAAACAGAGCAGGGCAGGATTAGCTGCTTCATTTCATATTTTGTTTAGGCATAGAAGGGAGGTGGTGCTCCTCAACAGCCTGCTGCCTCCTGAACTTGGCACAGGAGTAACTACCATCTGCCTGGGGAAGAAAATGGAAGGTAATGACGGGTCAAGTCACGCTCCACACAACCCTGACCCTGGCATGAGACATGCGTGGTGAGTGCCCGGTGTAAGAGCCAGTTCCAGGGCTATCATTTATGGGCAATTTAAGTTTTCAACGACATAAGTGATCTTAGTGGGCTAGAAAATCTGGCCCTTTGCCAAGGAATGCTTAATACTGATTGCTTTAAATTAGGTCTGTCCTTTAAGCATTGGCTGTTATGCATTTACTGTCAGCAAGCCTATGAGTGTTCATCTATTATTACTTTGGTGGGTACTTTCTTCTAAAACTATAGCTCTAGAACTCACTAACTATCTAAATATCCCATATGAAATCTGAAAGCCCCCTCATTTCCCTCTGAAAAAAACTCATGTCATGAACTTTTCCTGCTGGAAATAAGCTACTGCAGAGATCCTTAGTATGCACCATGTTCATCACTAGATAGAAACTATTTAGTGCATGGGTTATTTATCTTCAATAAACTTTACAGTTTACCAGGTTGAAACAGTTCAGTGTTATAAAATACTTATGCAAGAGTTGTTTCTGTACACAATCACCCACTATTTTTTGAGATACAACACATAAAGCCTTTCTGATTTTTTGCTTTTGAGATATTAAAAACTCTCCAAGAACTAATGGTGTGTGAAATTTCAGTTCAGTATCAAAGAATAGGGGAAAGCACATACTGCAAGGATTGTAATTGTGTACAGTAAAAGGTGACAGATGGAGTTGGAAGTTTGACCTGCTGCCTCCCCTGCTAATTCTGCTTGCTGTATGCTTTGTACAGTGGGTTAATACCGTTGTCTCCTGTAAAACAAGGACTTTTTCTGACATGCTCAGCTCAGCAATTTGGAAAAACTCCTGCAATTTGTGCTTTGATTTAGAAAATGAAAGAGCAGCGGTATTTTAAGAGGAGTCTGTGTAAAAACACACAAAAATTGGGGAAAGTTTTGCTTTCCAGGGGATGCAGGGCACTGCTCCCAGGCAGTGAAGCCTAACGAGGCACAAGCCTGACAGGAACTGGGAATTGAAATAACTTCAGAACTGTAAAAAAGAGCATCAGGAAGAAAGGATGACCTTGCTATGAGCCAGAACTTCACCTACCAAAACATGTGCTGTCCTATGCAAGGGCAAGGGACTCACCAGATCTAACTAATTAGAACAGATAATTTAGCACGTTTAAAAGCATCTGTCTGTGTGGTTTCAGTCCACCAGATCATCCATAAACAAAGCATTTGGAAGGTGGGTGGATTCTGACCTCCCATATTGAAGGCTATTTCAATAACTTTTCTTGTAATAATTTCACCTTCCATATGGAATTTGTTGAGTTTTGGATACATCTCTCAAACAAAGCAGGCTGCTCTAGCAAAACAGGTCTTTGCAGAGTTAGAGCCATGTTTTCTTTCACTCTTTTCCATCTACATTTTTAAATCACATCTTCCCTGACAGCTACAGTGATTGATTTTCCACTGGTTCAGATGCAAAAAGCAATGTTTGATCCGGAAAATCCATTTAACAAGGGTTTGGGGTGGGGTGGTTTTTGGTTCTGTATTTTTAATCAGTTTGTGCTGTCACAAAATGTAATACACATTTTTACATGTCACAGTTTGTTTCTGAACATGAATCACCTTCCACATTAAACAAGAGAAGTTTCTCAAGAAAACTTAAAAACTATTATGAAGTACTAAGTTGCACACTGAGATAGGATTATAGTTCCTAGATAAGTACCTTTAAAGATCTGGGCTTGTGTGATCCAGATCTTTTGATATCCTGGCCTGCCTGCATTTGCTATATTCACCTGTGCTTTGTACAACCACCGTGTTACAAACCTTTTCAGAACTGCCATCATCATTATTAACAACATAGACAAAAAAGCACCAAGATTTTGTTCTTTTGTGGTCGTTTGCTGTAACAATTTGTGAAGCCAAACGTTCAAGGACAGAAAGAATCAGGTAAAATAATAATTATGGGGCAAGAGAGGAAGGGCAGGGAAGTCCAGCAAAACACTTTTTGAGATGTGATGCCTGGCACTAAATCTGAGTTTCTGTAAAGGTGAAAGGACATGAAGCAATACAAAGCAAAGACACCTCACATTGCACAGATACAGACTCAGATCTGGCTGCTGTTAGAAAAGAAGGTGGCCAAGGTATACAACAACACATGGGCATGAGACAGGAGTACAGAGAGGAAAAGTTGAGTATTGGGTCCAATTTCATTTTTATGGCATTTACATGACCCAAGTTCTCTGCTTCCATCCTGTAGTTTGGTCTTGCAAGGTTAAAAAAGAAAAACCCTATTGGCTTTCTGATATTGTGGGGGAAAACCACTTTTGGACTCAATTTGAATACGTAACTTATGGGCAAGTTTTGGGATTTGTGGGAAGCACAAAGGGCTGCAAATGTTTCACAAGTCAGAGATTAAGTTTACTCAGTGAGACTGAAGTGGTTTAGGACACTTTGCCAGTGAAGACTTGATTCCCTTCTCTCACCAGCTTTAATAGTGACAGGGAAGTGAATCCCCAGTGTGCCTTGTCACTGACCTATCAGGCAAATTTAATGAGCTTTCCTCTTAAATATTATATTGCACAGGGCCTTGAGACATCTTTTCTTACTTACAACCTGTCCCAGTCTGGGCTGGCCCTTTCATACTTTGCCCATGTTCCTCTTCCAGTCCCATTCCCAGAGCTACAAACATGGAATGTGGCACTCAGGAGCACAGGTAGCTCCTCCCTTCCCCAGTGAGCTCAGCGTGAGCTTTACTTACACCACAGCTTCCCAGCTGCATTTAAAAAAAAAAAAAAAATCTTCAACACTTGCAATTCCCAAACTAACACTTAATTTTACTAAATCAGGACAGATTGCCCTACTTTTTTTACATCCTAGTAATTGTCCATTAATAAATCCTACTCCTGCTCAGCCCTATCCTTCAGTTACCCAGCAGCATCGCCGGCACCAGCAAGATTAAATTCAGAATTGTTCCCAGGAGGGCAATAAGCAGGAAGCAAGTTTTTGCCCTTGGCAGGCATCAGTGATAATAGTGAGTGGTAAGGTGCTGACCTACATCCATCTCAGAAACACGTGAGCTAAGGAAAGCCTTGAATGCCAGCACTTTGATCTGTTCACAGGTATCAGAATGTCACATATTTGGAATTAGAGCCAACTCTGCGTGGTTATTTTAGTGCCATTAGGTGTGGGAGCCAGGGAAACTGCTGCATAAGTAAACAAGCCAACTGGTCACTGACCATAGGTGGCTGTAGAGAGGAGCAAGGGCAAAGGAAAATGATACATCTGAGGATCAACATCACAAAACTGGACTGAGAACGAAGAGAGGTGTGGAGGGTGAAAGGGGCCTGGTGCTGGAGACACACACGTGGATCCTCCCTCAGTGGCTGGATGTGGTTGGAGGGCAGAGCTTCCTTGGAGCTCTGGAGCTGCTCAAGAGCTAAGGGAATTAGGATGATTTGGTTTTCCTATAGCTGCCTTAGTGGTGGTACAGAATATTGCCTGTTAAACTGCAGCCTCACTATCTGCTCACTGAATTCTCTTCATGCTTATCAGTCAAAAGTGATGGAGGTTCAGTGTCCTTGAGTAAGATCTGCATCAAGACTAACTGGATTTTGTTCCCTTTGTACCAAACTCAAGGGGGATCACACTTTGGGGCTTACATTTTTGCTCAAACTAAACTATTCTTTGTCCTGTGGAAGTTACAACTGAAGCAGAAAAAAAACCCCCTTCACATTAAACCATGGCTGGAAACAGTTCACAAGCCCTCTCGTGGTGCTGGCTGTCAGCTGCACTTCAGAGGCATCAGGTCCCTGCAAAGATGCAGAACAAAAGCTCTGCCTGCAGAACAGAAGCTCGGGGGAGGCAGCACTTGGTCTGAAGTGCCTCTGTGCCCCTCTCATCTGCAGCGTGCAGAGAGCAAAAGATGCAGGAGAAGCAGATCCTTTGCAAGCCCTTGTCCCCATTCTAACCACGAGTGCCCTGCCCTCCAAGGGACGAGCACTTCCTTTTCTAAAATGATTGTTTAACAGCTATTTATAAGTTTGCTTTGTTTACAGCTCTCTTCTCTTTCCTTGTCCTCCCTTGAGCAAACAGTTTCTCTCTCTCCGTTTGGTTTCACCAGCTTTCAAAAGGAAACCTTTAAAAGGGCACCACGACCTCCACATTTGTGTTGGCTTCTTCAAATCTACTTAGACAAACTGATTTCAGGATATGTCAGGACAAATCAATTTTTGTCAGAAGACAACTTAATTTTGGACTGTATTTATCCAGGAGACTCAGAATAACCCTGGTTTAAAACAAACCAATTTTTTTTCCTTGGGGTAGTAAAGAACTCGTATTAAATGCCACACGTTCACAAAGCCAAAGTCACCATCCCATTCTCAGTATGTCACTGGAATCTCTATCTAAGTTGCTGAGAGCCCAGAAGAGAAGTTACAAATCAAGGTCCAGCTGGGAAAGTTATTTTTTTTTTCAAAACTGAAAGATGGTAATAGAGAGATAATATTTCCTTCAGGAAGAAAGCTTTGGAGCAAGTGTCATCCATTTGATCAGCCTGCTGTCTGCTCTGTCTGCCTCTCCTCCTATGAAAGGCTAATAAAAATTATTTCTTTAGAGACTGCACACATGGTAAGTGCAACAGAGCTGCAGACCTCTAGTGAATGTGCTTATCAGCCACTTACAAAGGGCTTGGAAGTGAACAAGCCCTGACTTCATCAGCAGATTGAGAACAATTCAAGCACTTTAGCCCTGCAAGCATTAAAATTGTACATCCATGGCACAAAGAAGAGATACAGCAACATGTATTTATATTTCCTTTCATACAAGGAGTCCAACTTATTTTTATCTTCTTATCTGCTTTGCAGCATCTCACACAGAGGAGTTTTTGAAAAAAGTTACTACACCCCCAACTTCTTGAGTGACATTTGTCGACCTGACTGGTGCTAAATTATCACTTTTTATTTCGAATTTGAGGGGAAAACGACAGAAATAACCTAATAAGAGGAACTCATTACAAGTTCTTGAGAAGAGGATCAGAAATGCTGTAGAAATGCCTTATCCCAGGGTAGAACAGGTGGGCAGAACTGCGTCTCATAAACTGAACGTGACAGGTATTGCCACCAGTGGAGCTGAGTGTTGAGTCTGAGGGCTCCCACGAGTCAGCACTACAACAGCTCTTCCAGGCAGAGACATGCAGTGCAGCAACATTTAGATTAGATTCTAAATTTAATGCACTCCTCCTCCAACCAGATTCTGCAGTTCCTACACGCTCAGGTGAATTCATCCAGCAAGAGCAGCTGGCTCCTGGCAAGAGGTTTGCCCTTCTTGGGTTATACTCTTAGTCTCTGGCCCACTGTGCTTCTTGTTCACCACTGCATTTTCCAGGAATTTTCTGTTATTCCACCCCAGAGCATTTACAGTCATTGTCTCACATTTATATCCACGGAGGAGACAAAGAACCCATGAAAAATTAAAGTGTCTGATGCTCCCAAAGATGATCTTAAATTAAGGAGCTTTCCCAGAGCAAGCACCGTATTTGCCATGGCACTGACACTCAGAAGACACTTCCTCTAGAATGTATTACACAATATTAATTTAAACTAAAGGTCATGCTGAACTAAAGAAGAAAAATGAGCGGGGATGAGGAGTGGAGAAGTGGTACAGAGAGCAGCATTCTGGCCACCACACAAAGGACTCTTCAGCTGAAGACTGTTGTATTTATGTGCTGTTTTTCTCACTAGTGAATGTCACCAGTCCTAAGCAGAGCAGCTTAGCAGCGAGCTCCAGGCATCCATTTCCATTCAATTGTTGGAAGAGAGAAGGAGAGAGCAGAAAAAAAAAATAATCGAAAAGGGAAGTAGGAAGAGAGATTGCTTCTCAAAAATTAACGTACAAGAGAGTAATCAAACCACACAAATACAGTCATGCTGCTGTCAGCCCACAGCTGCTCCTTTTGGTAACTCATGCTCTCAGCCTTTCTCTTCACATGGGCTTGAAGAGAGAGAAAGAAGTCACCTATCATTTAACAACTTGTTCTATTTGGTCATTATGCTCACCTTTTAAAATCAAAAAGTGTACACAACCCATTTTAAATTTATTTTGATTTCTTCTTTAGCTCTTGGGCCTTTCAAGTTCCCTTGAAGTGAGTGAAGTTCATCCCAAAGCCAGGAAAAATTTGATATGCACTTCTGGGAGATCATACTAGTGGGACACTCCTGGGAAGTGCAAGTGGCCTTACTTCCCTTTTTAATAGCCACCAGCAGTTTGTAAAACTCATCAGGGACTGCAAGCAACACATTTGCTGAGCAAGGCTCCCTAAAATACCTTTTCCATGCTGGAGCCTTTCCAGGCAAGTGCCAGTATAAGTCTGCTAGTCACTGTCAC
>JAWWLV010000038.1:8150164-8174433 GCA_035041135.1 Platyrinchus mystaceus | reverse complement strand
AACAGCTCACAGTGACAAACCCCAAGCAGCACCACGAGGGCTGGGAACCACAATAGCAAACGTGAAGCCGCAGAAGGCAGGGATATTTTAACATCATTTCCATGGCAAGCTGGTCACTTGGTATTTTCTCAGCAGGTTACAACTTAAACTAAAGGGTGGATGCAAGTGAGCTCGTAGATGGAAACGGAGGAGGAAGGGAAACAAATACAAAATCCCAAGCAAATCAGACCTGATGCAACCAATTCCCAACCAAACACTACTTCCACTGGGGCAACTATCATTTAATCCTCCAATCTCCATAGGAAGGCAGTCTGTAAATTCAGTTGCATACATACATATGCACACCCACATTCACATAAATCCTTGTGTGCCAACAAGGAACATGAATATCTGCAGCTTCAGTAATTCCTTGCCCTGCTGGCAAGAGAAGAATAATTTGTTGTTATTTGTGTCTATGACAAGCCATTTATTTACACACAGCTTTTTTTTCATGCTGCCCTTTTTTTTTCCGTCTCACCTGAAGTTTTGCCTTTGCTGTATAGTTTTTCATTTATGATAATTATTTTAATTCTGAAGTTAGCTTTAGGGTAGACAATCTTACAGAATATAAATGAAGCCTGTGACCACTTGAGGTCATTAGACACTTCATGACAAGAAAGTTATTTGTGAACAAAACTTGGTTCTCTCTGCCTGCAAGGAATAAGTGCATCCCTGAATAGACCAAAACAAAAAACCAAACCAACCCCCCAAATAAAACAGAAAATCTCCACCCCAGCTGTAAGAGCATAGGAAAAGGTTCAACTGAGAAAAAGGGAAAGATTTGTGTCTGCATTACTTCTGAAATAACAAGTTCTCTGGGTTATCCACTCACAAGTGTCAGGGAACTATGCCTTGTTTCTCCCTCACTTCAGGATAATAATCTGTAGTTATGTCCTTCTGGAATGGGATCATCAACTAACAAGCTGGTCATTTTGTTCTAGTGGAAACCATCAGCCAGATTTGCTCAACCTGCATAAAACATCTTTATTGATTCCTCATTATTACAAGAAGGAAATCTTCTGAAAAGAGCTTGTTAAAGGAAACTGCCAGTTCAGACATTCACCTTCATGACAATTACTCTGATGAAAGTCCCTTTTTCCTCCAGAAGAAAGTGGAGAAAGTAATAAACATACAAGCTTAGCTTGGTAGCCATACTACGGGCACTTAGGTTATCAATATTAATGAGTACTGATGACTGACTGAGAAGAAAAAACACCCAGAGCAGCTTCTCAGCCCCCCAGTTTCTTGGAAGGTCTAAGAGGGCCCAATTTGACTCCCCACTAGGCAAGATCTGTACGTACAGATGTCACAAAGCAAACCAGTGGGCTGCTCAAGGAGCTCAATTCCCTGTATTATTTTGGCATTAATTTGTCTCCCTAAATGAAGGAAGTGGGCCATTCTCCACCACAGAAGTAGAATGGGTTACAAAAAATTGGATCCTTGAAATTCTTGGCAAAGCAACAGGAATTATTTTCTGTAGAATGAGGATGTCTAAAATTAATGTCCTCCTGGAAAAGCCCCACCCTCCTCAAAACTGACATAATTAGGGCTTCACCAAGTGAACCCAGATGGCTCTGAAGTCCATTCTTAACCTGAGTGTCCTCCCTCTGGTTTTATGATTGTGTACAACTGGAATTGTTTCGTTCATCCATGCAGCCTGTGATCTTGAAGGCCTTGCACCCTAAGTGCAGAACTCCTTCATGCCTTCTGCACACTTCCACACTCCCTCCCCTTGGAAACCTCCCTGCCCTGTGTCCCCTTCCCTCCCCACCAGGATCTGTCTGAACCTGCCCTTTTGCCCAGCTTCTGGTCTGCAGGAAATCTCTTTTCCAGCAAGTGTGGTGTTGATTTCCATACCCCTTTCAGCATCTCCTGCCTCGGAAAATCCGTTCCTTAAGAAAACAGGAGACAGTGGCACCGTGCTTAAAGGGTGCTAATGGTCGGTAGGGGACTGACTGCTCCCGATAATGAGAGGGAAGGTGGAACCTGCTTCAACTTTTGCAGCTCTTCGGGGAAGTGTTGTTGTTTCCTCTCGTTAAATAAATTTTGAAGAGACGACAGGTGAACTCCAACTGCAACTCCCTCTGTAGGCAATAAAGCATCTGATGGAATTTCTGCACATCTGTGAGTGAAGTGATATGGATTAATCAACATACATCACCAACTACATGGAAGGTATTAAAGCCTCCCTTGGACTGCCGTGTGAGAACATCCTCTTGACGTTATTTTGATATTCATATCTCATCCTTTATTTGTTCCTCAGCTCTTGGGGTGATGGATGAAGATTACAAAAAAACATATCTCGGTGGAGAATTTTTCTTTGAAAGTACTTGCCCTAACCTTGCACACTGTACATAAGGGCTGATAAAACCAGATTAATTTTCTCCACTGGTTTCCATTCATGTGGTGGTAGGGAGAACTTGACATTTTCCATCTCTACAGCCCCAGACGGAAAATGTGGAAAAATGGCATTTTTCAGATAAAAGGCTTGCTTTACCATAAAAGTCTCCAGTTAGATTTTTGTAGTTATTAGAAAGCCCATTTTAACATACAATTGAACCTTGAAAAGATTGCTCAACAAATAGGCCTATTCATCAGCTTGTCCTCCAAAATGTTCCCAGTTCTGCACGTGGTTCAAGTGCCAGATCAAATCTTTCTAAATAAGCCTGCTCATAAATCTTTGTAGGTAAACATCTGTCACCCCCCCAAGTAAGCTGAAAGGAAGAGGAGGTTCATGGCCAGGCAGTTACTTGCTCCACTCGGCTTCTCCTCACTGGTGCATCTCTCTGGTTGCCTCCAGCTTGGCAGAGGCAGAAAAGCATCCAGAAAACACATTTGCAGCAGCCAGCTCTGGCTGCTCTTGGAAAGGTTTGCTAACTCGACCTTTTGATGCCTGTGTGAGGACACAGAACGAAGTCACAAGGGAGGAGTTTTTGAGACGGATCCAACACCACCAGCAGCAGGACCTGCTCTCTAACAAGGATGGGCCAGTGAGAGGAATGCCCAAGTCCAAACCTAACAGTGATTAAAGCAGCTAAAGGAGCTGCTAAAGATGTTTAATCCTGTCACAGACCAGCAGCCAAACCCTAACAAAGGGAGCTCAGAGCTGAATTTCTTCAGGTGCCAAAAGCAGCTGCAACTACCAGTGTTGGAGAGAAGCTGCTGGACACAGCAAACTGATTCAGTTCTTGCATAACTTCCTCAGCTAATTCTCACATCTCCTTTCCTGCTTAAAATCAACGGGATGATTAGGAATTACTTGCCTTGTGGCAGGACTGCAGTTTATTAATGTCACTTAGGAGAGAAGAAGAAAGAAAGAGGCACTTGGGAATCCTACAGGCCACCAGAAACTCGCTGCTCCATCTTAGGGGTTTGCTTCCATTATACTGATAAACTGTGTCTCTTTTGCTTGTCAGCTACAGGATAAAACAGGGCATCTTTAGCAGCAACAGTGTACTCTAATTGGAATTTTAAAAGAAATTGCTTGCTTAAGAGCTCACTCAATGTTAGTAGGAATATACATTACTTTGTGTTATAGAATGGGAGTGTTTTAGTAGCAACAGCCTATTATGAGTAAATTTATCTCTCTATCCTGACAGTGTAATGTTGATTTAGCACTGTGGCTGTCAGTTATCTTAGAATGGTAATTCTGTCTTCCAGCTGGGGAATAAAGCTTTAATAGAAATATTTATGGAACATAGGATTTTTTTTTTTAATGGTGTCTAAGTTGTGCAGACTCAACTTACAGCAGCTAAGCAAAATGCCACCCAAAACAATCACAATCAATTCTTTTCAATCTATCAGCAGTTAGACTTGAAACATTAACAAGTGACAAACTGGGAACACTTACAGCAAAGTCACTGAAATTAAATCAGCATAAGTGAAAATATGTACTAATCAGCAGTCAGAAGGGACTGCAGTGCAACTGCTTGGACATCTGCATCCTTATTAACTTATGCTGCTTTGGTTATGTCTTTTTGACTCAAATGCTCAAAAAGTCACTACTTGGCAATTCCAAGAAAGTGACATTTAAAAGTGTGTCCAGGGGAAACAAAGCAAAAAAACAAAACAGACAAGGCTCAGCAAAGAGCCCATTCATCTTCCACAAATGAGCAGGTGGAGAAACCAGTGCAAACTCACACAAACAGACAAAGGAGGAACCAATTGAGCAAACGAAGAACATATGGTCCAGAGATGCCATTGCACCATCTGCCTCCATTTGTGATGGAAATGGCAGAGTTGGGAGTAAATCTGTCTTTTGAGCAGTGCTGGACAGCCTCTCATTCCATAGGGAGTGCTGCTCCCTGAAACAAGACATTCTACGAACTAGAGCTATTCTTGTTCACTTAAATAAAAAAAGAAAAGCTGACCTTTCAACTTGTGGCTGCTCCCATCTAAAGCCTTTCTCTCTTGCTTCCATCCAAACTGCACATCTCACAAAACATAACTGGCAGTCCTAAAAATCAGGAATAACTTGCTGGGACAACTAAAGCAACGTCTGCATTTGGCTGACAGTCAACTGATGCAGTTATAAGATTCACAGAAGTGTCAAGTGGAAAAAAAACCCCAAAACAAAACAAAACAAACAAACAAAAAAAAACAAACTAAAAAAAATAATTTTCATCTGCAGAAACAAGTTTACAACTTAATGTTTATATTTATCCAGGAATCAGCAAAGAAAAGTAACGAAAGGATGAAATGAGTGCTGCTCCCTCAGGGCTGAGGCTGGTTCAGAGATGGATTGTTTCCAGCTTTCTCCGTGGGAGTTGCTAAAGGTGATAGCCAAGCCTGATTCCATAATCCTATTTTGTGAAGTGTAAATACTCATCAAAAGGTTTTCCAGAAGAACAGTGTTTTTGTGGCAGCTGATCAACCAAGAACTCCTGTTTTCCTCCAGGAATGACCAATCCTTTATTGCAGTGCCAGCTTTTATTTGGGGAATGCACCACAGTACACCAATGCAGATGTGCAGGCAGGCAAGCTATTCTATCTGACAACAGTCATCTTTGATCTTTCTTTTCCTACCTCCCTCAGTCTTCACATCTTAACCTGTTGTAGTGAATTCTAAAATCCCCCGTGGGATCTTGGCATCCTGTAACAGCTCCTGGCAAAAAGGGATTCCTGCCTGCCTCAATTAGATCTGTGACTTGGTGGAATCCTGTACACAACTGCACAGGAGCAGCTGGAAAGAAAGTAGTATAAGACACACATGCACAAGTGTAGCCTAGAGACCTGTTGCTGTGCATTTGCGAGCTGTATTGCTCTAAATTAAAAATTACATTTAAGATTACCCTTGATTTTATACCCAGCAAGCACGTTCAGCTCAATCTCACCCAGAGATATCAAAAGAGGTAGAAGGGGCTCCATTGGCACCCTTCCTTCTTCTGGTACCATAAGAGGAGTGAGCTCTGATGCTAGAGGGGCACACACAGACCAGAAGCAGAGAACAGGCAGCTATTATAGCACTGAGCTGAACTAAACTCAAATCCCCATGAAAAACCCACTGGGAATTGAAATAACATTAATCCATTTTCAACCACTTGGAAATCAATCAAGAGGATTTGCAAGGCAGGTTGAGCCCACCACTCTTCTGAAAGAGCTGCTGAATGGCTTTGGAGAAGAGCAGCTTTTGTCTTCTCAGGAGGAAAATTTTGTCTAAGTAAGTCCTGGGAATTCAGAGAAAACAGATCAGCCTGATGATGCTCAGCTCCATGCCTGCCTTTAAAGGAAAAACATTCACTTCTTCTGCATTGAGGGCACTGCTGTTCCTGGAGACTCTGAAGGTTCTCCCCAGCAAGGTAGCTCAGTTTTAGTTCTGCCAGGGATGCATTTTGGGTGCCTCCAGTCGTGTAACCTGAACCACACAGGCCTTGAGGAGTCAGAGCACTCGTGTTGGAAGAATTTTAAGTACCCTTACACTTATCACAAGTGTGAGATAGAAAGCTTGCTGCATAAACATCCTCCAGGGCCAGTGGGAGAACTGTGATGTACTAAACTGCCTTGAATCACAGAACACGGGAAAGTGCAAGGATTTTTAAGCAGCATTTAATTATCTTTCCTTCACACCAGAATTACCTGCTCTATTTAAGAACTGATTATTACTTTTCCAGTTTCTTCACAATAAATCTTCATTATAATCTGATCAATACATGACCCTTTTCCCCTTGCAACCAGCTTTGCCAATAGTTCCAGATTCATGATCAATGCTTGTATTTAAGCCTTTCACACTTAGCTGTTAGTTATACATGTAGCACACCCAGTCACTAACAGTCCAGTAAACAGGTAACAGTACAGGTGACTGATACCAAATTCCCACCAGGACCTTGGTTTTCCCTACAAAATGGCTTCATGACTGCGAAATTCCTGAAAATCCTTTTGTCTTCATAATATAAAAGCAAGTAGATTCTATGAAACAATCACTCCATATGATTTTATTTCAGAGTTAAATCAGTTTGGTAAACATGAATGGATATTTATCAGATATGCAGGAACCAAGTTTATATGAACAAAACAAGTGAAGGAAGTGCTTCACTTATTATAATTGCTTTTTAATCTCTTATTTTGACATGTCTCACTCCTTCTGCACTCTGGCTTGATCTGAATATTAAATAACTTCATTAGATGACTGCGGTAAATATAAGAGATGAGAATGGAATTTTGTAGAGACTAAATTGCCTTTATTTATTTACTTACTTTACAAATAGGAGAAAGTTGAACTCTGTGCTATTTTGACTTTGCATTATCATCCTTAACCACAGGAAGCTCCCAGCTATTTTCAGCACTCACTCATTTCTTGAGGCCCAGCTGATATACCTAATTTCTTTCACAGGGTCATCTGAATTTCTTCATTCATGTGCATTTTTAAACAATAAAATTTGCATTAAATAATGAGGTTACCAGACAATGAAAGAAGGAAGCCAGGTTTTTGTGCAGGCACAGCTGTGTGACCCAGCATGATCCCTGTGGCAGGGAAGTTGCCTGTCTGCATCAGCAGAGTGTTACCCCTGGGCCTGAAAACCACTCCAGGATGCCCCAGCACCGACAGAGCAGTGTCCTAAGGCAACTAGGCTGGTGTTGAGGTCCAAAAATAATGCTCACATCCCTCTGAGTATCACAGCACTGTGCCAGGTAGAACAACAGCAGTACAGAACAAACTCAGACTTGGAGCTGCACCTTCTAGAGAGATAACAGCTCAAGCACGCAATTAAGCATATTAGCAATTGTTTCAAAAGTGAACTATATCAGCAACAGGGAGACTGTGAAACTGTACAGTAATTAAAGTGATGATAAGCTTTTATATTCTTATTTTCTACATTTTCATATCTTCCCTTGGTCACCAGAAAGTTGTAGTTGCTCTGCTTGGAGTGGCACCTTTCGGTGCTCGTTTAGACACACACACTGCCCACCACCTCCCACACTTACAAATACAGGTGTGAGTGTTCCCTGCCTCTATTGACTGCCACAAATTGACCTGTTCAGTCTTAGTGAAGTCAAATCTCCTGCTTTACAGTTACCACGGGCAGCAGCATTTAGTCACCTGCTTGCATTTATTCCTTTTTGTCCAGGCGTGCTGCACCTCCACCTGGCTGTGACTGATGTGGTCTGGGAAGTCATTTGCTGTGAAGAGGAGGAAGAGTCCTTGGCATTTGCAAGGCAGTTATCACCATGAGGTGCTTTCATTGAAATCACAGGGCAAACTACTCATTACACTGCTGCAAGTCATACCAAGCCTAATTTCCAACAGGATGTAAATTCAATGTGTCATGTTGGGCCATAGAAGAATACATCTGCCTGCCTGGTTTCAAGGTTCATCTTCATTAGGACCCGTATTGCACAGTTAGCTACAATAAATCAGCTCTCCCAAAACGAGGCTGGGGTAGCAGCAGGTTTCCAGGCTTCCTTTCAAATCATCTCTACCTGTAATTAATGCTTCATCATTGTCCTTGAGGGAGAGCATCTGTTTTCACAGATCATGCTAATGCTCGGTTAAATACAACCATCTTTACTGTTCCCAAAACCATATTTGGCAGATCCTAAACAAGACTGCATCAGATTTTTCAGGAGATGTTCTTACAAGTTTTGTTTTTTTTCCTAGACTTTTTATTATTCCCTTTGCAGATCTCAAGCCACTTTTTTTTCTTTTTACTTAACTGACAAGGAATTACCATCCTGCTTTCACTGCCTGGAGACAGAGCTACTTGGATTGCTTGCCCCACTGAAGGTATAAGTTCAGAGCTCCATTCCTCCAATAGTTAAAAAAATACCTTTTTGCTGTACCTTACAAACAGAAGCACTGGGAATGAATAAACACTTCACTGTTTCAGATGTGCTGAAATAACAGAAGATATTTAATAAATTGAAATCCCATGTTTCTGGGAGATGCTTAACACCCACTTCCCATCATTCCACTCTACAGGCTGCTGGTACTTTCAAGTAAGGTCACAGCACCAGCATCTTCAGAAAATTCCCAGCTAAGACAGATCTTAAGAATATAATGTATTTGAGATGTTTTATTCTCAGATGGGATTAAAAAGAGCATACACTCAAGGAATTGTTGGTTAGGGCACTCTGGGTTAAGCCAACACATATCCATTGTCAAGACAGAAATTATATTTTAACTGCAAAGTGAAAGCAACTGACAAGAGGATAATTCTAATGATCAGGGACTGCAGAGGTGACAGTCTTAGAATCAAATAATCATATTGCCAGCAGAACCATTTTAAAGAAAGTATAGCTCGTGATGGAGTTTGATGAATAGCACCTCATTAGCAGAGACTCAAGGAGCCAGAGGTTAGTGGGAGTTAAAGTCCAGCCAGATTTGTAACAACGTTTTCAAATTAAGCCATTCATTTAGAATATCCAGACAAAGCAGAAGTTGAGTTTTACAGCTCCTGTACATTTGTTACCCTAATCAGGTATCAGCCATCATTTTCTCCCCGGTTTACTGCAAAAAGAAAGATTTCCCCTCTCCCCCCCTCACATGCCAACAATTGCCTGGTGTTCTCAGGTAAAAGCTTTAATTGTCAGTACGTGGCAAGAGTAACAATGGGGGGATTTGCACATCTGATGTTACTTAAACAGGAAACAAGCCCCGCAATCCAATTAGCTGCCTTTCATGATAACCTTAATTTCTAACCTTGGGTAAAACTCTTTGATATAAGCCACTTTGTTCTCCCAGCTCCCACCGTGCCTGGCATTTATTTATCACTGTCAAAACACACCAGAAACTAACATATTGTAACTCAGAAAGTTAAAAAAGTAAGAGTATTATAATTACAGCTAATAACTGCAACAGCATTCACAATCCCCTTCCAGGCTTCCATTGGATTAGTCATTGCAGACTTAGTACAGACAAGTATAATTGAGCAATCCTATGATGGGGAACTTTGTTAGGGAAGAATCTGTTATGAATTCAGACACCCAAGAAGAGCAGGAGCAAGCTAAGAAGATTCTGAGCCATCCCAGCAAGGGAAAAAATTAAAATAAGCACCAAGTCATCTCCCATCAGCAGTCCAGCTCCAGCAGCCAGTCAGCAGACTGACAGGTTCCTGCTCTGGAGCCTCAAACTGTTTTGTCCAAACCATTTAGCAGACAGTGACAGCATTTAACTCTAAAAGTACAAAGGCATCAAAGAGCACCCCCAGAACAGGCACAGGTTTTAAAGCACAATTCAGTGCATAAATACCACATCCCTCCCATCCCCGAATCTTAACTTCGACTCCAGGCTTTGAATCCACATCACAAGTTACCCATTACTTTGATTCAAACAGAGCAGTGAGACCACATGTACTTTGCTGTCATCACATTAGACTTGGGTCATCATAAGACTTAGCAATCCTTACAGAACAGATAAGCTTTTTTTTCCTCCCTCATGTATCCATAGATAGTTGACACATAAGGTACATTTCAGTGCAGAATTAGGGTCTAAAAACATGAATTGCAAAAACAAACAAATAAGAAGCGAAATAAACAAAGCAAAAAACCAGGCAAAACAACTATAATAGAAAATAAAATGGTTACAGCCCTTATGAACTTCTTTATCAGTACAATTCCCATATATTAGAATGACGGTTCAGACCTCTGAACAGCTGACAAGAGTTGCCTCAAGAGCAGTCAGCAACTCTCCATTTTTTTAATTCCAAAAAGCACTTAATATCACATCATTTTACTTCAGTGAGACAAAGCCTAGAGAGCCCTTAAATACAGCAAGAACTGAGCAAAAAGCAATTACCTTTCTCTGTGATTTCAGGAGGCTTCTCTGAACTCTTCACAGGCGTGGAAAACACAGAGCAGCACAACCATTTACCCCTCCACCACCTCTCTGTGGGGCTGAGGGCATCTGTTTACCACGTGCTAATTGCAATTAATCAGACATCAGTTATGACAACCTGCATTTTCACCTGTTTCAGGTGAAGCCAACTAGGGAAGAAGGTGACTTTCTGTTTGAAGTTAACTCCTGCCCTGCTGGCTCCTGCACTTGTTTTGTCTGCTGCACTCACAGACTTAACCCGTGCACTGTTTCTCCAGTAAATTCTTCTTGTTTAGGACTCTAAAAAGTGAAATAAACATTATTTTGAAGCAGCACAAGAGTTTGCTAAAATATTCTGCTAAATCATAAGTAATTTTTCTAATTAAAATGCCTTTTTAGAGAGAACAATTTCTCTTTGTAGGTGAATCCTTCTATTTTTTTTAACCATAAAAAAGGAAGTCTTAACAGATTGTGTGCTTTGATAAGGACCCTTCTATTCCTTCTCAGATATTTAGCAATGGTCTTGTTGTCTACAGTTCACTTGTTTGCACTTTATTCAAACTGCAGTGGAAGCTGCCCTACTGCTATGATCTGTATCCTTCCTGGATTCTCTTTCTTGTCTGATTTTTTTTTTTGGTAAAACTAAAAAAAAAGAAGAGAAAACAAAGTGAGAGTTTATTTTTACGAAGCCATCCTAGTTCTAAATTTTCAATTTTCATAAATAAAAAGACATCCAGTTCTGGAATAAATAAAAATTAGCTCAATTATTATGAAGATAAATTAACTGTAAGTGAATAATGTTGATATCATGGGTTTGCAATAATTTACTCATTGAAGAACTGTAAGCCAGACAATTTGCATTAGAATGGTTAAGTACTTTAATTCAATTATGGAATTACTATTGGGTGATTAAAGACTGAGAACAAATAACAAATAAGTCTGAGTTCACATTATTTATCTACTTGCTACTAACTACATGACTTAGCAAGATTGGCAGTTTAATTAAACTTGTTCCCTGTGGGAATTTATCCAGTATTGCTAAAAATAAATGTGTACAGGAATTCACTAAGGAGTGACCTTGTCTTTCTAGGAATGGTTTGGGATTGTGAAGAAAGACCTTCTACAGGGTCTTTTTTCAAAATTATTGGGACAAAAACCTTCCATGAACTCAGGTTATAAAACCAAGAAGAAATATCCCCACGCTCTCACTTGGGACTTTTATAAATAAATTCACACAGAACTGGATGAAACATAGAACAAAATAAAAATTGGGCCATAAATCTGTGGCTGGCTTCTCACTCAGTGTGGGATTACAAATGAGGAGCTTGTGTAGGGTTTTAGATCAAAGTGAAAAGTCTTTGCTATCTGTTGGGAGCCTCCCTTGGTCAAACAGGTACTTAGTGATAAATGGTTACAGGTTCCTCTTCTGGCAAAAGAGGATTTCCTTGTAGTTAGACACTCAGCATCATGAGCCAGCAACTCGTGATCCTTTAGGCTCCTCCCAGCCCTAAATATTCCTTGGCTGTGCTCACTCCTGGGGAAACAGAAGCTGGAAGTTACTGTATTCTACAGAAGGCCAATTTGTAAAAATCTCTTTATTTAATGTGCTCATCCTGTCATTTGGCCCTTTGGCACTCCAAGCTTGTTAATGAAAGCTGCAGTTCTGCAGAACATTATTAAATCTTGTTAATGGACAGCAATCTGCACTGAATGTGCATGTGTGGGATGCACACTCATAGAAACCCTCCAGCACCACTAAGTTACTGTTCCAGTCCTGGCTTACAGTTGCTCTTTTTGGCACACTGAAGGCCACATGGCAATGAATTTGGAGTGTTTTGATCACTGATTAAAACTCTGCCATAATTGCATTAGTGGGCCAGTGACTTCTCCCTCACCTCACCTCTTTAACTGATTCTGTCATTACATCTCTGATAGATTTTGACAGTATTTTGGGACAGCTGCCTTTCTGTAAATGCTCTGTACAGCACAAGCTACCACGGGCCTGAGTCTTCCAATCCCACAACAGACCAAACAGTGAAAAAGTAGAATTTTTAACAGTAATCATTAGCACACAGTTGTGTCCCATAATAAAACATGGGCCAGTGTATATGTGCATTCAAACCTGGCATTCATAGTATTTTCCATTAAAAGATATAGGTAATTGAAATAAAATATTTCTGGTCATTTGCTCTTATTGTACCAATCACAATCCCAATTTCTCCCAGGCTCTTCCAAGAGAATGACTGAACACACAGTGCAGATCTTCCATGTAAAAAGGACCAGAATTTTTTAATTATAGTCATTTCACAGGATCTAATAGCAATAAGGTTCCCATAAATGTTCACAAGCTAACAGGCTTCACAGCACTTTGCAAAGAGTAGCAATCATTCAGCAGAAATGTTAGAATGCCCTTTATTCCCATTCTCTATTTCCCAGCAAGCATCCCAGGAGGATCATGAGTTTTAAATTTGCTCAGGCATGAAGGGATTGTGTGTCCCTCGAGCCTTTGTATTATGATAATGCACACATAAAGGTAAGTTTTTTTATTAATTGGAGCTCTATCCACAGGGGTTACTACAACAAAGGAGGCAGGGGGAATGGAAGAAGAAGTGATCCTACTGAGCAATGATTCCAAGATCCAAAATTCCATCCTGATGTACTTCCCTTTGAGCCCACACCTCTTTACTTGCGCCCTGATTTAATGTGAACTGTTCCAGGCAGCACTAATTTTTTTACAACTCACTCCAATTTCTTGTCTTTTTGAAAAAAAAAAAAAAAAAAAATCAATACTCCAAACTCACCTTTGTACTTACCTTAAGAATTGCTCTCAGGCAAGATTGGAATTCATTTCTGTAGCCTTTGCATAAAAGTACTTTGAGTTCACACTCTGTGCCTTCCTAACAGCTCTCTCTGTCTTCTTAGCACCAGGAGCAGAGACATGACAGATCTCTCAGTATTTTCTTCACTGCTGTCAAATTACAGCATATTTCACTCTTACTTATTTGGGTCTTATACCTGTGATGCCTATTATTATTATTATTACTACTTTCTTCTTCTATTTTTCTTCATTTTAATAGCTAAGGGATGTACAAGGAAGTTTTGGTGGGACCAGACTCCTCCTTCCATGAGCAAACAGGACTAACCTGCTGCAGAGCCTTTTCCCCATCCCCAAAGGTTTTGAGCAGAAGTAGAGATGAGCTTCTGACCTTTGGGAAACCAAAGCCCACATGACAAATGCCCTCTTGCTTTCACATCAGCCAACCAGACTTCTGAGGAAAGGAAGAAAATAGAACCTGGTGGCTTGTATGGGCACATGTGAATAGGGGAGAAGGAAACAACTGGCATAGGTTGGGGATATTGAAATAAAGCTTCAAATGTATTTGGACAGGTTGAAGTTATTCATTAGGTAGAAGGAAAAATGTGCACTTTAAGGAAAATAAGAAGGCTTTGTAATTTTTAATAGCTGCGTTCAGTGTTATATTAAGAAGTCACAACAGTAACAAAATTCCTTCTAAACCAAGACTACCCGTCTCCAATTTCAGTTTGGTATGAAAAACTGAAATGTGGCATTCAGGCAAAGCTGAAAGAAAATTTGTTTTGAGTTTCAGTCACCAAACATAAAAAAAATATTTACATAGATCTTCTGTTGTTCTAGAGAAAACAAGCTATCAAACATTCTACAAAGATCTCTCTATACCTTATTTCATATCAATTCAGTGGAACAGCAAGTAGCAGGACCAATAAAAACCGAATGTTTTAAACTTTCTGCAGCTTGTTGGGCTGTTGCTTCTCTCTGATGCTCGAGCAGAGCCTTTTCTTAGTTAAAAATGAAAACACTTAAGAGGTTCTTCACTCCATTTTCTGCTGAAGCCTCGTTCTCTTTTGAGCTAAAGGGCACAAGCAGAATGTGCTAAAATAAACTTCATAGGATCTGATAGCTGACAGCTGTAGTTTTTAAGATGGGGATTGACAGGGATTGGGAGAAGCATGGAGTGACTTCAGGAAATTCAAACAAGACCAAAGGAAGCATGAAATGGGCCTCATTCTTCCACCCTGCTGTGTGGCTGGCCCATATGTTCTGGGTATTCCCAAAGCTGCCTCCGAGCAGAGAGTGCCCTGAGCAGCCAATAATTTCTGGGCATTGTGCTGCAGAAGAGGAAACTGGGCTTTTTTCAGATCCCTGTGTTTTGTAGGAATTGAGCAGGCTTGGTCCCCTCCCTCCATTATGTTCCCAGGGCATTATGTGCCTTGGAAACAAACTCCCATGTTGAACAACATATGAAGGCTGGTAAATAAATCTGACTGCACCAAACAGAGCTTGAATCAGGATTGCCTGGCTCATTCCACTAACAGTCTGGCAAAGATTACTGTTTTCCTTACCATGCTCACACAAATCCATCTCACTGCCATCTGAGCATCCTGCTCTGTACCTTCACCTGCTCACAAAGAAAAGTCTTGGTATTTAACTGCATGTCCCTGTTTGGCAACACCCACACCAGTCTCGTTGGAGTGCAAGTATTCAGAAGTTTTCATGGAGCCTTCCCACACCCGCCACATACCAGAAAAAGAATAATTTATTAACAAAAGGGCTTGCAGAGCTTGATATCCCCTCAGGTAGCTCCATCCCCTCCTGGCCCTCCCATCTACCTCATTGCTTCAGCAGAAAGCAATAAACAACGTTCTGTTTCCTAACCTGACAAGTAAGGGCAAATTGACTTAGAGAGTTTAATTACCTTTTTAAAAAAAAATACTTATGCCATTGGTTGCCATGGCAACACATTCTCATTAGATCCTCAGAAATGGCAGTATTGGAGAAACTGTGTGTCTTTGTAACTGCTAGTCCAACAATAACATGCAATTATTAACTATAAATGCTTCTTGCTGTTTAGATCTGCAAAAGCAACAGCCAGTACAATACCCAGTAGTGGAATCCCCACTAGTTTCTCCAAGTTTTTCTCGCTTCTGACTCTTCACGTTCCTTCTCTCCTTTTCACTCAGGGGTAAAGCTTGGGTTGAAAAATGCATCCTGGAACAACCATCTTGGGAATGACTGACAAAGTGATACACTGTCTGAACATGAGCAATTCCATTTGCTTTAAATATTTTATCATTTAATTATTAATACAATTTATTAGAGTGGAAAAATCCTATAGATCTTCTTCCACCATCTCAGCTCTGCTCTTCAACAAACTGTTGATAGGTATACACAAACCATAGCTCAGTTCTCAGTCTTTTTCCTTTCCTTTCCTTCTTTTTTTTTTTAAGAACAATTCCAGAACAAAACCAAGAATAGATCAGAGCTACAAAAGCCAGAACAGAGGTTCTCTCGGTAATGCTATACTCTGCAAAACAGTTTCAGAAGAAAAGAAATATTTATGTTAAGTGAAATCAAATATATTTTTAGCCTTCTAAATTATGTATTTTTACATGGCATAATAGGGAAGCACAGTCTTTTCTTTCTTACTCCTGACAAGATAAAATGATACAACTCACCCAAGATTAATACAGTCCTCTCTTTCAACCAACATTTCCCAAAATGATATATTGCTGTTAAAAATTCATCTGGTTATGCTGAGGCCTTGTCCTTAGCAAACAACACACGGGGATTTAGCACAGCTGAAATATTTTCCCTTGCTATTATCCCTGGATATTTGTATTCTAATGGCCAAAGGAAAGAACATATGTATAATGAATATATGCCATAAGTTTCCCCCCCAGCCTCCAGAAGTGCACGACACAGCATTTTATGTGGGTTTTTTTTTTACCTTTTACATTTTTATTCCAAAGTCTTGAAACTATTTTACCAGAACACATGCCTTTTCCCCACTTTACTGCTGGCAGGCACCAGGAAGGAAGAGTAGGACAAGGTTAAGGAGTAGTTTTCTACAGGAGCACAGGCTGGACATGGTGACTTGGACCCCACTCTAATGGCCTAAGCAAAGTGAGGAGTGGATTGAAATTCCTCAGACACAGAGTGCAGTTGCTGCAGCACCAGATCAGCGACCCCAGTGCCTCTTGTGCTTGGATTCCACCAACTGCTGCTCCTCAGGAAGGCTCTGCACGGACAGCAGTAAATCAGCACCTCCAAAGCTGCC
Organism: Platyrinchus mystaceus; assembly: GCA_035041135.1. Lineage (NCBI taxonomy): Eukaryota > Metazoa > Chordata > Aves > Passeriformes > Tyrannidae > Platyrinchus > Platyrinchus mystaceus. The sequence goes on along the minus strand of JAWWLV010000038.1, from coordinate 8,158,050 downwards.
GGCCGAGAGCGGCACTCTCAACACTTCTGGTTCATTAAAGCTCTGCTGTAAGGAGCTGCATCTAGAAAGAATGATGCATCCAATACATTTTAGGCTGATTAGCAAGAAATAAATCACCTCTCAGCAGCAGCACCAGTGCAAACAGCTCATGGTGAAGCACAGTGGGCTCGGGGTGAGATCTCCCTGCCATATGTGAGCATAGCACCCACCCACGGCTCCTCAGCAGCCTTCCACCAGCCACACCTCCCTAAAACCTCTGTAATTTATCCATATAGGGTTTGATCATCCTGGTGCATCCATCCTGGGGAAGGAGCAGGTCACAGAAAGGGCTGTCACACTCCTGCTCCCCTCTGCTGCTGCTCACCTGAGCTAAGCGGCGACTGGAGAAGCGCGAGATCACAGCGACACGCAGACCGTGCCTGACATTTATCTCCTGGAAATCAATATGGGTGGTATTAAGAACCCAGCCAGAACGACAGAACAACGTGCAGAGCACCTCTGGAGATGGAAGAATAAAAGGAAAATATATGGGGGTCAGAGCTGGGCCACACAGAGGTCAAAGAGATCCCTCGCCCAAAGGAGCCCAGGAGTGAAGATTTACAGGCGCAGTTCAAATGCAACAAAGTAAGCAGTGAAATCGTGAGATGGGGCTTCCAAAAAAAAAGAAAAACATGTCAGTGTCCTATTTATTTTCAGTTCTTAATGCTTTTAAAGTGTGGAAATAATTGAGCAATTTTATGGCTTATTGTTCAAGTATAAAATCTGGATAGTTCATACTGATTTGCGAAATTACAGATGGGGGTTGTGGAAGAAAGAAATGTTTGGTTTAAGATTAAACAGCTGGCCAACGTTCTGGGGAACAAAAAATCCCCCTAACTTATTGTATAGATTTTGCTCATTGAGATCACCAAGATCCTTTAGATTTTTCCAAAGGGAAAAAACCCCCCCTTTCAGACTAGTACTGGGGTTTGGAAGCATGAGTTTCGCTTTTGTTCTGTTGATATATGTTGAAAAGCTTTAAGAGAACATGCCTGCAGGTGAGGATTCTGCAGCTTTGCTTGCAAACTTGCAGACAAACAAAATAAACATTTCCAAGTGTTTTTCAGAAGCTGACCTGGAGGTCCTCAGGGTGACAAGAAATTCAAGGTATAAAATTATCCCCCACATTAATGGCTTCGAAATGTTCTCCACTATCAAATTGAAAAAAAAAAAAAATCCTGACAGTATATTCAACAGCCAAGCACAAGAGAGATTTCCTGTGGAAGGCATTACTCTCTTATTTGTCATCCAGCATTCAGAAGAAACCTCTCTGGGTTTTGCTTTTTATGAAGACTAGGAAAGAGTTTGTCATAGTGGCACAGTGTAGAAAACAAAAATGGATATTGGATTGTTCCTTTAATGCAAAGGATGAGCAGATAGTCATGCAATATTTATCACTGAGGGGCAGAGCAAGCAATCAATAATGGTTTCCCATGTGGGCCATTTTTCTCATTACTTTATAGGCCAAATCCAGGTCTCCAAATCCACAAAGCATGGAAAAAACTCACCCCTGCAGTCAAGGCCATTGTTAAAACTCATCTGCTTCTCCTGCCCTGCTTTGGAGTTCTGAACTCCGGCACTGGTTTCTCTGCACAGGAATGAGTTTCATCCAACAGATACTGTTCACCCCTAAGCAAAGCTTAGTACAGGCTGCTGAATTTCACCATTAAAAGGGCTTGCATAGAAAAAGATATCAATGCTCTATAGCTAGTGTTAAAAAAGAAAAAAAAAAAACCATACAAACCCAAACAACAAAACAAACCCCCACCTAAACCATGACTTGTTATCAGTATTCTTGTCCTTGCAATTTTAAAAAACTTTGATCCAAATCTATTTTTAATGACGTGCAAAACAATTCAACCAATTCTTACAGATGCAAACACCAACCAAAACACAAAATCTCAGCATCCACTCAAAGCTGCAACAACCACCTACCCCCATTCCCTTCTCAAATGCTTTTGTAAACAAGTCCCCATTTAAAGCTAAAGAGACAATGAGACACTAAATTCATCTCACCTGAGACATCTCAATTATTTAATTAAAAATCATCTTTGGACATGCTAATCCTGGCTTCGGTTTGGCTTTCAGTCTCAGAAGGAAGAAGTGATTACTAACACAAGCAAATCAACATTCTGCAGCAATATGGTACCTTGAGTGTATTTATAAACAGGAGGGTATTATTAAAAAATAAAGAGCTCCCAAGCTCAGACCAAGTATGAGATTACAGATGATTACAGGCACTGAGGACTGACTTCATTTAATGGAGGAGAATTGCAATTAGAAATGGTATTTTTACGAGTTTAAAAAAACCCTCTTTTAAAACCATTTTTGCCATCTTTATCATTGAAAATGGTGTTTTTATGGAAAATGGAAGTACTATTAAAAATTGCAGTAGCCATGTCTGTTGACTGGCTTCAACAAGGGAAGAGCCTCTTATTTCTTCTATAACTAAGGCTGTGGGAGATGCTACTGCCAAAGGTAGTAAAACCTGAGCAAACTTGAAGGATACAGGATCAAATCCTCTTCTCTGAAAAGAAAGCCTTTAGGAGCCAAAATGTCTGGATTTGGTTTTTTTTTTACAGCCCACTGCTCTGAGGTGGTCTGAGGGTGAAACCAATCCCTTGTAAAACATTTTCTGGCATTATTTTCCACTCACGTGCATTAGCATAATCTGGTTTGATCACAGCTCTAGAAGTTTACAGCTCTGAACAACACTTATGTCTTGACTCGAAAAGCACCTTCTTGTCAGCATTTTCCTCTGTTTCCAAGGTCAAGGTGAGGACAAAACCTGCTTCCCTGAAACTGTTTTCCCTTCCTGTGATTAAACGCAACCCTACACAGCAAAGAAGAGGAGGAGGAAAGAGCAGATGCCTGTCCACAAATCATCACACAGCCCTTTCAGGGGGCAGGCAACGACCTGGAGCCACCTCCTCTGAAGTGACCACCTTGAGCTTTGATCCCACGGGACTCACAGCCCACCCCTGAGCAAACCCACTGCTCATTATTGCACCTCCACCACACACCTCGAGAAAACCCCAACCTGCAAACTTGTTACAGCTGGGATTACCTTCAGCCCAGCAATCTGAAGTCATTATTTATTTATTCCCTGGCAGTGTGGAAGGATAATTAGTGCATAATTTGAGGTTTTCTGGGCATGACAGCCTGCTCTGATAGCTGCTTCTCGTCCTGATTAAATCTCTGCCTGATACCCATCCAGCAGCACCTCCTGTGAGAAAATTCCAGGCTCTGCCAGTATCAGGTTGCTGTCTCGCAGTTTGAATGTTTGGGGAGAGGGAAGACATTCAGGACGAATTTTATTTTATTTTCTGAAGCTTTATGTGACTAAAGGTTGCTTTGCATGCAAAGCACCTGTGAGAACGTGGGTGTGACTGCAGGGGAATGAAAGGGATATCCCACCCGAGGATTTAACACAGCATTAGGAACAGAGACACACACACACAAGCTTTAGAAAGGAAAACAAATATCTGATTGCTAGGAAAGGGAATTCAGTGTGTGAAGTGCATTAGGACTGCTCTAGCCCACACCCCATGGAGAACAAGGCTGTTTTAATGCAATCCCTCAGCAGCCTCTCGCTGGAACCCTGGTTTCCATTGCTCATGGTTCCCTGGTGGGGTTCAAGCCATGCCCCCCATCCCTTGGGGTGCAGCCCTGTCCCCCAGTCCGAGGGCAGGCTGTGGCTGGCTTTAATGAGGTGTTGATTTTGCAGATGGTGGCAGTGGTGGGGTTTGGGGTTTCTGCCCGCGGCGCCCGGACTTGTTCTCTCGTCGTGAGTGCGATCGGCAGATTTCATACGAGGAGCTTGGAAAGGTCAGAGCTCTCTGAAGTCTGAAAGCTGTACTGCTGTCCCCTTCATCCCTGATTTGCTAAATGCCAGTTAGCTGAGTGGCCTCGGGCAACAAATTAAAAACCAGTGGGATAAAATGGACCATCATCTCAGGTTCACGGAGTGGGAGTTCTGTGCAGATATTTATTTAAGACTTTTCTTCTCCCATAAAATACCCGAGTCCTTACTGATTCTCTTTCTAGAGTGGTTCATCCTCACAGCACAGGAGATACAGGACAGCTGGTTTTACCTTCTCTCCCCAGGCTGGCTCATGCATGGACCAAAGATCTTACCTTGGGTACCACCGAGGGACAGAGGGATTCTGGCACGAGCATTACCTAAATCCCTCTGTGGACATGGGTTTGATAAAGGCATCCTTGACAGAGATTGGCTTCTAGAGGCCAGTCCACCACCTCAATCCACAGCCACTCCATAGATGATGAATAGATATCACCCCAAACTCCCATCACAAAATATTACCTCTCAGCATCTCAATAAATACACTTTCTTTCCTTGGACTGATCCCTTATTACATTTCAGGGCCGAGCTTACAAAGGACAGGTTCATTTGCTAATACATGAATCATTATTGCTTTGAGCCTCTGAGCTGGCATTTTTTTATGAGCACGTTTCAAAATGTATTTGATTGCTGTTAGAAATCATTTTGGTTCACGCTCGACAACCAGGCCAACCTAAGCCAATATGCTCTGCCTGGCACTGTGGAAAGATGTTGTGAGAATTTAATTACTAACTGCAAGTTACTGTGCATATGGTGAATTTTAAATGGACTGTTTCTTTTACTTTTTTTTTTGCCTCCAAGATAAAAAACCCCAGTTGTTTAACTCCAGCTTATTAAGATCTCTATCTAGCAGTCCTGATAAAATTGTTTCAGACTGTATACCCTACAGAGAACAGCATGCTGCCTTTTCCTATCCATGAGCTGCCTGCAGACCATAAATGCCATCCAAGCCAAAGTGAGTCCTCTTTGCCCTTCTGTGAGCCTGGGCTAAACGTTGAGAGATTAGATTTACTTCACTGCCTTCATGTAAGAAAGCTTTTGGAAAAACATTTGTTTTATGTGATAAGGTACAACAAAACACCACTAGAACAGAACTTCTTAGTTCTGGCAGCAAGAGTCTCACCTTGGGGAAGGGAGGGAAGGATGGATAGTGGAGTTGTAGACTGTAAAAGTACACTTAAAATAGTTTAAATCCACTCACTCTTTACTTCTCGTCTCCTTTTTCACAGTTATGATGGTGCTGATGCTCTTCTGCTCAGAGTTAATTTATCACACATGCATTTATCAATGCATTTTATAAGAAAAGAAAAAAAACAACCTAAAAGTTTGTGGGGTTTTTTTGACTTGTGCTCTGGCAAAGAAATTAAAAATTTGCTTCAAAAACCTTAGAATTGTAAGGTTTTGAATAGATTAAATAGTTACACAGAGTCCTCTTCTACTAAACCCCAGTATAAAGAAGGAGAAAAGCCTCATGTCAGCCTGGCCTGATGGATAGCAAAAAGTGTCTCTGATTCAGACTTAAGAGAGGAGCTTTGGCTGCAGGATCAAAACAGAAAGGAGGCTCCTGAGAGATGGAAAGTGTCCTGACTTTTTTTCTGATAAGGCTGAACACAACACAAATCCCTCACTGCCCCTCAGGAGCCCACTGAAAGCTTTGAACTTCATTTCTGTTCAGCAAAAGAAGGCACAATGCAGTAGCCTGGTCCTCAGTATTAGGATAGTTTGAAACTGTGAGGGAAAAACATGGCTTGGACATGCTGGATGTATTCTGAGTATTTAAAAAAAAAAACAACTCCAGCAGGGTTATCATCCACAATGTACCTTTCCAAAAAAACAAGGGAAAACGTTTTCAAAACACCTGTGTCACTTCAATGAGCCTTCACTCTGCTCTCAAGAGCAACTCGAAATGACTTGCACTGTCCACAAGGAGAAAAAGTGGAGCCAAAGCTATTTTGGTTCAGATTCACAAAAATATTTAACTACTTCCCTTTGGTGAGCTGGACCTCAGCTGACCTGCTTGACCTGCATTTGCACCCTTGATGCAGATTCTCGTTTCATAACCCAACCTTTGGCCAGAAAGACCAGAGCACCCCGTGCTTGCCTAGCCCAGACCTCCCCTGCAGGGTGAGAGTTGGCCAGGTCAGCACCTCACTTACCCACAATCATCCTGAACAGGCCCAACATCTTGCTAATTGCTTCTTAATACAAAACAAGCAGCTTTGCAATGAGAAGAGCCATTTATTCAGTTTAAACACATCGTTTTCCTGCTTAATTTCCTCCTCTTTGCTGATAGGTGGCAGCAGTTTCTGCACAGAATGCCAGTGCTTGAAGTACACAGGGAATTCCAGTAGGTTTTGGCAAATGTTTCACTGCTAACACACCACAGCACTGACCTGTGTGTTTTGGAGCTCTGTCAACAGATTAGGCAGATTTCACTGTAATAAACCACAAAAGCAGAAAAACCTTTCCTGAATCCTGATTAAAACTTCTTTATTAAAGCTCATTTATTCACGTGAAGAACCTTATCCCTGGGTGAATTGCTGTGTGTCAGTTCATGCTTTCCAGATTGGACCCACTCAGGATGCAAAGGCAGGTGTAACTAATGCAGGTGCTCAACGACACTGCAGGAACAACACACAGCCAAAACCAGACAAAAACCAACCAAGTACAGGCTGAAAATCATTATCACTGCCACTCATTGCTCAGTTACAGGCACATATTAATGATTCACTGTTGATTCATGAAGATTTATGGAATAAAAAGAAAGGAGAAGGGTGGCTACATCCATGGAATACATTCTTCACAGTGAAAACTCTGAGGTTTGGGATAACTTTGCAGTACAAACGTTGTCAGACGCAGAACTGCTGACAGAATAGTTACATGAACCTAATTTTGCTGGATATTATTCACAAAACATTCATTCTAGCAAGCATGTGGTACCTTTAAAGGTGATGTTTCTCCTTCCAAGAAGTGTTGGCTTGATTATAATAGGAAGTTGAGTCTACAGAATGCCTTGGCTTGCAACAGAACAGCGTCCCTACACAGAGCCCTCAGCGTGGAGTTACTAGGAAATGCCTCACCATAAAATAGGCTGATCCTGGAGATGGAGAGAAGTTTGCCCAGTCTGTGCCAGGCTACTCCTCCCCAGGCTGGTTGTTTTGTTACCCACCTAAAGCCCACAGCCAACCCCACCTCCCCTGGGTAAACCAGGGAGTGGCTCAGTCGCTGCTCTCCCACTTGGGCCAGCGCTGTCCTTGGAGAAATCAGGAGGGAGAAAGCTCCTGCACTCAGGGCTCCCCCACTTCATTCTGCTGAACCAGAGGGGTGCAAGAGAGCCAGGAATATGGAACATGTCCCAGCCTGGTCACCCCACGGCCTCCTCCCAGCAGCAGCAGCGGGGCAGGGAGCTCTTCCTCGCAGGATGGATGGAGGTGTCGCGTCCCTTCCCCGACTGCTCTGTGCTCTTTGATCACAAACTGCACACTGTCACACAGGCTGACAGAGGAGAAACAGCCTGGCTGAGATCCCAAATCAATGTTGAAACCAGCCATGTATGTTTTATAGCACGGAGCAGCTCAGGAGCCCGATGGGTTCTCGCCCTGCTGTCACCCAGTCCCAGGGATGACACAGAGCATCTGCTTGCACAGTTACAAAGTCGTTTGCTCGTGATACTAAAAAAGCACTACACTCAGCTCAGAAATATATTTCAGAACAGGATGGCAGAGGTCAAAGTAAGAAGGGTGTTAAAAAAGAGCTGGCAGCAGTTATTCACAGTTTTTCACCACCAGAGAACTACAGGGCATCCTATGGAATGCAAAGCAGCAATACTGACTGGCAGCAACTGTGCTATTTATTACAGCAGGGTGTTGTGGCATCCAGAGGTGTAAGGGGATTAGATACACAAAAGGCCCACTTTTGTTGTGAAACCTGGTGGCTGGGTTGGTGTGTGCAGCCTCTGGCTTGGGAAGTCCTTACCTTGAGAAAT
>JAWWLV010000038.1:8120077-8136659 GCA_035041135.1 Platyrinchus mystaceus | reverse complement strand
GAGACTAGAAGTATTACACACATATTTTGGACATAGCAAAATTTTACAGGTATCATAAACAAGAAGTTATTCAGACAGACACTCTGAAAGAGTCAACAGGTCAGTTTTGATTTAGACTGTGAAGTATCTGTCTGGCCATCCCAATAACATAGAAACAGCTGCTGGACAAGGTGTCAGAAAAAATCTGTAAATAATCCTTCATGTCACAGTGTACAAGCAGAACAGGGAATCCAATTGGATAAGGGGGATCACCAACAACTAAATTTCAGGAGGTTTATTTTATGACTCGGATACCATAAAGGCTAAAGAAGATGAAGACAGCTTTATGACATGGCTTTAAAAATGTGAATTGAGTCACTAGGAAATATATTTTTACTACTGTTTCAATCTGTTTCACATCTACTCAATACATTTATTTTCCTTTGAACTCACTAAAATCCAGACAGGATTTCCTCCAGGAAAATAACCAGAGGAGAAAGAATTTTAATAACAAGCTTAATGCCATTTAGGATGAAGCCTTAAGTTTTTTCATTATGGGCATGTAAGACTGGAAGGGACCTCTGCCAGTTTATGCCAGCTAAATAGCTTGTGTGGCTCCATTTTATTAAAAATGTTAATGAATTAGATATCTGCATCACTGAGCTTCCTGTTTGACTCAAGAACCTTCTCTGCAACTGCTCAGGAGAAACAAACTTCATTTCAGAGCCCAGCTTGCTCAGTGCCTGCTATAATTGACACAACATTGGCAGTTCTGCCAATGCTCTTCGCAGTTAACAGCTTTCTCAGAGCTGACAGATACCAACAGCTCCTGTTGAATTTACTAAATGTCTTTTCTCAGTTACTGATGGGGATAGTTATATCAGGATGCAAAGTGATATTATGCAATAAAATTTGCACTTTGTATCAATATCTCAAGTGCCTGGCTTATTTTTACATAAAAAGTCAATCAAATGGAACGGAAGGGAACAGTGTCCACTTAGTTGTCTTGTGGGAAAATATATCGCCTGTGGATTTAATTGCAGTTCAAGCAGACAATTAAAATGAAATCTTAAAAACATTATGCAGCAGGAGAGCTCCTAGAACTTCACCCCAGTTCACCATCATGAATGACAGCAGTCCTGCTATTACAGGCACGTGACACAGATTTGAAGAGTCACAGCAGGCACGTCTGACCTCTTTAAAGACTGGGGTCAAGCAAATATGGGAGATTTGGCTGGTTCACAGAAGAGAAAGAAAAGATCCAGAGAGCTGAGATGAACTGAAAGGTCCAATTTCTAACATGTTTGGATCCAGCAGTTTATTAGGGTTGAGCAACCTCCCCATTCAGCTGCCTTGGAGTTGGTGTTCCAAGGTATTACCCAATACTGGTGAAAATGAAAGTACAGAAAATATGGAATCTGAGCACGAGGCAGCAAAACTGGTTTTCCTCTAATGACTTTTTTTGATGAGGAGATACAGACCTGCCAAATGGTATCCTCACCTCATAGCTCCCCAAAAAGGATATTGTTTCTTTCTACCCTGAACAGGATAAAAGGAGGATTGCAAAAATGAATTAATAAAATCAACGTAATCCTTTATACAGTGCGGCAAAACTAAAATAAGGGGTTGTTCTTTTCCTAAAAACAACTCAGCAAACTCAACTGTTCTCATTAACTATAATTATTTTAGCTCTCTTGACTGCTGATGTTTTCTTGATGATGCCTGTGGCAGCCTATTTGGGAAGATGATTACCTCAAATTTCTGTCCTCAGAGCTGCTCTGTTTTCAAATGAAAGCCAAGGAGGTTGCATATCTTTGTTAGTGACAATGATTTCACCTGATGTGCTCCAGTGAGAGGGACAGGGCTTCCCAAAGCCACACTTCCTAGGGCTGATTAAAAGTAGGGGAGAGGATTTTTGTTGCTACTACTTGTGCTGACTGTGCTCTGTACATCCTGATACCACTAAAATGAAAGGACTGCTAAAGTGCAGCCATGAGGTATTTTCAAAGACATACAGTACCTCTCCATAAGTGACTGTGTTATTATAAACCCTCATTTCAGGGTACACGTTCTCCAAGTACCACTTAAAACTCCGGCACTGCAGTCGCTGTCGCAGAGCAATTCTTTCAGAAACGTCTCCAAAGTCAACTCCAGGGTTCTGCAAAGCAGAAAAATGAACAAAGAAATCTCACTGCACTGACTTTATGGTTGCTTTCTTCACTGAAACCAAACTGGAGTTCATTTGGTACACCGAGCTGTATTTCCCTCTCTTCTTTCTCTTTTGTAAGCAGCAGCTCATCAAACAGCTGCCTTTGAGTGTAGACAATAAATATTAATGAAGGCCAGTAGAAAAAGAAGGATTAAGAACAAGCAAAAAACCCAAACATAAATAAAAACAACAAGAATACAATAAGAATGTTGTTACTTACAGCAATTCTAAATGTTTGCAATCAATCCTGAAGCCTTTGCTTTCAGATTTGTTTGGAATTTAGGAGTAATTCTGATCTAAAATATGGCAGCTTGGTCGTGGTTTACTCCGGTAAGAGCTTTGGGTATTCACTAATGTAAATGACAGCAGAACAGACCTGTTAAAACTTCAAAGCAAAGCTGCTCAAAAAGTCATTAAGTTCCACTAAGCATTCGTACAGATCAGCATTCAGCTTTTACTGGAACTGGAGCTCATTTGCAGACTTGAGCCATAAAACGCGGTTAAACTCAAAACCTCCTTTATTATTCTACTTCAGAATTTAATTCATGTTTAAATACAATCCCATGAAAAGCAGAGTTGGAAGACTCAAGTCAGTATGACCAAACTCAGCCATTTAAAAACAGCAGGTGCTGACTTAGAGTCTGTTGATTTAAAGTGTCACAAATCACAGTTCAACAGTAAGAGTTGCCTCATCTAAAAATCTTTTCCAACACTATATTAATCAAATGGACTGAAACTGGGGAGTTTTGCATGGACTCTGTCTGAAGTGCCTCCTACTTTCCCTCCAGAAGGATTTCTGTACATTCTGCAGATCAGATCCAACACAGGGTTACGAGACAGCAGCAAATCTTAGCTCAGCGTTCATTAAAATCCCCAACAGCTGCCTGGCTTTCAGGAGAGAATACAAGTGTAATACTGAACAGGTTTTTCTATTTGCCACATAAAGAGTTTGCTGTGCTCACTGCTGCTTGCTGATGCACACCCTGTCACGAGCCCTCAGTGCAGCATCCATTCAAATGAATGTTAATTTACGTACTACTTCAGGCTACGTGGAAGGAGAACAATCCTCCGAGGCACTCGGTGCAATAAATCATTCCAGGTAAGGTTCCTTCACCACTAAAATTGTTGAGGAATAGATCATAAGCAGGGGGATACCAAATATGTGGTTAACTAAAATAGAGCTGTCCTGACCTGCTGCTGAAGGTTATAGGAACATGACTTTGCAGATGTGGCCGAGACCATCTGCTAATCTGGGTACACACGATGCACAGATTCTCAATAACTGGTAAGGGAGTGATTTGTGACATAGATGGTGGGAGTTATGAAAGAGTTGATTTAGCTCTGTTTTGTGGTATGGGAAAACCACATCATTTCACCTGCCTCCTTTCTGCCCTGTTCTTACCTGAGGCAATAAAATGCCCTTTTTGCAGTTCTGTTTTTACAGAGCACGAGAGCAGCAAATTGAGCAGCTGTGAAAATGCTGTGCTTGCCCTCTGTGCCAGCTGCAGTCATGGGCAGGGTACAGAGTCATGGCACGAGAATGGAGGTGTCTACAGAATTTAGTAAGTGCAGATATTCTTTTCAACCAGCTAGCAAGGTTTCTAGTTCTCCTGCAGAAGGTTTTTTTAATGGCTTATCCCAGTACAGGATTTCTGAGCCATCTGGATTGAATACTACAGTGGAATAACTAACACCAGCTTCCTTCTCCTGAGAGCTAATAGGGTTATTTTTATGATGCACATTTTATCAATCAATCAATTTATTTTATGGGAAGAAAATTTTAATGTTCAGTACCGCTCCTGATTTTATGTCTTTTATTGTAGATGTGCCTGGTTTTTTTTTAAAGCTCTGCTGTATGGCTCAGTGCATAAAACTACATCAATAAGTAATCTCAGGGAGATTAAAGGAAATCATATTTTGGTGTAAATGCTTATTTAAATATCATTTCTCAGAATTCATTTGCAGCTGTCATCAAGCAAGCAAATTTACTGAGGTTACTTTTTCATCTCCTATTTGAAAACTAACCATTTCAGCAAGTGGATGCAGACAGGGCCAAAATGCCCCTAAAAACTTAGACTGACACTGTTTTGCCTTCCTCCTACTGCCACAGAAATCTTGTGTGGGAAAAGTTTTGCAGTGTTGCCTTTTGTTAAGGCAAAATAATTCTCTGCAATTGCCTCTCATGCCAAAAGAAGTCACCAAAAACACCTCTCAGAGACCTTGCACAGTGTCCAACACTGAGCAGCAGTAAATGAAATTCAGATGTGTGAGAACATCTGACATATTCACACACCACACGGAGAAGAGGAAACACTGCTGGTTTAGATAGATATTTTAAAATATTTATATTTTAAAAACCACAACAGGAATGAACAACAATGGGGTTTCATATATTTCCTAGGTACTGAAGTGCAAATAGATATTTAGGACGTAGACTAAATCCAATGAAGTGTTTAACAAGACTCCCATGACTTTGATGAAGTCCAGGTCATAACTGAACATTCCCAAAGACACTGCTGGGTTTGTGTATTTTCCTGTTCAGATAGGAACATTCCTGTTTCCATTTGCTCCAATCAGATCTGGACAAACCCCTGATATAAAGGTTAATTACACCATCATTATCTACAGACCAGGGTATGCTTCCCCTCAGCTCCCCGTGCCCCTTCATGTGAATAATCTGGATTAAAATACCACTAAGGAATACAGCAACAGCCAGCTCCCACCTGCCTGGGATGGAACACACAACCCTTCTCTGCAAGAACTACGCTCAGTGGAGATGTAGCACATGATACACTCACAGAATAAAGTGATAAACTGAACCTACAGTTTATCTAATATTTATATTACATGGATTCCTAGAGGCCCCCACACGGCATCTACAATTCATGCGTGAAGTGAGAACCAGAACATGCTCACATGGCACCTCTCAGGCTGTGGACAATAAAGCCAGTTAATATGTGATTCTTTTATTGCACACTTCGTATTTTATGCTGGTGAGGTCTACTGAGTCTCAGGATGAATGATGGTATTTATTTATGGACATTTCTGCAGTCCCCACCGTTGGAGCACACGAACACCTCGGAGTTTAATGGCGCCCCAAATTAACGACTTGTGAGGAGGCACATAAACCTGAAACATTCTGCCCTAGCTAAATTATAAACCTGTGTCACTGCACACAACAACCTGTGCTGAGCACACAACCAAACTGAGGCCGAGGAGGTGAGTTTATATGGCAGAACTCTCTGTGCTGAGCACACACTGAGAGCCCTCCTTCCCCGAGCACGGCTGCACCAACGCCCTTCACCTCCACGGGCTAATCAGGAACAGCCACCCACGCTGCTGCCTCTGTTCTGGGAGGGAGTGTGACCTGTACTCACTGCCATGGGGATGTTCCAGGCCATGTAAACGTGCGACTTGAAGTCGTCCATCCAGACCTCGGCGGCGCGCAGGGCGTTGCGCTTTGCATAGTAATCGATGTCGTTGTTGTAGGGTTTCTTCGTGCGCTCGATGTGCGCCACACGGGAGCAGGGCAGCACCTCCATGCTCCCTCCACACTGCCACACCTGCCACAGGCACAGAGAACAATTGCATGATTTATTTTTCTCCCCTTTTAAGGCAACAGAACCGCTTCTTCTCAGATGCCGCGCATTTGCTGGTCAAAGACGGGGCTACGAATGATTCAAAATGACCCCCAATTTACCTGCTTTTGGGGAGGAACCCCTCTCTCTGCACACTGCCTACAGATGAGTCCAAGGTGAATGCAGATGGCTGCATTGGGTACATAAGTTTAGAAGCCAGAAATCACCAAGTCCCTTCCATAGCATCCCTGCTCTTGGAATCATTAGGCAGAGGAGAAGTTATAAGGTGGTGACCTCTATCATGGGGACTGTTTTAACCTAGTGCTTGTTACTGAAACGTCAACAAAAATCAGCTGTATCATCTGTCTGTGTTTGGCACATGACTGGTGTACTGGGAGGAGCTCTAAGGTCTCCCTGGAGCCTTCTCTTCTCCAGACTGAGCATCCCCAGCTGCCTCAGGAGAGGTGCTCCAGCCCTCTCATCATCTTATCTCTCTACCCTGAGTCGATGAAGATGGATAAAAGGGGCTGTACAGGAGACTGTATCACCCAGCCTTCCCAGACACCACTGTACCCAGACTGGGCAATTTTTCCCCTGTTGATTATTTACTGTCTGAAGTGAGGAATAACAGCACTTGTCTCTTTGCATCAGTGAGATCTGGAGTGATGCAGGGTGAGTGAAGCTTATGCACTTCATTTCCCTCAGGTCTGCACCCAGTAGTATAGTCTAGCTGAAATAAATAAAAGATATTAAAATACAAGCAATAATTCATTTCTTTCCAAGGTTGCCTTTTACTGTGAATAAAAGCACATTTCAATACAAGATGCTCTCCAGAACTATACTGGGGCAGTTCTCCACCTCACCTGCCTTCTCAAGGTCAAAGATAAACTGCTTGGGAAGATAAAATCTCCTCTGGTTTGGCTTTCTTTTTTTTTTTTTTTGTTTTGTTTTTAATACTTTGTTAGGTAATATTTACTTGCTGCTTTCCAAACAGTTCTGTAGTAAATCACTGGCCACTGGAATTTACATTTGACAAATGGAGTACACCGAAAAACACATTGCTCATAAATTTGTACTGACATGTGCTGAGGGTTTCCAGTGCAAAGGGGAAGGGCTACAAAAAAACAAAGGAGTTAACTGATTTTCATGATCACAAGGGGGGAAATGAGCAGTACACTTTTAGCATACTGCTATTTGCCCAGCCCAGCCTGGAAGTTATTTAATGCACAGCACATTTTTCTTTCTCTTGATATGGCTAATGACCTTGTAACTCTTATTTATATATTCTGGTACCAAGGGCAAATATATTATCTGAGTGACAGATTTATTTCCTTCAAATGACAGTGCCCTTACAAACCTGAAAAGGAAGAGGTACTGAACTGCAACATTAGAGAAAACAGTTTAGCTCATCCGTAAATTCAACGCAAACCGTTATTTATCAGTGATAAATTCTCCACAGATGAAACCCAGAGGGAAAACAGAGACCTGGCTTTGAAGAAAACACAACAGAAAAGGAGCTTGGTGCTCAGCACTCAGCATGGATCTGTGCTGTCACCTCCTTCCCCTACCCCTCAGCCCCACTTTGCTCTTTAAAGAGGCAACAGCTGAAGAGGGGGAAGGAAATAGCCAGGAAATAGCCAAGGAAATTTTTCTTCCTTAGAAGAAATTTTCAAGTTTTCCTTAGAAGAAAAATTTAACCCAGATGACTTGGCTTTTTCTGGGAATACGTAACTTTTAACCCCAGTGGGGGATGTTTCCCAGGATAAGGATGGGATTTCCAATCCCAGGGACAAGAGAACTGGGTGTGCAGCATGTCAGACAGTTGTGTATCACCGTGCCACCGTTTCTCCACATCCCAGGTAAATGCTACTCAACTGTGGGTCATTTCTTTTCAGGCCAGACAAGGTCTCCTGTTTCACTTCATAAAGATTAGTTGCTGCTCAGTGGAGCACAGATGTGACTCTGTATCCCCACACCCTTTCAGCACATAGCATAGAGTGAAGAGTCTTCTCCCTTTCCAGCCCAATAATTTCTTAACCTTGCACTAAATGGAAGAGTTTCAGTAGTACAATCAAACATGTGCATCCAAAACTGGCCAAGATCCCAGGAGTGAAGAGCCATCGTGTGAGATTTAGATAAATGCTCCGGGCTGGTGTCTGAATGAGGAGGATGGGAGGTTCAGCAGCACCTTCTCCACGCTGGACACAGAACTGAAAGCCATTCACAGTGCAGAAAACCACTGCCTGTGTGTGCTCCTGTCCACTGGCTGATCCTGAAACTGGTTGATTCCCCTCCTCTTTTCATCCTCAAAACTGTATTTAATGACCAATTTTAACAGTGGTAGACAACACGTTTCTTTCCACATCAAACTATGAAATTATACCAGGAAATAATTACATGCCTTTATAAAGCATTTATCAAGCAGAATCCTTAAAGTGCCTTACTGGGGGAAGCAAACTATCTCTAACTGTGAGCATAAAATGATGCCCAAGGCCCTTCAAATCCACACGTTTCAGGCAATCAGAGAAAACTGACTTCCATATCTATGACTTCTGGGACAACAACACATTGCCAACCCAAGTTACCCCTCTCATATGGAGCTGCCAACACTGAATGTGCATTTCAGGGCTCATTTTCTGGGGGGGTGGAAGTGCTACAGCCCCTCTGAGCTGCTCCCCACGAGGGTGCACACCACTGAAAAGCACACTCTGCCTTCTCTGCCCTCATGGAGAGGCAAATCCCTTGCAGTACACTGTTTTTTTCGGGCTTCACAGACATGTGTGGTGGGGCAACAGCCCAGGCTCCATGGGCAGTTGCTCCATGCAGCCCTGGGACTCGGCTTTGCCTCCCTGAGCATCAGCACACTGCAACATTTTAAGACATGATCAAGTAATTCCAAGAGACACTCCATTTATTTGCTAATTGTAGCTAATTTCTAATTTCAGCATTGCTCTTTAGGCTGCTATAAACAAAATTGATAGCAATTTAAATGTTACCACAGCCGTGTTACCTTAGCATTTTTACTGCTAATTATCTCAATCAACTTTTCTATAAACAGACATATTAAGTATTGAGAAGAACAAGTACCCACATCAGGAGTAAATTACAAACTGAATGATAATGTTTGTGGTTTGCACCACAATGATTTACTGACACTAATTATTAGCTATTCCTGTACACCTGAGATATGCCTGTCCTACAGAAAAGTGTTTATTTATTCAGCAGTCAACCAGACATCATATTCTGTGAAAATCTGAGTTGAGACCCTGCCTTGTCTACCATGACCTAAACTGTGCATCAGCAAACCTCTCTGAATGCAGATTGGGTACATTATTTAGAAAGGCTAATAAAGTGCCATGATTTAACTCTCAACAAACAAGAACAAGCTCTCCAAGGAAATGCACTTTCCCACGAGTACTTTTTGCTGAAGGTCAAAAATAGCACCTTTAATGGGGTTTAAAAAAAAAAAATTAAACTTAAAAAGAGTTTTAAACAAGCCTAGTCACCGTTGAGCAGGATGTAGAGCTGGCTGGACTGCTGGGCTAATCAATTCCCAAGTCTTGGCAATATATATAGAGAGAGAACATTGCTGACATGGTCTCCAGCTCTGCAGGTGACACCCATTTCCAACAGCATTGTGCCCTGCAGAGGGAATGTCAGAGCTCAGAAACATCCTGGGATTTAATCTCCAGGGGAGCCCTTTGCACAAGAGCAGCTGCAGCTCCCAAGAGGCTCTCACTGATTACAGGGAGGGCTCTTCCCTCTCAGTGGACTTGTGGCCCTGTAAATTGGGTACCACATTATCTTGTACACTCAAGTGACTGCACAGGGTTGCTTAATTTGGTGCAGATGATCTCAGTAAAAGCAAAATCAGAAGGTAAAAATAAAAACGGCATCAGAACGAAGGGAAAGCTGAGGAGACAATTTTAACTTTGAAAACTTAGACTGGAAGTAAAGATCATGATCCTCAAGAAATCCCCTCGCTGTGAATTTTGCAGTTTAAACACCTCAGTGCTCAGTGAGAGAGAAAAAGAAAAGTCTCAGACTCTGCTACAACTATTTTTTCCATCAAGTACACCTTTGATTTAAGTAGCTGGAGAGATGAGGTATCCAAGAACGTGTAATAGTAGGAAAGACACTTCAGTGTGGGGGGATTTGGTTCCAAAGAAACACCCCTTGCTAACAACTCTACACCCTCTTCATGGACACACCAGTTCCTTCCATTGCTCCGAGCACCGCAAGTTTATAGATGCCACAGCAACTCCAGTGGAGATTCAGCTTCTCTGATACTATAGAAAATCACTCAATTAATTAAATTTTCAATAATCTGAGGCTTTGAGCCCAGTTTTCATAGCTAACAAGCTCTCTGGAGGTGTCACTGTACAACTTGCAAGGGTGTCGTAGCAGTTTTGTGCATTATCTGTTTCCAGGAACTCGAGGACATTTCAGTGGCTCTTTGCTGAAAGGAATAACCACTGTCTGAATCTTCCAGCAGTAGGAAAATGGAAAGGACCAGCTTCAAAACACCCCTGTGGCAGCAGGACCCCTCATTTCTGGTACCCCCAGCTGGGTGGGTCACCTGGTGCTTCAGACGTGGCTGTTCTGCACATCCTGAAACAAAACCCTTGTGCCAGAGCTGGACTCTGATGTTTTATAAAGCAGTGCTGAACTCCACCTGAGCAGCACTTCACAGAAGTAGCCTTTCAGATTTCAAACTTTCCCTTCTGAGTGAAGGCAACAGAAGAGATGGAGGAGTTTTTGAAGCAGCTCAGATATCCCTCATTTATGATATCCCAGTGTGAGAATTCTTAAAAGTCAGGGATCTCAAGTTTTCTTCAGTTTTCAAGGCAAAGCCTACCAGAGATGGATGTCTTCTAGGCTACCCACACACACCCACGGCAGGACTGGAAAAGATTTTTCTATTATGAAAGAATTTCCACATGTTTCAGAAATTTTGTTGACCTAAATTTTCGAGAGGAACAACAATTGAAAAAGTTTTCACTAGTTGAAACACGTGGTCTTTATCACCTCTATCTGTGTCCCCCTCAAATGTTTTTCTGCAACTGAGTTACTGATGAGTTTCAGAAGATCAGCTTGATGTTAAAAGCTTTAATATATTCCAAGCTGAAAGGATAGATTAAACTGAAAACCCAAACCTTTGTTAAACAACACAATCTTCTGACAACATTAAAACTAGGTATTTGTTCTCATTTAGAAATTTTGCCAAAGCACAGCCTGTTCAACACAAGTGTTTTTGTTTTAATTTATCAGCTGGCAAAGCCTCAAAAACCTGCCCATCAAACTTTAAGGGGTCCAGGGGGCTCCCAGGCCCTCTCGGAGTGCATGTGGCCTGGAGAAAAAAAATGCCTTTAAATCACTGTGACAGACCATGCAGATGATGGGATCTGACACAGGGATTAAATTGTGGTTCCTCAAGGTGAAAGAAGTCCAAGTAATTTCTGACAAAAGCTGTAGTACCTGAGGGACAGGAGCACATGTAACCCAGGTAGTAAATTCAGAGCAGCAGGCACCACCGAGCCCCTTTTCAGCCCCTTTGACACCACAGTGTAAAACACAATTCACCTGTACAGCAGGTACAGTAAAATTCCTACTGTGGTGAAGCCAAACAGAAAGAGAGCCCTTAGGATTCAAAATGTGCACAGGAAGATGATGGTGTCGTTTCAGCCGTGAACCAACAAGGTCTAAATCAGAAGGGACTCCTCAAAGTACATGTGAAAAATGACAATAAAAACCCTTTCCCATCTGAAACACGGGAGCTCTGCAGTTATCCTCCAGCCCTTAATGGATGTGGCAACTCTTCTAGTGCCCACACTAGATAAAAAAAAAAATTAGCATGAATATAGCACATTTAGGGTTCCTGCATTTCTGATAAGGACAATTTACGTAGTTCGCTGAAAACTGATTTTTCAAAGTAATTTATAGCCTGACATTTTCTTGTTTTCTAATGGAGTTTTATGGATATTCTTGCTTCTACATATTCTCAGAGCTGCCTAGAGAGTCATATTTAATCAGCTGTGCTAGATAAAGTGCTCTCTCTCTGTTTTTCACTTCACATAGGAAGCTATTAAAGACTGGGGTGCTGTCATAATCAAACACATCATATGGAAAAATTAATCACATGGTCTTGTTTTGTTCATCAACTACATTTTTATCACCATCTTTAAAGGCAGCCATAATTATGGTTTAAAAAAGTCCCAACTCTCATTTCTCAAAATAGCCTGTGCTATTTAATGGTGCATTTATAGAGCAATAATCTTTCCATGCTGGGACAAACCAGCTTTTACATCAGAGAGACTTTCAGCTGCCAAAAAAAAAAAGAGTTGAAAAAAGGAAGAAATCACATCTCAAGATTCACAGAACTTTGTTTTGTCAAAGGTTTCAGGATAAACTTCTGACCAATGCTTTCAAATGACAGGACCCAAAAGGGTCCTTGGTTGACTGATCCTGACACTATCCCTGTTACAATCCTTCCTTTTTTACTCTCAACTCCTGCTAAAAGCAGTTTGCAGATAATCTGCTCACAGCAGATGTAAAGGGAGTAGGGAAAAAAAAAATCTCACACATAAAAGCTAATTCTGTTATTAAGCAGGTTTTCTTATCCTGGGTGTGTCAACACCTCCCCCCTGCTCTTGCTGCCCTGTGAGGCTGGAACACACAGCAGTGTTGGAGGACTAATGATCTCAGAGGGCTGAATTTCACTTTGAGCTCTCCCCATGACTTTTTTCCTGGCTCAAACAGCAAGAATTTAATTTGAAGGGAGAAGCAGAGATATGGAGGATAGAGTAGGTGGAGTCACATGAGTCTTTAGTATATGTTTGGCACCATTATTATTGCTTTATGATTACTATTTTTATCAATATTTCAGTTGCCCCAATGATGAATACTTGGAAGATTGCTGCTTTTCCAGAACTGTGACAACAGTGTTGTTAGATCCTCCTGCACAGTCACCTGCTGTGAGGTTTCATGGCAGACTCAAAATGGCAACTCTTCTTTATAGCAAAGTAAAACAATCTTTTCATAGGTATTTGATTAGCCTTCAAAATTTGTTAGAACTGATTGGAGTTTGACCTCTTAGCTGTGCTCTCTTGGGGTTTTCTGATATTTACAGATGAACTGCTTTCAGAAAATAAAGGCAGTGTTATGATAAACGTTCTTGCAATGAGACACTCAACTGATGCGTGCTTTAAACTTCTCTAGTGGCTCTTCAGTAGCAAATTTAGAGGCTGTCCTTCACATATTTCTTAGAGGTTACACAGAACCCCAAGCCAGTTAAGATCTGAGATGTGACAACAGCAAGAAGATAAAACACTTCTGTTAACCCTCCTACAGAAGAAAGCAGATAAGATGAAGAAATTGAAACATGTTCTAGAGAAACTCACACTCAGCAACTGCTATCTCACTGTAAAGATAAACTCTGAGTGTAAAGAACTAGGTCTGATAAATTAATAGGGTAGTTGCTATGCAAGGGAGGAGATAGGATTTAAAATCACATTAAAACTGTCCCATATGCTTTTACCACTAATCCGATCTCCATAAACCCACATTTTGCACAACTTTTACAAAGGATAATGCAACTTTGAAAAAAGCATGTCTAGGGAAGAAGTTGATGCGTGAAGCAGATCTCCCTTCTGCAAGGAAAATTCCAGACTCTCTGAAATGTCTTGATGAGGGGGGGGGGATGGAAATTAGCAAAACCCATTCAGAGCAGCAAGGGCAGCCTGACACTGCACAGGCTGCACTGTGCCACACAGCTTTCAGATGTGCATTGACTGGGATGGCAAAAACTAAAATATCCCAAGCTCTAAAAGGTGGTGGTCCAAGAACTCTTGTTTTCCACCAGGGCAGTTCACCTGTCACTGCAGGGATGCTCTGACAACACTTCTCCCTGAGGAGCTGCTGAGGAGCTTCCCAGCTAAGCACGAGGCCAAGGTGATGGTGCAACACAGCCAGGGCTGTGCTAAAAGAAATGTTAGGGGAGTTGATGCAACTCCCAAACTTCCATCACTGGGCTCTGGAGCCTGCTCCTCATTCCCAGTCCTGAGCTCTGAGGATTACATGGCTGCAAAGCAGAACCTGCTTCTGGCCAGCACAAGTTCCCTGCATGCCCTGCCTGCTTTGGGAGCTGCTGCCCCAGAGAGGCACCAGGGAATTATCCAGAGCCTCCCCCTCAAGGTGGGAAAGGATGAGGACATGACCTGTTAGTCCCAGAAAGCACTCAGGGAGCAGAATTTTGGGAGACAGCAACTTACAGGTCCCAACAAAGGGGGCAACCTCAGGGGTACCACATATGGCAGGAACTGGGATGTTCTGTCTCAGGGACCTCAGGTGCAGATAAGGAGTGTTTATCCACCTTCAGTCTCTCTGACACCATTGCTTAGGGATGGCATTAAGGTCTGACAGGGGAGGAAGCACAGAGGAATGGGAACAGGGAGAAAGGACAGCCTCAGGGCAAGTTTTTAATTTTCAAAGGCTTGTTTTTCATAGCAAATTAATGAATGTTGGCACCTCAAAATGCTCCAGGAGATGTTAACAGCTCCTCTCACATAAATGACAGGCAGAGAAAAGAGACTGCTTTGAGGCAAACCCTTAAACTTCATAGACTAGAGATAATAACTCTACTTTCTCTGAATTCTCCTCAAGTCTGAAAGTGGCTGCAGATCTCTTCTTCTGCTCTAGTACCAGATATGTTGGTTTCTGCAACTACAAATAATTTTTTTCTGTACAAAGTAAATGCAATTTGGTATCTTAATTTAGTTTGGTAATTGTCCCAGGCAGATGCTTCTCATTACATATTCTTTAAGAATGGGTTTTATGAGAATAATTTTCTGCTTTCTTACAGATTTACTCAACCTTTCCCCAAATCAACAGAATCACTGTCAATCACTTCTGTAAATCTGTCAGCACAGACAGTGTTTGGACTGTAACTGTTAAAATTCAACAAACTGGCCTTGCAAAAATACAGTCTACACAGGATACATGAAACAGCACTGAAGACCAGCCTGTCATTCTTGTTCCTTACTTGCCCTTCTTGTGATTGCTTTGGGCTGTTTCTGCTCACTTATCCCAACAGACCACAGAGAAAATCTCCCTCTAAATGCACATCTCAGCAAGGGATAAAGTCACACGAGCACTGAGCTTACAGCAGAAAATCTGAGAGCTGAGATCCTGCAACACTTAAGTTCTCAGGCACTTTCCAAAACACATCACTTACAAAACAACTGCATTGACCACACTTGTCACTGCTGTCTCAGCTTCCACTAACATACATCAGGATTGTAAAATCCTCAATCCTTCGGCTGCTCCGTCACTGCCTGAGCACACTGAGACACTCAATCCATCAGCAGTGCCAATGCTGCACAATGGCTTTGCAAACCCAAAGATTGGGATATTTATGTATGCACCTAGTTTAGGTTCAGGTTTGGGCTCTGGATCTGTGGTCAAATGAGGGCAGTCTTTAGCATCTGAGGGGAAGAGCTGGTTTATATTTCAAACCCCTTCTCGTTTTAATTTGGTATCTCTGGTGAACAAGGATTATTTCCTCCAGCAAATTAAAGCAAAAATTAGACTTTCAACCCAGAAGCAAAATTAAAAGCCTCCAAGACCAAAGCCAGGTCCTGGAACTAAAAACACCCAACTCTTGAAATCCCTGGTGTTGTTTTATTCGTATCGCTAAATTTCAACCGTAAAATTTTTGACCTCAGAAAGTAAACAAGAGAAATAAATCATATGGCAAGTTTAGAGTCTTATACACCAGTGCATGTGAAACACAGAGTCACAGCACGGCAGGAACCTCTGGAGGTCACCTGGTTCAATCCCCCTGGGTTCAACAGGTAAAAGCTGTCCAATGTTTTTCCCCCCAAAGTGAGTTCTCAGCTTTCTCATGCAACACCACTAGTTCACACTTTCAGTCTTTTGCTAATGAAATAATACTTACTGTGTGCTCAACCTTCAGCAAAACACTGAAAAATTATAAAATGCTTCCTGACATTTTAGCTGAGACCATAGGGAGGAAGACTAAAGAGTGGAATTTATTGATGCTTCAATTAGAATAAAGTCCTTCTTGAACGAGAAAATATTGAAACAGACTGACTAATGAAGTGATCACAAAGGGTCTTTTCAAAGGACCCTAAGTGGAGTCATCCTCATTTGTTTTCTCTTTCCACAGCAGCCCCTTAAGTGATCTTTGCATATTGTCTACACTAAATCCTGCAGGGTTGCTATTTCATTTTAAAGAAAAGAGCTTTTAGGCTGCAAGGGATTCATCCAGTGAGAGCTATTATGCTTATTGTGGCTCTGCTGCAGAGCCAAGGGATTTACTATATGCTCATTAGATCCTGCTTTGTTCCAAACCAATCTTTTACAATGCAAATTTTAGCATGCTGATCTACTTAGAATAACATTTTCCAAAAAAAAAAAAAAGGCTATTACAGTAAAAGCTTCTTCTAATGCAGGAACACTACAAACTCAGATTAATTACTAATATTCTAGACCACAAAAACATCTGGTGTCTCAGCTTAAACTCAGCTTTGAACATGGCTACAAGAAGTCCTCAAGTGTTCTGGGCATGAAGCAGCACCGTGGATGGTCACAGAGCTCAGAGGCCACGCTGGAAAACCATCAAATGAGGCACAACAGAGATGTTTGTTCACCAGGACCTCTAAGGAAGGTGTGAGTTCTCCACAGCCCTGCTCCATAACAACCTCCAGGGCAGTGCTGACAAGGAGAACAGGAAAGCAAGCAAGGAAAACCAGGGAAAATGGCAGAAGTGAGCAGAAGCAACTCTGAGTCCTCGTGC
>JAWWLV010000038.1:8071048-8102084 GCA_035041135.1 Platyrinchus mystaceus | reverse complement strand
ACCTTTGAATAAACCAGCCACAATGACCTGCACACAGAAGCAAAGATGTGACAGAAACACAGATACATGTGAATAAAGAGAGAAGGACTGAAAAAAAGGAATTTTTTTTTCTATATCAGAGTGATTATTGAAATGCATTTTTCAATAGAGAAAAACCAAATTATACGAAGAATCGATGCCACAGATCTGTCCCATTTCACAAGCAAAAAAACAAATGCATATTTTAAACTACACTGACAACGCTTTCTTCTTTGTCATCAAATTGATTTGCACAGTATTAAATATCTAATTAAAGTACAGCCACTGAATTGTTTCTCACTGGACTTCTCAACACTGTGGAAAAGGAAAGAGAATTCCTCTGGTAAGGAAAGCTTGTTGAGATGCTCATTACTGACCCAAAGTCACTGATGTCCACCTGCACCTCTAGTGAAGGCAGCAGCAGCTCCCACAGCTGACCATTTACAAGAACAACTTGGTTCTCAGAGGCAGAAAAAAATACTGTCAAGTAAGTTTAAAACAACACATTAGAAACAAAATAAAAAAAATTAACTCTGGGAAGCACTGGAAGGAATCAGTGTGTGCCTGCTGGGTACAACAAACCCAGAGGTACTTTACAGCCATGAGTGACTGTGTGCCCTCAGAGACTGAGTCTCAAACAGTTCCAGCACCACAGCTTCACATGGGGCCCTAATCCAAACCAGCTGTCACAGTGTGAATCACTGCAATATTCTGCCAGTGGAGGGGACAGCTAAAATTTGTCCCTCTGTGTTTCTTCAAATGATTTCTCTTCTGGTCCAAGCCCACGAGCCCAACAGACCTAGCGCAATAAACAAATGTAAATGTGGCTCATTCTTGCCAGTTAATTAATAGTTCTTCTCAGAAACCATTTAGTAAATTATTTGGATGATGAATAGTGCTTTGAAAGGGTTTTGCAGTTACTAATAACACCATTCTGTCTTCCTGTTCCACAGCTGGTTTTATTAATAGAATCTTTTCATAGATGAGGGCTGATCTGCAAGAATATTCACTAAAATAACATCCAGAGATATATTACATACAGGCTGCTCTGAATCCCAGACCTCTAGGAAGCACAGCTCTGTTTCAGGAAGCCATCAGCATGCTGGTTGAAGCCAAAGGACAAGGACTGCTTTCAGGAATGCAGAGCCTGACATTCCTGTGTGAGAAGCTCCTGTGAGTTTTCTAACTTTCCATAAGACACCAGAGTTCCTAACAAGGAAAAATTCACCTGCTCCATCTCTTATCGAACTGTACCAAGTGTAATGGGCTCTACTGATTCATTTTCACTTAATTGGCTCTAAGATGCTACCTCATTATTAGTTGAGCTGCAGGCATTCACACCATCTTGGAAAGGTAAATTGGCCCTAAAACCAGAGAATTACTCCTTTAATTAGGTTGGATTGATCAGAAAGGCTACAAAGATCACCTGCATTAACTACAAATCAGCACATGTACCCTGCCAAGAGTCAGGGAGTGACAAATGACCACGGAGGCCTCGTCTTGTAGCACCCACTATTGTGAGACCAAGTTACAGGATGCTCCAGAGCAAGGCCATCCATCCAACAGGCCACAGACTGCAATCAGGCTGAGCTGAAATTTGTTATTGTAATGAACTGAACCTTCTCAAAGTAGCAGATGCCAGGAGGGAAGGATGTTATATGGATTTCCAATACCAGCCAAACAGCCTCAATCTTGGAGCCAAAATTCTGTCACTCTGATGCTCCGTGGAGTGTCTTGTTTATGGACTTTCATTACTTACTCTGCTTTGTAAACCACTCATTCCAGAGCTCCCAGTGGTATCAGCAACTTATCATCACTTGCCATCAGCTGTTGTATATTATGTACATTAGTAAGGCTCCCCATGGAAACATAGCATAATAGAAGCAGTTTGGTTTATTTTCCCCAGTAAGAAGAAAAATAAAATCAAGATTTCTGCAGAAATAAACCTCTGAATATATAAAAATTAATAACGAGGCACTAAATGTTTCTGTGCCAAATGACAAAGCGGGCAATGAAAAGCTCTTCAATATGTTGGTGCTTGGCTACCTTAATACACATTCTGGGAGGGATTTTAGAAAGTGCTTTAGTGCTCCTACAAGTGCCCTTTTTCAATGACATCTGTTTCACAGCTGCTCAGGTGATCTTTTCAACACCCAACCTATGCCACCAGACAGCCCTCAATAAGAGCTGAAACACATGTAGTGGGGCACACAGAAGACACTGCCATTTGGACGGTGCCAAAACGTATTTTAAGAAGTTTCCTGCTGCTTTATTAATTTCAAGTTCCATTGGAAAAACAGTCCTTAGTTACAATACAGACACCCCTGCTTGCAAAAGCTCATAAACCAATCTTGGTTGTATGCAAAACATCTGTACTCCGTGTGCTGTTGTGGTTATAAATCTGTATTATGCTCCTCTGCACACCAGTATTTATCTTTGTTGTTTAGTGCACCTCTGCACACTGGAGAATTCATTAGGAAAACGACACAGTCATGCAGTGTGGCTATAAATTAGTGTTGTGCCTGAAGAGATGCTATTGATTTTTGCATGGCACTCCTGGATTTGCATGTTTGCCAGTTAGCTTAACCATAATACTATAATGTATATCAGAAACTACCCTCAAGAGTTGAGTCTGCAGCCCAACTAAGGATGCATTTTGGCAGAATGTTAAGCCTTCACAGAATGCCAGTGAGGAAAAAAGCCCCCAAACCAATCAACTAAGTGGCTTAGATTTAACCAAGCATTAAAAAGTAAGGGGAGAAAAAAAAAAGGTAAATTTTGTATCCTTCTGTCTGTAACATTTAGGCAGAGCAACAGCAAGGAGTGAGCTGATATGCTGGAGTGCCTCTTCCCAGCAATTTGAGGGATGACCTTGGCATGATGCATCCAACCAGCCCATCACCTCAGAGAATGCTCCTTGAAAAGCAGGTCATGCAAAACAGGGTAAATGAG
This sequence comes from Platyrinchus mystaceus, assembly GCA_035041135.1. Taxonomy (NCBI): domain Eukaryota; kingdom Metazoa; phylum Chordata; class Aves; order Passeriformes; family Tyrannidae; genus Platyrinchus; species Platyrinchus mystaceus. Next base: position 8,099,114 of record JAWWLV010000038.1, on the reverse strand, counting down.
TTTATGCTGTCAGGCAGAACTCCAGCAGGACACTGCTGACCCCCCAGTAAAGGCAGAGGGGCAAGAACCATCCTCGTGGGACCAGAGATGAGGGATGTGAGTCAGAGGGAAGGAAACTGGAGCAGTGATAACCAGGAGATGGAAGACAAGGAGGAAGAAATACTTGCAAACCTTTGCATGTGCTGCCTGTGAGCTGCAGATGCCTTGGCATGTTCAGCTGTGACAGGGACACCCCGCTATAAAAGCTGTGAGTTGGCTCCAACCAGCCAGCAATCAATTATTGCAGGAGAGTCAATTGATCACAGATCATGATTAGCCAGATAATTTGCTTCATATTTCCATTAAGGAGCCCAATGGGCATGATTAATTGCCGCGGGGGGTAGAATTTCAGCGTGGCTGGTGGGGAACTTGCTTTGTAATACTGTGAATCCCATTACTGTTAATGGAAATTTAACAGCCAAATCCCCCGTGGATCACTTACAAAAAAATTACCCCTTAAGGTTAAAGGGGATTTCATTAATAGTATTCCAGGATGCCCCGATTTAAAAGCACTGTGAGCCTCCAGTGTCATGAAGAAATATGCATCCTACTGTTTTCTGCATATCCCTCGTTATTATATCTATCACTTCACCCTTCTCAAATGGAATTTCAAAACACAGCTCAGCCTAATGAAATGTAAGGCCCATTAAGGGTAAATTTTCTAAAAGTTATTCAAGGAGATTTATCTGCTAAATTCCCATTAATATTAATGGGAATTGCCTGGCTACATTGCTAGACACTACTCTGAAAATAAACCCCAACAGCAGTTTTTCAGGCTCCTTGGTACTTGATGCCTACATATAGCAGAATGTACACTGCATTCCAGCCCAAAGTTGGCCTGGGAATCCAGATACCGTGTTGTCACAGTTAATGACATCTAAAGCTTCATCTTGCACCAGCCTGAGATCTAGACAGAGTCTTATAAATAACTTTCTGGAGCCAATACATGGATGTCACTCTAAGCTAGCTACAGGATATGTAGAAAAGTATTAAGTTGTCACTCTAGAGTGCCTTACTGACTATCAATCACTAAGAAACACTGGTGACAGAGTGCTCCTATTGTTGGGCAGCCAAGCTGACAGAGTTAAATTCCCCCTGGAATACAAGGCTTATGTTCCCCAGAAGCCAAGGTCCATTAAGATGGACATCCAGAAGAGTCACCTTCTAAAGACATGTGAAATAAAACATAGTTGCAGATATTAATTTCTGTTCAAACTAAAACATTTCCTTTACAGTATCATTTCATGTCACAGACAAGACACCTGGTTAGTTGTTCTAGCTATTAAAAAGGCATTTATATTTTTCTACCCTGAGTAATAGATTTTCTCCTTCTCATCTAGTCCAGGCTTCTCCTCTTAAGCAAGAAACTACTCAAACCTCTAATTTTTCCTCTTACTTCAAACATCCATTGTCAAAGACATTTATGAGCCTTCCTGGGAGTTGCTAAGGTACTTAAGAGGTCTGGTGTCCACAGCAGCACTGTGCTCATAAGTCACTGGCACAGCTCGAGGAGAATGTGGAGCATTAAAGGCCTGGTGGGGCCGAGCCAGGAAAGGCGGAGGGAAAAGGAGACTGATGAAAAAGAATGAGATGCATTGGCAAGAGCAGGAAACAGAAGGTGGAGGAAAAAGTCTAAAGACTTGCCAGAAAGGAAGGATTTAAGACTGGAAGAAAAGCTGAACCAAGGTGGGAAAATCATTTTCAACGCCTCTCCCCTCCCTGCACAGCTCAAGATTTTTCGGTCCCGGCCATTTGTCTCATGCACTGGAGTAGTGGCTCATCTCCACTGTCCCCACAAAACACTTCCCTCGTTGCCAACTCATGTGCAGAATGCAAAAGGCTGCCCTAGAGGGGATTTAGTGAGTGCTGCTTGCACACCACACCCTGCCTGCCAGGGCTGGAAACGGAGCAGAGTCAAACACACCTCCCACTGTGTCTTGCTTTCGTGGTTCTCACCGTGACACACGAGCAGCACAGTCACATTTACACCTGCCTTGCTCCTGGTTTGGTTCTGTCTGTCCAAACACTACCAGGCAGAACAGACAGCACATCTCCTGTTTAACCCAGACACTGTTGTGAAAGCATCTAGAGATAAACAGGGGTGTGCTGACAGTCAGCCATTCACAGCTAGACTCCCAAAAACACCATCAGTGCCCTGCAAGGTGTGCAGAACAGCAAACAACCTTTGGGGAAAGGTCTAAGAACCACCTTAAGTGCGAGAATTTGCTATTTTTTCATGTAGAAACTGCCTTTGACATTTGACATGACAGGAAATGTTGCTGCAGTAAGACGGACAACGGGCTGTGCTTAATTACAACAGGCAGAGGGAATGGAAAGGGAGAGAAAGTAACTTATAGAACAGTGGCACATCACTAGAACCTCCTGAAGAGATACTGAATATGGACTAATGAGGAACAAGAAAAACGAACCACACTTCCCTTAGCAATTATTTTTGCTGTGCTTTCAGCTGAAGACAACCACGAGTAACCTGTAAGGATGAAAACACATGCAATGCTACTGAGCACAGAATGACACAACCCTGAGTCTAAATTCAGCTTTCTGAAACTCCATTCCTACTCCTGCTGCAGCCCAGAGGAGAACACCTCAGCATGACTCCAGAAGCAAAATGCATTGACCCTCAAGTTAAAAAATGCCCTAGGGAGTAGCTGGGAAGGAGGAGACAGAAGGATGCCTGTGCTGCTTGCACAGCACAGGGAAGGTAATAGGCTAATTAAGTTTATACCAGATCTGGCCTAACACTGAGGGTGTTCAGGGCAGAACACTGAGGGCTTGGCTCCATCCTCTGTTATCCACACCTCCTCTCCCTCTCCAGGGACAGGCCAGCTTCATTTCAAGCAGCTGATACAACCACAGGTAGTTTCAAAACTGACTCTCTGACCTCTTCTCTCAGCAGATGCCTGACAAAGCTCGTTTGACACAGAATAGTAGACATGTCCCACTCTGCTCCCCTGCCTCCAAACCTGAAAACAATGAGCAGAAATAGAGATGCACTTTTGTAGGCATAAAAAAAAAAAAAAAAATCCTTAATAATCTCTGCACCCTTTTTGACTGAAGATCTTTCAGCTCTTGTGAGTAAATCCCTCCTCATTTCATTTGGCATGTGTTCAAGAAGCCCCAGTTCTAGCAATACTAATGCTTCTTTCTTATCTATTTACTTTTTCTGCTTTTTCTGCCCAATTCCTAAGTCTAGCACAATGCTTCCCTGGCCTTCAAAATATAATCTTCATTCTCCTCCCTATTGCTTTGTAAACATTTTTTTTTCCCCCTCTAATACCAGTAATCAGAAAAGCACACATTTTGAGGCTTGGAGACACCTGCCTGCGTTGGCTAATCTTTCCAGAGCTTCTATATGATTCTCAAAATCCTTCTTACCAGGCAATTTGCTTCTTACCACTCAGCACCGTGGCTGACCCTCCTTTCTTTCATACACCCCATTTTCCCATCACTGCTCTTAACACGCTGATCACATGCACAGCAAGTGCTGGATACCCTCCATCTGCTGAAGCTCTTCTAATAGGAAAGGCCCTCTCTCTTTCCCATCCTTTTTCCTCTCAACCTGTGCCTACATCACCCTATTTTTACATAAATAAAGCATTTTTGTATGAGTAAAAGTCCTTTTTTTAGTAACTCCTTCCATTCTAACACTACACGTCTTGAAGATGTATCAGTTCATCACAGCACCCAAACATTTTGGCACATAAACAACAGATTTATAATAGTCCCTTTCAAATCATACATATGCTACTGATTATGTATATTAATGGGTCAATGTATGTGCAAATCTGGTGGTTGTATATTTATAGTTAAGACAGTGGAGTTATGCAGAACATTCACAATGAAAATTTAAAATCTACTGAATTTAGACTCTGTTCTGCATTCATTTTGTGATACCAACTGGAACAAAATCAAAGTTTCTCCCTTTAATTCTGTTGCTACAAAATACAGCACATCCATATATTTCTGCTTTTGGAGAGAAAAATGCCTCTGTGTTTGAAATGTGCATTTCAGATTAACCACACTATGGCATAAATCCAAGTGTTTCACAGAAGCCCTGTGAGGAGGAATGGCCCAAAATGAGCACCAGTCCATGATCTCTACTTTTACATATAAATATGTATACACAGACTTATATACACAAACACACAGATGAAATATCAAGATGGGGAGACAGAATGTGTGCATGATACTGCAGAAAGAGGGCATGCTTAATTAAAGGATAATAGTACACAGAAAAGAGCAAGTCTAAATGTTTGTGACAAAAAGTTTGGCTTTCTGTTAATGTCTTATTTTGGAGAGGATTGTAATGTTTGATTGTAGACTTCAGAAAACAGGAGGTTCTTAGATGGAGACACATGAAGTAGGATCAAAAAAACCCCACCCTATGCTGAAATTCTTTTCACGTGCTCATTTAGAAATTAACAAAGGAAAAAACTGCTTATTAAAAATATAATTAATTAGTGATTGACATTGCTAATATTTATGCATAGGAGGGAAACCAAGAATCCCACTTATGTTTTACAGGAAATCACAGAGAAGAAAGCATGTACTATGTGCCACGTGAGTTCCTCTAAATATCAGCATTGCTTTCCAAGCAAAAAGTCCCTGGAAAGCCAAGATCTGACAGTATTGTAACACTGCAAGAGCCACTCCCAACACCCCCTACTTCTGTTTTATTGGAGTGAGAGACCTTGCTGATGGAGCCTCTTGGGATCCAGCAGGCTGAGCCCGAGCCATTCCAGCACCACACTGGTGGGTGGGAAGGGCAGCTGGAGCTCCCTGGCTCTGCACAGTAACCCAAACTCCTCCTGACAAAGGACATCGACACGTCAGTGGCAGACGTGCCCTGGCGTGGCACAGAATCCCAAATGAGCAAAAGGCCTCCTCCTGCCCGAAGATCACCCCCTGAGCACTGTATCAAAGCTCACCTCATTTAATGCAAGCATCTGCAGAGGGTATTTTCCCCTCCAGGCCCTCCACGTCCTTCTTTAACATTTACTGTTTGAGATCAGTAGTCTATACGATTTATCGCACCTGTCAGGGCTAATTTATTCACGCGATCTGGCAGTAATCAAAAAGGCTGAGATCGATGTGCCAGCAAACCCTGACATTTATTCATATTTTAAAGTCCCATTTGACCTTGAACTCGCAGCTAACTGGAGCTGAACTGTCAGCAGCTCCCTGAGGCTCAGGGGCTCTGGCAGATCGGCGCCTCTCGGCTAAAGGCACCGTGTCAGGGCAACAGATGCTCGTCCCAGAAGCAGGAAAGGCTGAACCACAGGCAGAAGGGGTTGGGAAATACAGCACCACTCTCACAGCCCAGCACAGGCACCAGTGCAGCCTGGGACTGCACATTCCTGCAGTACAACTGCTCAGGAGTCAATGAGCTTCCTGATGAGAGGTGGAAAGGGTGAGGAGAAGGAATGTGATGTTACGGCTGCACAAGAAGGACACCCCGTGTGGTCCTCAGGCAGACTGGCCCCCACCATGGGCTATTCGTGGTGGGTTGAGGGGAGGCAGAGACAGAAAATAACACCATCTCCCCTCCCTGGGGGAAATAAGACAGCAGCAGGTGACCCCAACACAGACAGCAACCCAGAATATGTAACAGAAACCCCACAACCCAGTAGGGACCTGCCAGCACAACGTGCTGAGATCAGCTGGAAACAGGAGAAGCAAAGACAGATCTCAAGGGAATTGCTCTGAATGTGCTCTCACACTTCTAAGCAGAATAGGGCTTTAGAACCTGACTTTTCCTCTTGAAGGCCATCACACCCCTGTCTTTTCTTCACTCAATCACACCCTAAAGGAACACAGGAACCTAAAGCAGAGCTCTTGTAACACATATGTGCGCTAGAACCTCCAGTAATCATCTCAGGTTTTGAGTTCAGGTAGAGAAATACAATGAAGTTTAAGTAGTTTCAGTGTGGGCTCTGCCACCAAATGACTCTCAGACATCCCAGGAGGACATTGTTAGCACCTTCTGCCTCAGTTTCCCCCTTGGTTCAGTGGAGCCATACTCATTGACCTGCTCCCTCAGAGTGTGCCAGGAATTACAGACAGGACATGCTCTGAAGTTATTGCATCATTTGTTTTTCTGCTGACAGGAAGACATTTGTGCAAATGACATGTTATTAGAGACACAGAGGAAATCCAAGTGGCATTTTAGGTAGAAATATGCAGCTACAGTTTTACCAAAACATGCAGATAGATTATTTTATAACAGTCAAAACACTTGAATATGTAATACGCAGTTGCACCCAGCACAGATTTTGCAAACATATTTTGATGCTTCTCTGGGTTCTCCTTGGCTGCATTTCTCATGTTATAAATTCTGTATGTCATACTAAATATGATTTTTCAGTGAGATCTGCTTTTTCTAAGCCTGGGATACGAATAGAAATGACAGTTATGTCATTTTGTGTTTGTTTTTCCTCGCTTTTAAATGGCTAACACCTTTCCATTATGCTGCAAGAATGTTACCAATGGAAAGCAACTGGCATTTTGACCAATGCATTTGTGCACATTATATATATGTCTAACACTGCCATGCAATCTAATCTGATGTTATGGAAGAGAAACAATGACATATGAGGACGCAGAGGGAATTTGTCTGTGTGTATCTAGACAAGCTGCAGCATGCAAGCAGAGAAACTACATATGGGGCTGTGCAAGTTACAATAAATGTGCTAACAAAACACTTCAACCAACCTGTTTCCCTACTTTTCCTATGCAGAAAACAAAATTTAGGAGAGAGAAGCTTGAAATTCTGAGACTTTAAGTATTTTGTTGAAGCTTTTCTCCTGTCTGTGCTCAGCTGAACAGGGACCTGTTTCCCTGCTCCATGCCCTGGGCTGGGTCTCTTTGGGGAGAAGCACCAATTGCACTTCTCACTGGTGGCTGATCTGCTGCTGCCTTCAACAGAAAACAGCTTCTCTCTTTTGTGCACAGTGTTAAATTCCTTTTCTCCATGTGTTACACACGACACAGATAATGATATCATTTCTTGGCACCAAGGAGCGAACCTTTATTCAACAACACAGGTACATGAGTTATTCCTCCCCTGCTCCTGCTCCTCAGCTCAGAGGTACCTGTCACACAGGTCAGCTCAACATGCTTTGCTCCACTCAGGCAACACCAGTGCAAGGATAATTATTAGTCAGTTAGATATTTCCTTAGCAGATGACAAAAAATGCAGTAAAAAAACGACATGTTTCCTCCCAGAGTTCTCCAGGCAGAGTTAAAACAAAACCAAGCAAATCTAAGCCCCACAACACCTTCCCCCTCCAAGCCTACAACTCCTCAAATATCAGCTCTGTTATTCCTCATGCCCACCAGACAAAAACACTTCCACCTGCCAGTGGTGAGGATTTACACTGCTCTGCTTAACATCATAAATAATGGTGACTGGAATATTCCTACAAGGGTAACACCTCGGCTCCAGATGGAGAGTTAGACATTTAAACACCTCCAACCCCACCTCCAGACCCTATAAATCTGACAGCTCACCTCTGAGGATGAGGAACACTTTTCCAAATGACATCATTTACCTGGAGAGTGGGACCTGGGAAAACCCTCCACAGTCACACACAGGAGCCCTGGGCAGTGCCAAGGAAAGCAGTTTGAGCTGTGGGTCTCACACCCACCAGCTGCTCCTCCAGGACCACCACACAGGGACTCCAGCCTTTGCTCCAGCTGCAGAAAGCCAGGCTGAAAGGACTCCTGCCACTGTAAGAGTCCTTTATAATTCCTAGATGTTCTGATTAAACCTCTCATCCCCAGAAAAACGGGAACCAACTGGGGAGCTACTCAATAAGTCAATTAGAAAATGGGCATCCCCCTGCTCTGGGAACAGCTGGTATCCTGAAAGCCTTTCACATCTCATTTTTTGAGTGGAAAGAGGATGCTTTCCAAAGAACTGATTTTTTTTTTTTCTTTTGTAAGAGTTCTGAAAATGGTTCAAAAAAACTCACAAGAAATCTTTTGCCAGGTATGCTGGGACCCAGCTAAGGACTTACAGCTGGGCACCCCTGGGTACACAACAACCCAAGCCAGGCTTTCAGTAATCAGCATCATAATTTAGACTTCCACAGAACCTTTGGAGTTCTGGAAAAGCTGCTCTTTTGCACCAGAAAATATGTTGTACCAGAAAGTTTTCTGAGCAGCTGTAGCTCATCTCTAGTGTTTGGTTCAGACTCATCATTAGGCAAGTGAAACCTATTTCAATCCCAACACAATTAGCACACTAGGCTTCTCCTCAGTTTCCCTCTCTCCCTCATTCAGTTCACACTTGCCTCTGCACAGGAACCTCTGTTAGATTTAGATCAAACCTGCAGGAAAGTGGCTGAGAAGAAAGTGGCAAAGACTAAAGAGGCATCTTCTCTCCTCAGTTCTTTCAGTGTTGATCTCTTTCTGAAACTTCCAGCCTTGTGCTTTGATAATGTCCTGGTACATGAACGAGTCTGTAACACAGAATGTTACACTCCATGGAGCGTGATGTGATATGGAAGCCAAATGGCCAGATGCTCTTTTGCTGGGCTATTTCCAGTGCTCCCACTTCAGAGAGTGGTTTTAGGGGTTATTCACAAGCCCCAGCCTGTAGTGTGGTGGCAATTTCATGCTAGAGCACCATTACACTGTGCTCTGATGAAACCACTGTTTTCCATTCCAGGTTATAGTTATAGTCAATTAAATAAATAGAAAAATAGGGGAGAAAGTAAGAAATATAAAAAAAAAAAAAAAAAGGACAGTGTGGTTCAAAGAATTTGCAGACAGGCAGGGAGTTGGGTTCTGTCTCCAAAAGAGGATCATACATCTCATTTAAAGTACAATTAAGACTATATTAATTTGGAATCAGCAGTGGTGATTCCTGGTGGCTTTGGACACCCCAGGGTTCAGCAGCCTGGGATTTAAAGCCTGCACGAGCTTCTTCACTTACCACTAAGTCTGTCTCCTTTTCCAGACAGAATGTGTTACTGCTACAGATGTCAAGCCTAATCTCATCCTGCCTGAATCTGTGGAACTCCAGTGGAATTAGAAGATGCTGAACACTCAGACAGGCTGAGGACCCGGCTCATCATGTATTCACACCCCCACAAAACAGGCTGCTCCACTCCCTGTTCTGCAGAGGGAAAGGAGCTACGAATTAATGTAATCCAGGCACCACGAATTCAATCCTTTCATGGTTTCTTAATGCTTGACTTTACAAGCTTAACATTCTTTCGCCATGGGAAACGCCTGTAAAACTGCTAAATTAAAGTGGAGATGGAAAAAGGGGACACCTTTACACCTTATCTGGAGGGTGGGACCTGGGAGATTTGTCACTGAGGTCTTTGCAACCCAAGCAATGGGGCAACTTCCAACAACAGCAGATTACATCACTTATTAGGATTTTGCTTAGGCAGTGAAGAACTGCTCAGAAACATTTTAAAAGCATTTAACTTCCTGCTGAAAATGCTGATTTATTGCACTCCAGTGTGAATAGGCACGTCTAAGGACAGAGTGCACTGCATTTTCAGATGTCAGCAAATGTGGGGTTTTGTTAACATCATTTAAGTGATTAAACGTCTTCAAACTAAAAAGCTTTCTTTTAAAACTTTTCATTCCAAATTTCATTGATTTCTACTAAAAATTACAGCTTGGGAAAGGTCAAAATATAAATGAAGTATTTTTAGATTTACTAAAGTAAGACATTTTGACTAACCTGTATTTTTGAACACTTGTCACTTGTGTTTTATTTAAGCATGTGGGAAAAAAACCCTGAAATTTTGAGACACTCTCCAGAAAGGGGTTTCTACTCAGCTCTCAGACTAGGGACCTGACCTCGTGAATCACACAGAGCAAAAAGCATTGTCCAGAATTCAGAATTAAAGTTTGCTATACATAAACCTTGTGACACTTTTATTACAGCACACCAGCCTGGAATCTGCATTTAAAACACTGACTGCTCAAAGGCATCTAAATCTCCTTAGCTGAAGGTAATAAAATCGGGTCAAGAATTCACTACTCAACAATGTGCCATTAGCATTTCTGTTCAGAGAAAATGCAGTTAGTCTATTTTTAAAGAAAGGAAAGGCAGGGCATATAACATAAGTTTGGAAAGTCTAATGATTTGCTTGTGTATTAAAGTCCATTACATAATGAGTTTTATCTGGTTTTACTTTCACTTGACAATGTGGCAACATATTTTTTATTTAATTTGTTTAGATTCTTAACAGTGGAAGCAGAATTTCATTTCTACTGGAGCATCCTTTAAAATAAATGCTTGATCTCTTCCCACCCACTCTTACAGTTGATGGGTACAAAGTAAAAAAGAAGAGCAATTCACTCACCTGCCACGGGAGCACCAGAGAAGGGAGAGATCCTTAGTGCAGTGATTAATGACTCACTATATAAAGATGCATCATAAACTGCTTGTATTAGGTTAAATCATAAACTAGGCTTTTAATGTTTATATGATCCCTTTCTACATAATTAAGTGTGTCTGTAGCTCCCACCAGGAACGGAACTTGCATGACGTTTGCAAACCCTGCGGTTTCTTACATGGTCAAATTTTGGGATCCTCATTTAAAGGGATCCCTATCTTCCCCTATGTTCAAGCACTGCTTGAATTTTACTATTGGTACATCTCTCTGAACTGCAGGTCAGAGAGACCATTTGATGTTCAGGATCAGCAAAGATAAACATGATCCTCCCTGAATTCAGAGTGTCTTCTTCGGGCACAGACACACCCTCAGCTGCAGGAGAAAGTGCCATTGTTTTTCCTTATCTCTGCCTCCAGGTTGGGAAAAGGACAGCTGAAGCAGAGCTGAAATGAAGGCAGGGTTATCTACTGCTCACTGGACCCTGGTGGATGCAGGAGTCAGAGCAGCACTGTGGTGGTGCCTGAATGCAGCCAACCAGCCAAGCTGCTCCTGAAGGGCAACTCGTCCACAGAGGAGTCAGCCACCATTTAATGCTCTAAGCTCCTGGCCAAAATCACTTTTCAGGTGCTAACAGACAATTCCCATCAGCTTCAGGAGCTGGTTGGTGACCAGTGAGAGAATAGCACTATTTGTCTGCAACAGAATTCCATCCTGTGTCTTGTGGTGAAACTCATCTTTGAAAAACACAGTACAAGATGACATTATGTGTCCATCTATTTCCTTACTATCACAAGCTTGCAGACATGTCCATCTCCCTTTTGTTTCCCAGAACAGCTGGTGCTTTTTCCTCAACCAAAGCAGACTCTCCCTAGCTTGGCAAACAGGCACCGACCTCGTTGCAAAGCTGCCCCATCAGGAGAATGTCACAGCTCATTAATGGGAAGTCTACATAAAAAATAACATGAGTTTAAAAAAGAACTGCAGAGCCTGAAGTATTTTCAATAGGCATGGTAGCTCCAGTCAGTTGCTGCACTGCTTATTCAATACAGAAAATCACTTAAGGTAATTATTCAAATATGTCCATCTACAGAATTTAGAGAGGGCAAAGCCAATAGTGGAATACCCAAGATCATGATTTTTTAATAAACAATAGATTTAATGGGGATTAGCTGGGTTATCAAACAGTATCCTCCCAAATCAGCTCATTAGTTTCACTGAGTTTCCCTATTTCACTTTATTAAAACAATTTAAACAAGGGTTCATTAGATGCAATGTAATCTAATTCAGACACTCCAAACCTAATCCCTTTTCTTTTAGCAGTAACATCATAATAATTTGCAAAAAAGTTTAAAGGATTATTGTTACAGCTATTTTAAGTAGGGACTGTTTTCAGCCTAACGTGTGCCATCACTTTCCCTACATCTTACTATTTATTAATATATTTCTTTTTAGTTTTTACTTATTAATTCATTTATTCCTTCCTTTCTCTGCCTTTCATTGCTTCACAGGAGCAGAGTCACACGTGGTCAAGAGCATCCCTGTGTGCAGGAGGAGGGGATCTGCCAAATATCCCTGCGTGGGGCAGCGCACCAGGCTTTGGGAAAGGAGTGATGTTTTGCAACTTCTTGGAGATTCTGGAGTTAAAAAAAACCCAACCCTGGTAAATTCACAGTGATTTTATAAATATCCCAGAGAGAAGGCAGAAGGTTCCTGTGGATTTTCACGCTGTTAGTTTCTGACAGCTCTGAAAGACACACAGGAGGGGATCACGCACAGGATTTGCAAATTAGGAGGCAGACACTGTATATGACTTACCATGATAGATCCAGGCTGGAAACACAGAGTAACAGATCCCTGCTATGGACATGCAGCTTATTTTAGAACAAACTCATATTCCTGTACTTTCATAAAACCCTTTCCAAACAGTAGGGTTAGTTTTTCCCATATGGCAAAAAAAAAAACCCAACCAAAATAAAACCCGAAGAATGAGAGCCGGTTTTTAGATCCAAGGTTTCTGCAGGCTTTAACAGGTTCCCTATCCCTGAAAACCTGTCCTCACCCACTTCAAATCCTTGTCTCTTTGAGCAAGTGGCATCCCATAATCCCATTAAAACCTTTGCCTCTGTTTACCAGGAGCCCTAATCGTACTCAGCAAGTTCTTCTCGTCTAAGGAAGAGCGACAGCTTTCAGATTTCTTAGGAGCCTTATTCATCAACCACGCCACAGTTTTGCCAGAGTGTTCAATCTATTCTGGGAGCAGCCATGTGGAAAAAGTTTCAAACAGCTCAAAGCCCTGCACAATGATAAAGGAAAGCTCACACAATCCTGGTAATAGCCTGACCCTCTTAAGGAAAATTGGATGATTTGTGGTAGCAGTTTTTCTGTCCCCTATGTGAAAAGTACAAGCAGGGTATTCACACAGTCCCATTACAGACCCCATCCCTCTTGCAGTGCTGGAATAATAAACACACACCCATATGTGAAAATGAACTCTTGCTGCAGTGACCTTCTTCCTCAGCCCACTGGTGTGAAGGAGTTTGTAGCCATTTCAGAAAAAAAGAGCCAGATAAAGAATGGACTAATTTGATGTTCAGTGTTTCACCATGAGCAGAATATATGCTTTAATGAGCACATTACATGCACCAGGGACGTGTTACTGTGAAACAGGGGATAAAGAGTAAGGGGAAAATAATTAAACAGTCAGCTCTATAATGAGGAAACTGTGTTCATGCAACATTAAGTGGCCTAATTTCCAAATGCTAAGCAAAGACACGTTCCTTGGACTTCAGAAGGACTGGATGGCAAGCACCACCCAGAAAACAAGGGCAAAGGATCACAGGTACAAACCTCCTATAGGTCAAGAGCACAGGGTGGACTGATGCTGTTTCCAAGCCATCTGTCCACACTTCCCATGGACCTGTCTGACAGGGTTGAATACCTGTACCCTGTAGTTCTTACTCTATAAAGCTGTAAAATATCCCAGCATTCATCACACGTCATATGTAGAACCTCACAACTGACTTCTCCCAGCCTGGCCTCAATTTTCTGCAGGTCTGGCATCTGCTATGCCACAAATGTACAACATCAACTAAGGGCAACGAGCACAGAAGTCCTAGTGTAGCTGTTTGCACAAGCAAAGCTACTGGGAGAGGGGAAAATCTTTCTCATTGGGTTCAGACACTGACAGAATGAACCAATAAACCACATTTCTGACCGTTATCAGTTCTCTGAGGGCCAGTAAGGCCAGGAACATTCATTTACTGGGACTGTCAGTCCCAGACAGTGTTGCAATATCAATTACTCCAGCATAATAGCCTATCAGTCAGGCAGCAGTTCTGCTGGGCCACAAGCTCCCTGTCATTCCTTGCAAATGGACACGGCAAAAGTCTCGTCTTTGTTACTCACCCTCATGCCTAACTCGATATTTTCCCCTCCATAGACCTCCATACCAGGGTCAAGCAAACCAATCTCACCAAAATATTCTCGGTCCACTACAAAGGAGCATCCAATCATGGCTGGTGTCCTGCACAGAGAGAATAAAGCAAAAAGTTAAAAGTCATTTCTTAGCTACTACAGAACCCACCTCATAAGAAATTTACACAGATAAGGCAGTTCTCAGTCTTCAAGTTTGCATTTTAAAGGAAAATGAACATATTTTTTCCCCATGTGTTGGTGGATCCCACAGGTAGCAGCAGGTGGCTGCAGGAATGTTGTCATCACATCAGGTCCTCTTTCTCATCAGCAGTTCACCATTTCTACTGCAGGAGGTTAAAAAGGCTACGAACAAAATGGCCAAGATATGGTTTGACAAAACAGTTCTTTGCTGCTGGGCCTGATGCACCTCCTGACACTGCAGAACTGAGCCCACCCTGTGACAGGAACTCTCTGGTACCCGTGACAAGGTTCATTTGCTGAGGTGCTGCTGTCTGGAATGGGCTCTGCTGTGCCACTGGCACTCCTGGTACCACTTCAGCATCTCTCCTTTGCACTTTTTCTCAGTTTGAAAGCCCCTGCCACCTCCCAGATCATTCCAAGCCTACACTGCAGGGCACACCATCCCTCTCATGTTTTCTCTGCATAATTGAAAAAGGCAGCTGTTGATAGAAACACATTTGATCAGCACTGTTTCTGACAAAGAAGTTGAAATAGCTTGATTAACTCTCACCCTTACAGAGTGAGATGCATTCCCTGGATGATGAGCTGAGGACAAGATGTAATGGTGGTTACAATGGCAAACATCTGGCTTCCACAGATGTCTCTGCACTTACTTGGGGCTTCTCAGGAGATCCCTGCACTCATTCCAGTGATAAGGATGGAGGAAACTGAGGCCAGATGTCACAAACCCTACAAAGAAACTGCAGCAGGGTCACCACCAGCACCCTCAGTGCTTGGACCTCTGCCACACCCAGAGTCCCCCTTGTGTGTGTGCAAGGAATTCCAGGACTTCTCTGTTTGCTGCTGTTGCCTCTGAAGGCTTTCTGTTGATCAGTCTCTAGTCAGAAGGGGTCTTAAGGCTCTGTGAAAACCCCTCATGGTCCTGGGTACTGCTGGCTGGGCACCTCCATCCTCTGCTGATGCACACACTTGTACACCAGGATCTTTGCAACATGGATGGCATTTATAAATTCATGTTATTTGATAAAATGCATCTTCCTCCTTATGCTTCCTAGAGCCAAGCCTGGAAACAGATTTGCCTAAAGAGGGTGAGAGCTCTCCTGTACTCAGGACCAGACATATCCTATATACACCTCAAGGGCCCATCCTGTAGCAATGAAAACCATATTTTAGGCTAACAAGGATTACATTTAGTCTAGAAACAGAAATAAAAGGAGGATGTGACCAAGATAAGGAAATTCAGTGCCTTTGCAGTGTCTTTGAGGGAATATTTCAGGTGTATTTCTTAAGTTTTAACCATGATAAAAAAAGGAAGACGATGGGGGAAGAAACACACACCACTTTTTTCATTTTCCTCTTTATGTATTTAAAGCTAAACTCAGGCTTCACTGGATTAAGGCATCACTGCTCTGCAAAACTGAGATGCTGGTCTGGGCTTAGATTCATTCTCCTCCCAGCCCTGTCTCCCTCTCAAAAGTCCTCTGGAGGTAGCTCCTTACAGCAGTAAGATGCTCCCATGAGGACATATCTCCTCCCTTCCTAGTGAGGAATGGTACTGCCAGGCTTTGCAGACTGCTCTCAGGTGCTGGAATCCCTCCCTCTGGGGGATGGATTTTTGCAGCTGTCGGCTCTGTCCATTAAAACACTGAGTTGTTAATTGAATGGGGGTGGGAAACACATTTTGGATGCAGCTACATCATCATCACTCACAGCCGACTGCCACTGAGGGCTGCCTTTGCAGCTCCCTCTCTCCCTTCTAGGTTTTATTTCTTCTCATCAGATATATTCCAAAACAGACTCCACAAGCCTTCATGGCTTGTTCAGAAAAACAAAAAAAATTGTTTTCAGGACTCAGCAACAACAGCAGCACAAGGGCAGAAGGAACCACACCCAGCCTTTCAGACAACTTAGTCAAAAATTGCCACTGACAGTGACTTTTTCTACCTGAATTTGGCTGCCTGCAGCACTGGTCTTCTGCACAGCAGCACAGTTGCCAGCCCAGAAGCTGAGCTGAGAAGCCCCTGGCCCTGCCCTGGACATATCCTGACAGGATGGAAGAACTTGCCTGCAGTGCACAGTGTTGAGTTTTCTGCATATTCCAAGTTCAACGCTTCCAGCAGAGTCACAAAGAGTTTTGGACATGGGGTCCTCCCCAAGGCCAGGCCCTTCACTCCCCTGTGCTCTGGCTGTAAATGCAGTGGAATGGGATTGTACAGCCCAGTGGGGAGGTAACAGTGCTGTGAGCAGAGGGACCCCGACTCTATTCCCAGCTCTGTCACTCATCTGGCCTTCAGTGAGTCCCCTCCCTCTGCCTCTGCTCCTCCATCTGTGGAGCACACTTAATAACACTGGGCAAAAGTCTGAGAATGCTTCAGCAGCCTGAAACCCCAAAACTCACTTCTAAAGCATTTTAAGCACATAGCTGGATCATTTTATACTGGATTACAATGTCACATTGTTGTCACATTGCAAGCACTTTAAGAAAACCTGCTCCCCAAAAAGCAGGAGATCCTCCCTTGGCTGTCAGCACTGGGTTTTCCCAGTATCTGAAACACTCCAGTATATCTACCACTTTTAGTGCAGTGCAGCAGACTTTCCTTGAAAGCTAGAAATGGATATATGAGCAAAAAAACCAACTACCTTAGCATGTCTTAACCACTGCTCACCAGCCAAGGGGCAGCACGTGAAAAGGTGCATGTCCTTAGCACTTCACAGCTTCAGAGCACAATATATTAAACTTAACAACACTTGTTTTACATAAAGTGCATGATTTTTCTTTAATCATGCACTTTCTAGCAAAACAGGGACATTTTTAGAAGGAAGGTATCACAAAATAGCAATTAGAGGTACACTATTTCTTACCAACACCTCAAAGGTGTTGTGAAACCTAATTGATCTGTGGAATATTCTTTGACACAACTGAGGATGTTTTAAGCATTAATTACAATCAACAGCAGCACTTAAAGGATAATGTGGGAAACACAGCAAAATGGGGTTTTGCAGCTAAAAGCTTAAAATGCAGCATAGAATCATATTGATTCTGCACTGGAGAAAGACACAGCACAGTCAATTTGTGGAAATTACCTGATAGCATGGTTGTAGCGAGGGAAATACAAGAGAGACATCACTCTGGGTAATGCCCTGGGGGAAAGGGAGGAAGCAGAGGGAGCAGTGCTCTGTGAACTCTCCCTCCCTGCCTGTTGCAGCAGATGCAGTGCAGGCAGCTGGAGGGCAGAGAGGCACAGTGTGGAGAGGGCAGTAGTGAGATCCCCAGGAGCACAGCTCTGTCAGCAAAATTCCAGCAGGTGCCAAACCCATTTCTGCACCAAGTTGCATCCCCCTCCTTCCCTTTACAGACAACAGGAGGATCCTGCCTGGGGGCTCCTCAGCAACAAGCGAAGGAGAAAGGGATAAGCACCAGACTGACATCCTGCACGTGATATTGGGAAACCTTCCTCTCCCTTCTGCATCCTTCTCCCCTGCCTTAAGGTCAGTATATATATCTACACATCTATAACTACATATACATCATGCAACCATGTCACATCTGAAACGGTTTCCAGAGGATCCAAGTGCAATTTCCAGGACAACCGACAAACAGCTCACACATAAATACATAAATGTAAACGTAAATGCAACCATAGGTAAATATATAAACATAAATGTCTATATACAGGCACTAGGAGAGAGGGAACAAGATTCAAATGACACATCATCCACCATATCTCCGAGTTTTCCACCTCCCCTGGCAGAATGTTTCATTGATTCAGGTTCTTAAGCAGCACCTCACCCCTGGCCTGACAGGTAAGTGGAGAAATCTGCATGGTACCTGCATAAATACTTCTTTTTTCTTACAACTCTTGTCTTTTTCAAGAAGGAGTTACATCAAGCCCTGAGAACAGAACTCAAGGACAGATATGCTGCTCTGGAGCTAGAGGGGAAAAAAATGACAGGCTAATGCTCAGCTAGAAAGGCAGGGCAAACATGGATGTAAAATAACTCTCTGATGAGCCATGGAAGTATATCTTCTGGAACAGGCTGGACACCCACCAGAACCTGGACAAATAAAACAGAAACTGCTCTGTTACAGGCTGAGATGGGCACACACACCCCAGATAAAGGAGGCAGCACAAAACACTCCACTGGGGGCACATCAAACTCTGATTTACGCACGTGGGCGGCACACACGGCGCTCTCTCGAGTGGCTGATGCAGCGCGTGTAAAAACACGTTCCCACTGGTACCAACTATGGCATATTAAAGCAGTAAGTGAGAACATATGCAACAATGAAATGCACCACTGCTGCTGGAGGAAGATAAAATGGAAAGCTGTGCAGGGCTTGGCTGAGCGAGGCTGACTAATGACTCTAATGTTGGTGGCTGCTGATCAAGAAATCAAGTGCAGAGCAGTCCATCATAATCGCGGCAGGTGAGGGAGGACGAGTCAGAGCCAGAGCTCAGAACACCACAGCCCTTCCTTGCTGTTCCAAAACCCAGAAAAAAAATACAGCATGCATTAAAAACCCCAGCTTGGCTTCAGTGCATAGTCAAATTCACTGGAAGCCCTCAGAAATAGGATCCTTTGCTACACAGTTTGTCGCCAGATGATAAGGACGTTTTGGGGCAGCGTGTTCTCAGGAGCGCAAATGGGAAATGATGTGATGGACACAGCGTGTCAAAATAACAATCCTCATTTAAATCTTCACGTTGGGGACATCTCACATCTCAAATGTCAGACATGTAAAATGGATTGCCTGCAGAAGCCGAGTCAGGGAACATCAATTGTTCTGAAGTTCAGAGTATTAGCGTGGGGGAAAAGAAAGAATCGACTTCAAAGTGTATGTGAAATCTTTACAAAAACTGACACTTTGTTCTTGCTATTTCTTTACCTTTGTTAGCACTTCAAGGCCACATCCTCATTGTCATTTAGACCACAAGAGCTGCTGTGACATTTTATGATGCACACTTGACATGACTGCCTATACAGTGCCCCACTGGCATGAGGGACAGTTCCTGCTCCTTCCCAGCAAGGCACTGTGTAGGATCACACCACTGTCAGCATTCAAGAAATCAGAGGATTGGGCTTCAAACAGAAAAAAAATCTTAGAAAAGAAGTGGGCACATCTGTTGTGCAGTCCCAGAAGAAAACAGGAATCGGACCTTGCTTTCTAAATGTCTCACCCAATTCTGCTGATCGATGATATTTATTCATACAATGCAAACATGAGAAATGCCAGGGCTCTGATCCTCACTGATACCAGAGCACACACGTTTCTTAACACTGAAAATCTTTAATCCCTTTGGGGATCTGGCAGGAAATACTCAGCTACACCAACCACAAAACCAGTCCCGGGGTTATTCGGTACAAGCCTTTTCTTTCACAAGCACACAAAGAGGCACAAACCAAACCCGCTGCTTGCTGAAGAGAGTGTCAAAGGAAGCCTTAAGAGGAAGAGTGAGGACTAAATGAACTTGCAGTTTTCATGCTGATGAACAGTCCTGCGATCTTATGAAGCACCAAACAGGCACATGGATCCAAACACCATCAGTGTGGACCTGTCTTGCAAAGTGGACTAAAATAGAAATCATTTCTTCAGGTACGTGGTTTGGAAAGCTGGTTACAAAACCAAAATCTGTACCAAACCAACAGAGATTTTAAAAGCTAACTTTGCCTTCCTTTTGAAAATATACTTTAAATACTCTAAGCTACTGCATTCCCATCATGGGTGCTTTAAAATTTCAATGCCTTAGGGAGTGCATGACCTATCACCACTTAAATAATATCTAAGATCTTGCTGAGATTTAACCTCTTAGTTCAGTCTTTTCTGGCACTTGATCATTGTCTCCAGCACAGAAGATACTCAAATACTGGAGCAATCCATGTGAAAATTAATACAGTACAGATTAACACAGATTTCCTGGGTAAACTGGAAGTCATGAAGTGTGTAAAACCTTCCAGGTGTGCAAGACTGAAACCCTGGTTTCAGGAATGAAATCTCTGGCTGATTGATTTTCATTCATCAATAACCTGTTTCTCAGGGCTGAGTGAAACAGGTATAAAACACCTGCACTTTTAAAGCAATGTGAGGCAAGCAGGGCATGTTATCCAGGAAAACTGATTTCCTAAGTAATTACTTTCCTGCTTATTGAGGTTTCAAGCCGAGCAAAGGGTCAGTGATGATGGACTGTGCTGTCCTCTAGTAAATAAGGTTAATGTTACTGTATAGCTCTGTTTTGCAGTCACAGAGCATGAGAATGAACCTAAGTACAACCTGCTCAAATACAGACTGAAATATTATCCTGCATGATCCTGTGAGGTGGTCCCATCCAACTCGATGGGATCAGTTTGGCTGTGTCTTTTCACTTCCAAAGGATCACCTGGATCCTTTCAGGTGGGCATCTTGTTTGAAATGCTTGGGTGAACCTGTCAGGACCTGACAACTCGAGCTTTACACTGGAAGGGAAGTACCTCAGCTTCTCTGCCAGAGACCATACAGCAGAGTTTTAGCTTACTTCAATTTGGAGGTGATATACATGAAAATGAAGAAGACTCCAAGGTGGTAAATGGTGTCCTTCCCAAGAAATCTTAAAAATAGGGTAGAGCAATCCAAAGTGCATACCTGGGCTTCATATTTTTTAGCATTGATTTCAACAGTTGCTAACAATTGTACCCTTAACCAAGTACAGTACATCTCAGAGGAGCTGTTAAGATGGGAGGAGGAGATGAAGGGCTGGAGATGTGAATTTTCAAACGAAGGAGAAAGAAAGCCCTTTTCACACCGGTTCCTGTTTTCCCACTGTAACAATTCTCAAAAACACCTTCACAATTCCTGCAACAGCATTTCCTTAGAAAATTCCATTTCTGTAATGTAAAGTGCTCTCTTATAGAGAAAAATAAAATGACACTCTGACTATGTGGTCTGGGTTCATTTTAAAATTCAACCAGTAGGAAAACTCAGAATGTGCGTGAAAAGGTCTCAAAAAAACTAAAGAAAAGAGCAACTCTTGAACAAAGCAAGGCTAGCACAGCTCCTGCTGGTGCTCATGGGAAGCTCTGGTTTGGGCTGATGGCCAAGGCTGCTGCCCACAGACCAGAAGTGAACCCAGCCTCTTTGTAATCATACACACAACACCTTTGTTTCTCATACACACCATGTTTCACTGGCTTAATACTCATGCCAGAGTCCACCAGAAAATAAAAGCTTAGATGAAAAAGATCCTGCTGTCCCACTAAGGGCCACAATATGAACTTGAAGCACACACTCACAGCTAGAGCACGTGCCCTTCTGTGTACACTGTGGTGCAGCTCTGAGAGGCACCACAGAGCCATCTGTTTTCTCCAGCCTCATTTCACTGTCCCTGCCCAGAGCCTTTACAGCCTCGCTTTTCACTCCAATTGCCCTTGGCAGACAGCTGAGCTGGAAACATCGCTCGTCCCGAAGCGACAGCACACGGGGGATTTACCTGATGGGAGCTGACTCATCCCCTTTGTCGAGCCAGTCCTGGGGTGGGATTATGTACATGCACCAGAGCCCCCAGTTGTAGCCGTGGGCTGCGTTGGCGTATTGCTGCACCTCGAAAGTGTTGTACTTGATGTTGTCGATGGCCGGCAGGATGATCCGCTTCCGATCCTCTCTGATCCGGGTAAGGGCAGGTTCCACCCTGAGAGCAACAAAAACAGCGTTTTAAGTGTTTTACAGCCACCCAGGAATCCCAGGTCCGGATAAAACGAGGTTCTCTAACACTGTGCAAGCATTAACCCAGCCCAGAGCTGCCCGGGGGGACTGAATCCACGTCACCGTCACACGCTGACGGGTGGGGGAGACTTCACACAGCAACTGCCTTTAGGAACCTGTACCAGAGTTTAACAACACAAAATCTGACCAAACACCTATTCTGAGGCCTGGAGATCGTTAATTCATTTCACAATGGACAAGTGTTGAGAGACACCATCACCACGAGCAGTTAAATGGTGTAACTGGCTACACCACCGGGACTCCTGGTGGCCTTTAAACACCAGCTCTGGCTGGCATGGCCTGAAGAACCAAACACACACCACGGGCTGCAAGACTCTGAAGGTGACTCAAAGGTTTTAATCTCGTTTCCTAAGGACTGACCCCACCGGATCTAGTTTGAATGACAAGTGTGGCTGCATTATTCCTTCTAAAACCTCTTTGGAGATGAGAAGATTTCAATTGCCAGATGGTGCAAAAGCAGCGAACTGCAGGAAATGTTCCATCATTTCAAAAGGCTTTAAAACATCAATGTGCTTTCAACAGAAGCTACATCCCAAAAGGAAAGTAAAAAGCTTCAGTGCGAACACTCATTTCTGACCGAGGTAGTCTGAAGTCGCTATGAATTTACAGAGAAAGTGATCCAAAGAGGTAGCAGACTTACATAAGGGTGGAAATCACTCCTCAAAGTAGTATTAGAAACAGCCACTGGTTCACTCCTTTGTAACTGTGTTCCCCCTTCAAACAAGCTTTGAAGATTTTGCAGAGCTCTCACATGTATCTTTAAGGGGATGGTGGTTTGCCGTGATTCACAAAGGTAGTGGGATTTGAACACTGATCTTTTCTCATTTTTCTTTTGCTGTTGGTTAAAAGGCAATTGTTCCTTCATGGTTTCGAGTTTGTTACTTTATATTTTGTTTGTTATATTTAGTTTGGTACCATGAATTTTCTTGTGTAGGCCAACAGAAAGGGAAAACATATGAAGTTAATTCAAACTGCATTTTCAGTGTTCACTGCCTCCATCTGAACTATCAGAAATTTCCTGATCTCTTCTGTAAGAAGACAGAAATTTCTCTGTAATTGAATACAGCTAAATATTTGTCATTTTGTACACAGTCTCCCTGTGGCTTACATGAGATTGTGTACTGCTTGCCTTCTCTTCTTTTTACTGCTCCTGCATTAGTAAAAATAGACCTAGATTCAGTGAAACCCTTGAGTATTGATGATGAGCTGCTCACTGCAAAGAAACCATCACAAAACAATGTAAAATAAGAGCATAACTGACAAAAAGACAAGGTGTCACAGCACTGCATTTGGAGACAAGTGCAAGAGAGTTAAACTAGTTTCATTTGGATTCCTCCAGAAAGCTGACATTTGAATTTATCAGCTGGATGCCAATAACACAGAGAATGGATGTTTTAATAAAAAGGATGATCAAAAGCACGGTGGGGAAAAAAGAATGACGTTGCAAGTCGCAGAAATTTCCTCTGGCCAGGAAGGTTATGAAAGAGATGTCCATCTCCTATTCAACACATACTGTTTTGTTACTCTCCTTGATTTATTCTGGGAATAAATCAGTGGTTCCCTCATGACTGGAATGGCCTGAGGTCACCCTTACTACTGCTTGCCACCCACAATTTTAGGGGCAGTACTTATATTGTCAAAGGCCAAGGTCCTGCCAGGTACCAAAAACCTCCACAGAAGCATGACAGTACAGCAGCCTAAAGGAGGACAGTGATTTCAGCTCTATTTTTGGCAATACTTTTTTTTCCCTTTTTTTTCTTTTTTTTTTTGCATGACATTTAAAGAGCTGTACCCCAGACTCAAAGGAGATTTTTTTTTTTTTCTTCCTGTGGGAGAAACAAGAAACAACTGAGAGAGACTCAGGACAGTGCAGGACATGATTCAGACTCTCAATTCATGTGGTCTTTAGGCCACACTTGGGCACTCCCATAAAGAGCCAATGTGACCTTCCAAATCAGGATAAGCCAATTCTGTTGTCAATATGAGATTATATTTATGAGATTAAGTGTTTTAAAAACCAGTGGGTGGAGAGCAGAAAAACTCTTGCAAATCCAACAAAGCAGGGACTAATGCAGGATAGGTGATTCTAATTAATTCTTTCCATCATGTTATCTTTTTATCACCTTAGAGGCAGCAGAAGAAAACACAGAACAGTGGACACTTCAGCCAGACTCTCCCATCACGAATCCAGTGCCCCCAACTCCCTTCTGGCCTCTGCAACAAAGGCTTTCAAAATACCAAATAACAGGTATTGCTGTCACTAATGACAGGCCACTAATTGTCTGACTGGAAGAAGAATCCTCCTCTTCAAGGTTTTAAAGAAAAAAAACAACCTTGGTGCAGATCACCTTCCATGAAAAGCACTTGGAGCAGGACCCTCGTCACAGAACAAGACTGTTTAACCATCATACTTAAAACTATCCTGGAGGTTCCACATTCCTTCTACAGTTCCTCCTGGTGTGCTTATTTTTCAAGTATTTTGCTCTGTAGGGCAGACTGATATTGTGTAATGAAAAAGCCAAAAGGAGATAAGGAATTCTCCTCCCTTAATGTCAGATGTCTGCAAAGGACTCCCCACACCCAAGGTAACTGCCTCAAACTTTCATTCTCAGCAGAGGGAGATGGAGGCTGGCACTTTTATAGTCAGATGCTTCTCATAATAATGCAGACACTGAAACTAGGTGAGATTAATAATGTTGAATTATTTTGAATATAAAGGGAATTCAGCCTGCTACTTTGCAAGACAGCTTAAAATTGGACTGCTGAAGTGTATCCCAAATAATGGTTAGAGAAAGAATGTGAAGAAAATATTTAACAGCCACTCTGGTTTGCAGCCCTTAATCATAGCTGTGATTGTGTTAATCCAATACTTGAGTCCTGGAAATGCTAACCTGGGTCCTCATTTTCTTCATTACACAAAGAACAATCCATTCCCAGCTCTGGGGCTGCTCTCACACCAGCCATCACCAAACTACTCCTGTCACTCTACAGCCGACCAATTTCTGTGTTTTTCCAGTTATATGACTCCTATTTATTATCACCTGACATGGGGCTTTGCATGTGAATGGCACAAGGAGGGATCTCTGGAGCGTAATGCAAAATACACGATGAAATTCCATTAACCTCTTATCAATCTATTAATGTGAAATCCCAGATTTTGAACTTGCATGAAACCTGAGGCACCTGTAAGCTGTCCATGTGATCAAAGTTCTGCTTCTGTCCCCTGCACTCCAGAAAAGTGAATGTTTAAGGTACTACCTCTCCAGTATCTCTGCCCTCGAGTTATGCCATGCCAAGGTTATGGAGTGAATTGGGATGAAAGCAACTGCTGGAACTTCCTTTTCTAAACCTCCCATCTCACCCATGGAGGTGATTTTGTACCTCTGCTGGTATCCACATGTGTGGAAATCATATCCCTGTGGGTATTAGGAACAGGTAAGATTCAGTATGTGGACAGACTGCACAGCTGTCTAACTTCCAAAATACGTTCATACCCACAAGTAAGAAAGCAGGCTCTGAGCCACAGATGGAAAGAGAAAATCCAGGACAGAGCTGTTCTGTTATTTAGCACAACCCAGGACTGAAAGGACAGAGGGGAAGGGGTTGCTGAAGTCCAAACATGTTCTGCATGGTGTGCTGATGAGCTGCAATGTGTTGTTGGAGTGTTTCTTTTGCTGGCAGTGAGGCAGGATTCAGCCCTGCCTGATCAGGTACAAAAGCCAGATGTGAATTTTCAGATTCATCTCTATTTTTCACAGATGCAAAAATATTAGGTTCCTACCTTGTATCTGAGTCAACGTGCTTTATGGGCATAGAGCAGCATGGATTGTTAACAAGTTATTTACTGGAGCAAGAGCAAAAGTTCTCCCAGGCATATTCACAGACATGATGGATTTCAGGAAACTAAATATAATCAAAAGATTTCAGCTTTAAAGGTAGTGCTTCATAGCAGCCAGTGGGGTTTTTTCACCTAATAAAAACCAAGCAGACAATCTGGACAGGAATATGAATGACATATGAAGATCCTCCCTTCTATCCTCTCTTAAAATATATATTTGTCAGTGTCCTCCTCTCACTCTGAATAGATTGCTGATGAATGGATAAAGCCAGAAGAGAAAGGACAGTAAATTTAGTTCTCTCACAGATCCCACTAGGCTAAAGGGTGTTTTCACTTGGGTTTTATTTCTCTGAAGCAGTTCCAGCAATACAGGAACACAATGCTGAAGCCTCTTTCCCAGGACTCATCCCTGTGACTGACAGAGCTCAGCTGAACATCCACAGAGCACATCCCTTTTCCAGGATTTTGGTGGGCTTCCCAAAGGCACCAGGACAGGCTGGGCAGGACATCCACAGCAGGTGCCTGGGTGAGTGATTCCTCCTTGCAGGAACTCTCTTGGGGGATTTGTGGGAGGAATCTCTGATGCGTCAGAGTGTGTTGAGCATAAACTAAACAGCACATGCATTTGATGCTTTTGCCTACCAGTGGAAAGATTTCTGCATTAACACTGGGTTTTCCAAGGTGTTGAACACCCATCATGACTTTACTGGGAGTTCCAGCAATGCCAGAACTGTGGGCCTCAAGGACTGAGAGCTCCCAGGATAAACAGTGGAGGTAGAAAAAGGGGGTGAAAGGCAGAATTTAACCCAGAGTACGGAATAAACCTGGAAGGAGACTGAGAGCAAAAGCAGGGGCCAAACTGTGATAACACAGGCTTCTCTAATCCCATTGTAAGTCTGTCTCTGAACATATATGCATTCTGTATTTAACACTGGGTTGATTCAGAGCAGCTCAAACCCCATGGGAAAGCACAGCAAACAAAAGCCTTGTGCTGTCTCACATCCTTATCAGATTGCCCGAGAATTGATGCCATGGGGAAGTCTGATTTTCCACAATGCTAAAAAGAACAGCTTCTTCCAGATTAAAAAAAAAACAACAACCAACAGATAAAACGAAAGTAGTTATGAGCTCCTCAGTGCACATGATTATATAATTCACCTTTTAAAATATGTAAAAACACCTGCTGACTTCAAGCAGACTTTTAAAAAGGCACAATGTAGGAATAAATGCACACAATCCAAGGGAAACCACAAAACTGCTGCAGGCCAGAGGGCTGCCCAACTCTGCCACTTCAACAGCCTTCACAACTGCAGGGATGCTTTGCTAACAACATGCAGCATCT
The DNA here is from genome assembly GCA_035041135.1 of Platyrinchus mystaceus. Taxonomy (NCBI): domain Eukaryota; kingdom Metazoa; phylum Chordata; class Aves; order Passeriformes; family Tyrannidae; genus Platyrinchus; species Platyrinchus mystaceus. The sequence goes on along the minus strand of JAWWLV010000038.1, from coordinate 8,072,142 downwards.
GAGAAGCAAAGCCCACTCTCCAGTTCTTAATTAGAATGATTGTACAAGGCATTTGTCAATAAATTCCATGTCACTTTTTCTGAATTGGTTCTAAAAGTAAATCCTTTCCTAAATGACAGGAATTGCAGTGGGAAAATTCTGCCCTATTCCAAGTGGATACACAAATACCCCAATCTTTGGGTTCTTTTGAGATAAGCATATATCTTTTTTTTCTCTCCCCCACCACTACGCTAATTTTTACTCCAACAAAAATGAAGAATGGATGTTAAAAAAAAAATCCAACCTTTATTTTTTCAGCTTTCACAAATCAGAATTTTTCTTTGCAAGCACTTAAGGAAGAGTCCTTACAAGACAGAAATGAAAGACAACATGGTCTCACCTGCTAGATTTTATGGCTCAGTGGGTTTAACACCGTATTTTACTCTGGCTCTACCACTGTCAGATACCATGAAGTGTAAACTTAACACAGAAATGTAGGGAAAAAAAAGAAAAGCTGTGTAAACTGAAAGCTTATTTTGCATGATTTTATACGCTGCCTCACATTTCACTGACAATATACATCTATCAGATGCAGACAAGCAGATCTACTGACACACATAATTCTTCACTGGGGCCATCTGAGGAATATTTAATGCAGAATGCCTTTCCTGTAAATAAGTGTTCAGAGAACTGAAAAAGAAATAAATTTCATACTCCCTTCCTCGGTCTCTAAGAGAAAAGAGAGGAATTCCCCATGTGCTCTCCCTGATATCTCTGTCAGCATTCCCGTGTGCCCAGGGAAGTTTCAGACCCACAGCCCCCAGCCAGAATGGAGAGGACACGGCAGAAACACCTGCTGGAGAGTTAAAGATCAGATCTTTGGCTGCCAGATCTCAGTGGCTCTTTTCTGCACCACTGAAAAGCAATGAGGATGCTCCAATGAACACTCTGGGTCGTTGAGGTAGATGAATAGTTGAAGCTGCTTTTATGGAACGTCCTCTCTGTGCAGGCTGGCACCGTCCCATGGATCTGAAGGGCCCCACATGGCTCATGTTCACACTTCCCTCTCCACTCACATGATGCTAGTTCACTTTTGCTACCTAAAACATGTATTC
>JAWWLV010000038.1:8045931-8060741 GCA_035041135.1 Platyrinchus mystaceus | reverse complement strand
ATTGTATTTACAACTAAGGTAAAAAGGGAAGTGAATCATTTTCAGAAAAGCTAGAAATTATGGTGATAGCAGGAGATGCCTTCTTCACAGACCATGTTCCTCATGGAACAGCCTCCACTTTGATTTATCCAACAGAATAAAAATCAACACCTTCTCCTTTCTCCTGAATTTATTTGGAGAAGTGCAGGTACAAGATACAGTGCAATTCTTGTTGGTGCTGTAAGTCAGAGAAAGCCCATTAAAATAACCTGTCCTCCATCTTTTCTGGTACACAATGGTGCTGATGGTCATTTTCACATAAAGTGAGATCTTAAATCTACTCCTTTTTTAATATGTTCCTTGACACATTTTTTCTTATTGCAAATCCAAAAGTCTAAGACAGAAATCCCCCTCATTCATCAGAAAGAAACCAGGCCAAGTCCTTGTTCCTGAGCCAACCTCAAACACTTTCTGTATCAAGAAATGTCCTTTCATGTCAGCCACAAAGGATGGCAATACACCCTGAGTCTTCCAGCACACAACTAGTCCTGGGAATTTCCCACATTCCCAGTCTGAACAATTGGATTTCATGTCTGGAGGATTTGCAGGATGAAGAACAGCAGCAGCCTTTTCAAAATATCTGTCTTTTATACCTTAGAACTCTCTCTTCTCCTGTTTCCTCCAGGAAAGACCAAATTTACAGGAATTTCTGTCCTGTGACACATCCATGAAGGAGGGAGACCTTTCAAGCTGGGACTCAGGCAGTTCCACAGCTGCATTAAAGCTCCCCATGAAGTTGTAATAATGCACATTGGACAAGTGTTTCCTGAGAACCAGACATTTACTTTTTGCCCTTTTTCCTTTCTTTTCAAATTCCAGGCCAGTACAACTGTGACTAATTGCTCTGCACAGAAAAAACAAACAAACAATACATGTTTGTGCCTTTTGTTTTATAGCACAGTTGTTCTATTTGGTTTAATTCCTCCCTTCTCTACGACAAACTATTGTATGTTTATAGTAGAAAGCCCTGAGAACTGCCAATCAGTGACTGATAGCACAATATATATGCATAGTTAACACACACAGCATGAAGATGACTCTACTCATAAAGAATATTAACCCTTATATTTAGGATTATTAGACTCTTCAGAAGTAGCTGCTGCACACATAAAATAAGAGACCTTGTATTTTAGTGAGCTGTTTCTGGCTTTCCTCAGGCAAACAATACCAGAAACATGCCATCATGTCTAACAGTATTATTGATTTATACATATAAAAATGCTAAAACTAGTTTCAATCACTTCTAAAACAAGCCCCTTTATTAACATGAAAAATGGCTAAAAGCTCACGCTCAGATCCCTCTGTAGGAAAAAGTATTTGCTTTTTTTTTTTTTGGCAACTTAACTTGAGCCACTAATATGTTTTGAAATACCATCTGTAAAAAATTTCCACTCTATCCCCTGGTGTGCCCGTGCAGCTCTGCCTCTGGCTGTATGCATGCTGCATCACAAAGCATTAGGCTCATTGGAAATTAATGGAGAAGCTGAAATCTGCCTTCAAATGCTTTGCAGAATCCCCAAAGAAAACATATCCCCCCGTGCAACTTTATTTTTAATGGTGCTGCACTTAAATTTAAGGAAGAGCCTCAACTAAATTTCAAGTGGTGTGTGCTCTGCCTAATTTTAGGCGATGAAACACAAATGGCTTGTTGAGTGTTTCTCTGGATTTCACAAAATCCTGGTCACTGGTCCAACTGGATTTTTAGCTTGCTTTAAAAGTAAAAATTAGACAAGAATTGTCTTTGAAAAAAAAAAAGCCAACATAAAGGTGGTCTTACAAAATTCTGCTTTGAGATTGGAGAGCTCTTTGAACTCTGTGAAAGTGAAAACGGTGCCATGATACAAAATAAAGGCATTGTGTCAATTTGATTCAAAGTGCTTAGCAGCAAAATATATGCTAGGAAAACACTACCTTTTTTGCAGCCTTTTTAAACTTAATTCTGGGAACTGTCTTGTCTGTGGAGGACAGAGATTATACACTCTCATCTCAGTGCTTGGCCAAAACTAAAACCTCTTAGTTCAAACGGGGAAGGTTCACAAAGAGCCCTCCAAGGAGCCAGAAAATGTTTTCTAGGGTGCATTCACAAAATTGGCTGCTACCCTGTGGCACCACTTCTTGTTGCTGCCACCAAGGGTCATTGCTCTCCTGTCAGCAATGTGAGGTCAGCTATCCACCTGCACCTCCAACAGCCACTGTTAGGAGAATTCCCGATAAGAAGCACTTTTCCACTCAAGGTGATGCATCAAGATCCCAGAAAAGGTTCTTTATGGCAAAGGAAGAATTAATCCCAGCATGTCTGCAGGGAGTGAGGTGGTAACAGCCCAGATATCCAAAAGCAGACTACATACCTGAAGAAAACCACCTTCTCTGAAGTGTATCTCCTATTGAGTTCTGAGCCCACACCAGACATGAGGGAAAAACAGTGGAGTTGATGAAATCAAAGCCATTACTTTCAATAAATAATGTATAAGAGTAAACTCACCATTTTCCATCTGCATGGAACAGTTGGCTGTACCCTTGAAGCTATTTGTTATTCAGATAATAATATGTAAATACAGAAAGTTATCCTGGACCATTAAAAAATGTACTGCAAGTACTTAATATTAAAAATTCAAGGCACTTTTGTTTAATTTTGACTATCTCACTCCTTCAGCTGGTGTTGCTGGTGCTGGACACAGGCTGAATATCACAGTGTTCCCTAGAAATGTAGGGCAATAAAGAAGTTTTCAAGGTAACTGCTGCAGAGCTCTTCACGAATTTCATTACAGGTTTGCTGTCAGGCTGCAGTGTGATGGTAAGGAGGAGAATAGAGGAATGCAATAATTTTCCAGTATTATTTCAGCTAACAACATTTTTTATGGTCTTGGGAGGATACACAACAATGTTTGGCAAACAGTCCCTTCTTTAATGGGCTCCAGTGTGTTTCACAGGAGAGCAGCTTTAACCTTTGGTCATATTCAGTTGTGCAGCAGAATGTTTCTCTCTACCTGTGTACAAATGCAGGATGATTGGAGAAGTAAACCACCAAATGAGAGGTCAGCCATAACCTGGGTTTCACTGCCTGCCAAAACTGTAGTGAGAAGCTCTTTCTCTTGACTTGTCCCAGCAGCTGCAAGGCTGGTTGTAGCCCAGAAAGGTAAAACCTCCCTGGTAATCCCAGCCCTTTGCTGAGGTGTGCACAAGCTGATTTCACTAACCAGCAATGGCCCTGAAATGTTTGAACACTGGTCACAGGCTTCTTCCTCCTCCTTTAAATGATCAATTTCTATCAGAGTGAAAACAGACCAAGTTTATGGTATGTGGGAAGAATTATGGCCCAAATAGAGCAGTGTTCCAAGAACAAACGCATAAAGAACATTGATTTAGCACTGAAAATGGGAGTATTAAATCCATGATGTTTAGATGCTTTATATGGGATTGAGCTGAGCCTGGTGGCAGCAGCAGCATGTTTATAAAAGGCCTGAGTCAGGCAGAGAGGACAAATGAAGGTGCATGTGCTCTGTGTGTTCCCCTCCATAGGCAGGGGTACCAAACTGCCTGACCAGAGGATGGAGCACATCCCAAGATCTCAATGAACTCTGGATCAGGACCCCCATAGGATAAATCATCAGGCAAGAGCAGTCAGATCCTGAAGAGTAGATGGGACTTTACTCCTCTCTACATCTTTCCCAGTGATACTTGCAGGATTGTTCTTTATATATATTATAACTACTTCAAGAAATGTCCCCTTCAAGTAAAGCAGTTAAGCATGTCTTAACTTCACTGGGGTTATTCACACACTTAAAACTAGGAACATATTTAAGTGCTTCACTGGAGTGGAGCCTAATTGTACTTTTATAGCTTTTGTTTAAATTAAAGGCTAGTTAGAGGTGAACAGCACAGTATTCAACAATTTCACGCACTTAGAAGTTAAATGTTAACAACAGTTTCTTGCCTTCTAACTATTTCTATAGCTTCAGTTTATGTACCTTCAGAAAACTCTGGCATTTTGACTCAGTTTTGGTTACATTTAGAAATGAAAACACTTTTTAAGAATCCAGCCACATTTACTGTCTAGCACACAGCTAATACCTAGCACACACACACTTCACAGCAGGAAAAGAGTGCAAAAGTTTTATAATTATGAGCTCTTCTCCTAATTCAAAAAAAAAAAAAAAAGGTCAATATATGCTCACTTTTCACTGAGGTTGACAGAAATTAGGCACAGATCCTGGAACAGGTAACACAGAAGTATGACTGTGAATTTGAGCAGACTAAGGACACGCATTGGACTTTTCCTGACTCTGAGAAGATCTGGCCATTGAAGCACTTCAATTTTCATGCACTGCTCCTGCCCACACTGGCCTGCTGAGAAACTACTGCCTTTTGCACTCTGTGTTATTGGTATCTTTTCCTACTTGCCCACAGAAGTGATGACCCTGCACCCAGAGCATTCCCATTAACTGTGTGCCCAGGGGGCAACCGTGCCCTTCCTCATCCCTCATATCCTGAAAACAGACACATTCAACCTGTTCCATCCAGAATATTTGCTCAAGCCTCTATTTAGAAAAACTTTCCCCCCAACTGCTTCCATAGATTCCCAGATCTGTCAGGCAGAGGAGCTCAGTGCTCCTCTCTGAGCAAACAGAACACAAATTCCCTGTCTCTTGGTACACGCGGGTTAATAACACCAAGGCAATAAGCCAGTGGACTAGCCAGAGGTCAAGCATTTGTTTTCAGGCAGTGTAGAAAACACAGGAGCAAAGCTTCAATGTCATTTTTATCTTGCGTTTAATGTAAACTGCACCATGACCCTCTGGGAGAACTGTGTCCTAATGAAACATCCACAGCGGGGATGAAAGCTTACTCCAGTTGCTGAATGAGACAACTGTTCACTTTGTGGATGGAAATAACCACAATTTATGCCTTTCCTCTGAAATTTTAGGGGTACAGACTAACTTAGCAACAACACTCCCGGGTATTTTAGTGCACTGCTTTAATTATTATTGCTGCTATTAATATTCTGCCATTAGTCAAGTCTGAAGTACCGTGCCTGCCAGAGAGGTGTGTTTCATGCCACCCCAGAGGCCAGCCCTCTGCTAGGGCATTTGGAAGACAAAATACATAAATGCAGACTAGCAAAAGTCTGGGAGTGTAGCATAAACAATATACTCATCCCTTGGGGCAAAGAAGAAAATAAACTAATTAAACAACTATTTGACAACCTGAAGGCATCTCGCGCGTGTAAAATGCAACGCCTGAGGGTTTCATTTCTGGGAGCTGAGAAACAGGGAGCTCTGTGAAGAAGTAAGACACAGAGATGGTATGTCCAGTAATTTAAAGCTGCCTAATGCCTCACTGATGAATCCTGACCACCACCAGAAATTGCAGGTGCACTTGTCAGGCCAAGGGAATAGGGGTTTTGCCTGATGCTTGCATGGCAATTGTCCTCATGCTTTCTGTTTAGTTCGGACAGGGAAGGAGAGAGACGTATCTGTGCTGGGTATCCAGCTCTGCTGATGTCCTCCACTGAAGGGCTTCTTGTCACTGCATAAGTGACAAAAATATATCAGCTATAACATAACTCTCTGCAGGAAACAGGGGGTTTTGCCAGCTTGAAGTTCTGAGACTCAGTAACATACATGGCAAGATGTCTCCTTCACAAGGGTTATTTAAACACCCCGCACGGCCAAGGAACGGACAACAGAGATCAGCCTGGGGTTGGTTTTATAAAGAAGGCAACAAGGCACAGGGCCTGGAGCTGCTGCTCCTCGAGGCTTGTATCACATTTCAAAGCAGTCTCCAGGTGGGAACATGCAGATGCTGCAGGATTTCTTGTGGCCAAAGGGATGCAGGCCAAAACTGCACAATGAGTTCTTATTAGGACAGCCAGTTGGTTTGGTAGAAATAGGGAAAAGAGTGCACAGACTGCATGGGAAGCAACTGTCCCTGGACCTCCTTTTGGAGCTGCATCCTGCAAGGTGACCTGGTTGGACTGTGGTTTGTTTCTGAGATCACAGCAGAAGGTCTAGAAGCAATATAACAGAAGCCAAGAACATTTCAGAAAGCTGGAGGAACAGAAAATAGAGGCCCCATACTTCAATATCATAAAACTTTCAAACAACTTAACTGGCAGGTGCTGTTTCAGAGAAACAAAACCTTGGAAAGCATCTAGATCAAGCTAACCAAGACAGGGAGCTTACATTTGCTGCCCTGTAACTGTCAGGTTCTCCTGGCTCTGGCTACTTTTAAGAGTCTCTCACTTTTATTAGCACTAAATTCACTCAAAACAGGAGAGACAGGCAAAACAAGCAAGAACTGACACTATTAAAATGAAACACTGCATCAGCTTGGGAGTTCACAACTCAGTTTTATTTCAGATAGAAGAGTAAATTGTCTGACATTTTGGCCTGTTCATGTTTTTATCACAAAGACACAAACAACAACAACTAAAATACCTTGAGGTTATGTGACCTGAAACCTTGACTCTCCTATACTATGAAACCTATCCAAATAAAATAGGAATCAGAACTGGCTTATTTTTAAACTTACACAAGGAAGACATCTGGAGATAATACATATCTCACATTGTCAGCAGAACTAAATTTGCATACATATTTTAAGAAAGAATAGGGGAACGTTCTTTCAAACCATTAGAACTCCTTCAAAGCCCTAAAAAGAATCTCAGGTGTAGTGTAACAGAGATAACATGCAAGGAAACATAAAAGGAAAAGAAATACCACGCTGAATTCATTGCCTGTCTTGTTCTGTTACTTCTTTTTATCCTGCAATGTGATACCATGGAGTGTAACATAACATGACAGTTCAGAAATGTACAGGAATACCCTTTTCTCCCTGGAAGTGAGAGCGGGCATCAACTATCCACGGGCCCAGGGGAGGGAAAGGAAAGACACTGAAATGCCACTCAGGGCTTGCAGCCCTGGCTGGATCTCAGCAGTGGTTCTGCACTACAGATATGCATTTACCTGTGAAGGAACTGCTTGCTCAGTTTGAAGACAGCACCCCAGCACTGCTCTTCTGGAGGAGGAAATACTCCTCCTTCTGTGCAAATACTCTGGTTTCTGTTTTCAAGTTCAAATAATTACCCTAAGCAGTCGTGCTTGAGGTACCAGTGAACGTGCAGGTCACACAGGTCACATTCAGTTGTGACAGGTAAGAAAAACTGAGGGATGCAAAACAGCTTTTTGATCATCTTTTCTTTTCCTCCCAGATGAAAACTGGGCTGCAGCCACAGTTTTGCCTCCAGAGCTGTGGGGTGGGGACCTGACCCAGGCTGTCCATGGTGGCAGCTAATACAGAGCTTCCCTCTCATTTCTGTATGACTTGGAGCATTCAGCATTTTGGATTCACCTGAAGTGCTATTTAAGCTGGCTGTCCAAGGTTCCTGGGGGAGAGACCTGCAGAGGACATTACACACTGCACATGACAAGCAATGCTGCCATGTCTTCTCCTCCACTGATGATAAAGGCAGCCAAGTCGATTGCCTCAAATTAGATGTCTAATTTTTAGCCAGTGTTATGCAATCCACCTCAGGTAAACTATTCATGTATTCAGGAGTACGTTCTGGTGCAGACAAATTGCAGGGAATGGCTTCCAGTCTCACTGCATTTAAACACAACACCGCAATCAGTTACTTTTCATGCTCCCTAGTTAATCAAATTCAGCCTTCACTAAATCTACATTTATTAGTGCTGACAGTCATGCAGAACCTGTCTTCAACAATTAATATACACAAAGGCACTGCAAAAAATGTAAAAGAGGAAAATTACTGTGTTTGAACAGAAGGTGGCTTCTTGGAAAAGGTTGTTCATTTTTATGATTCTTTTTAATTTAGCCTTTCTGGTGCTCCTTTCATTATCCCACGGGTCAGTGTTAATAATCAAGACCAATGTTATACACTTTGCAGTATAATTAAAGTCACTACTTAATTGGAAAGCCCAGCACTAAACAAAAGGGAATCAATAATGAATCTAATGGGAAAAGCCAGAGAAAACTTCCATCAGATATCAGAAACAGCTGTGAGATATTGCCACGTGTCCAGCACTGCTCCTACAGAGACAGCATCGAGTCTGGCTGGTGGGGTTTTGTCCTGCATAAAACCTGGGTACTGTCTGCCCAAAGCCTTGGGGGTCACCAACCCCTCAGCACAGCAAAGCAGAAGGCAGAGGATTAGTGTGGTGCAATCTGGGCAGTCTCCTGGTCCTACCTCAGGGTCAGGCCCTACTGCTTGTCAAATCTAATCAGTCTGAGAATCTTCCTGGCCTCAGAAAGGGGCTGGAAGGTTTCACAATGTTTTTGGTTATTATTATTATTGGGAAACACGGTCACTGTGTTAACCTGTTCATCAGCCTTTTCACTGGAGCAATTTAACACTGTACAACTAATTAAATACACAAAGACCTAACAGTGACCTGGGGTTTGGGAGACAAAGGTTTGATCCCACGTTCCAGTTAATATGTCATTATTTATGCAAAGTGAGCAGAGCTCCAGCAGAGGTTGGGAGAAGACCCACAGCACCTTCATAAACAGGGTCAGGTCCCAGTGACAACTGCAGAGGGACTGTACAAATGCAGAGCACTGGGGTGTAGGTGCTGGCAGTATCTGTGACCCACACAGAGTTTCCTTTCCCAGCCAAGGAAAGAGGTGATTTTTTTTCCCCCTCCTCTGAGGGGGACAGACAGTCTGAGCCCTCTACAGCCAAATAAGAAACACTTCCCAAAATGCAGTGATAAGCCTTTGGCGTACACAGGGATACACAAATAAGCACAGCTGGCCCAGAGGCAGCAGTATGAGCGAATTTAGGTTGTCAGCTGATATCCCAAATGAACTGAGTCAGAACTACAACACTGAACACGGAGCAGTAGCTGGTCAGAGCCCAGTTCACTGCAGAAGAAGCAGCACAGGAATTTTCTCACTCCACACCAGTTCCTTCTGCTCTCAGGCAAGACAGAACTCAGCTCCCACTCGGGTCCATCTCTCTGGGACTGCATCCCCAGCTGGGCACACAGATAATGTGTGTGCAAAGGCCTGTGCTCTTTGTGGGGGATTCACAGCCCGAGGGAAATGTCCAGGCTGTGTAACTGGGCAAAGCTGGAAGAGCTCCTCATGCAGTCCCAGAGCACGTGTACATCACACGCCCCTCAAACCCCACATCTGGACATTGATTTGGGATCTAATTAAAACACTTCACTTAGTTTCATGTCTTACTGAATTTCCCTCCCATAAACAATCCTAATCTGTTGCCCAGAGGTGATTCTGTCTGCTCCATTTTCTGCCTCTGTTTTTCCTTCTCTCTGCTTCAATTTATGTCATATGTTCAGAGTGGCCAAATGGGGTTTTCAGGATTTTAGCATGATTTTTTAGATCCATTGAGAGTAGGTGCAAAAGAAAAATAAGGTCCAATGTTTTCCTATTAAAAATAAGCCTAATTGAAATCCAAATATCCTGCCTAAACTTTGATTGTGAAACACTGTCAGCTGTAAAAAACAAAATGTTTAATTTCAACTAATGTTTCTCTTTACCATGACCTGATATTTAATCTGAAAGTATTGGCAGAAGCTAGTGCTAGAAAATTCATCACTCTAACGTTTTCTGATGGGAAACTAAATGTTTCATTGGTCTAAATATTTGCTTTCAATAAACATTTCACAGAAGATGTTCAGCCTGACACAAAATATTTTTAGGCTTTTTTTTGCTTTTTTTTCAGTTGTCGTTTTCTGCTAATCAGAAATTCTGATTCCTCGAAAGCTCTGATCTGTTCCACTTCAAATATTCCCTGCAAAGAGGCCCATTCCATTGCACTCTGCTTAACCTGGAAGGAATCCTAAGGGTCTGTTTTAATTTGGAGTTCCTCGTGTCATTTTTCTAAGCGGCGCAAAGAACACCCAGCGCCCCCGGAGGATCCGAGAAATGGGTCACGAGGCAGAGCGAGCGGCAGAGGTGGAGAAAAAAATCAAATATCACCCGACCTGGCCCTCCCCCGTGCACTGATCCAAACGCTGATGCTCTTTGAGAGCCATCTGCCTTCGTGCCCTGCTCCTGCAGCGACATCCAGCGCAGCCGGGCACGGGAGCTGCCCCTGGGGCAGGGGCCGTCCTGCCACCCCACCGACCCTCCTCCCACCACAGAAACTGCTCTCACACACACGGTGTGGCTCCAGAGGGCTGCTGGCTGATGGCTCAAACACCACAGAGCTCTGCTGCCAACAGAACAGGGTCCAAATCAAAGGTGATGGTTCTGCCTCCTCCAGCAGCTGGAGCTCACGGGACCATCTCTGACAGAAGGGCTGTTTGCTAAATCCTGGCCTCACACCAGCTACTGTTATTAAACCCTTGAATGAACAAATCAGAGGCCTATTTACCAAGTCTGCCCTCTTGATAGCACTATTTGATCAATTGCAGAGTTCTTTTTGATCGGTAATTAAAAAAGCTTTTCCTTAGGTATAGGGTGGATTGAACTATTAATTACACATCAAGGCCCAAGAGATGCAATTCCTTTGCTATTGTAAAATGTCTATAGCAAGCCACAAAAACACTCTCTTCCATGAAAGAACTGAATAAATGAAAGCAATTTCCAGATTTCCCTGTGCTTTATGGCTAAAGACTCGAGTTGCCACGGCATTAATAAGTTTGTTCTTTAGGGCAGAATCTTCTCAATACAAACATCCACGACCGTAACACAAAGAAATATCCTCTGATAGAGCCAGCAGACTGAATCCATATATTAGTATTATTGTTATCACTGAACTGCCACAATGCACTCGGCATCAAGTCGCACAAAAAAAGATCAGTTAAATTAAAGTTCCTCGCCAAGCAGTGACAATTTTGTGTAAAAGCCAATTTAGCCATTATGGAGGCTCCAGGATCATATTAACTTTTCTCAAAAGTATGCATAATGCATCACAGCAAGGGATTTTGACAAGTGTGTGTGTGTGTGTGTGTGTCTCTTGGTGTGTGGACGTGTCCTGCATGTAAAGAAAGCCCAGAAGTTATTTAACTTGCAAAGTCAAGTGGTAGAAAGTTAGAAAATGCCAAATTTACAGGTGTAGCACCTGTTCAGTTCAACCCCTTGCTATCCCAGCCTGTGCACCAGAAAGAACAGGGGAATTGATGTTATCCTGAGAGACGATGCTTCTGTTTGAAAGCATCTGGTTAGTTGACACTTCCCACTTTTCCAGGACGCTGCACTGTAAAACAAACAGCTTTGGTAAGTTTGGGGGCCTTTCCCCCCTAACTTTGAATGACACTCCCTGAGGTTTTGATTTTTTTTTGGTTTTATCTTTGATGAAGCCAGAACGTGCTGTCACATGGGGCTGCAGCCCCTCTGTCTTCATGCACGACTGGCAAGGATTGAGTCTGATCCTTTGTCACTGCAGCAGAGGCTTCAATTCTCTGCTGCAGCTGGCAGCAGTGGAGGCTGTTATTCCCCCAGAAGGGCAGAGGGATGGCTGCTGCCAGCCTGTGGTAGCAACACATGTCCCAGGCCAATCTGTTCTCTGTCTCTGCCCTCAGTACCCACAGGGGTTTAGGTGGCTGACTTTGGTTTCATCTGCTGGGAAGTGCAGAATCTCCACCAGAATCTCAGCTCTGTTGCTCCAGATCTGTTTTTGACTATTCAGTGAAACCCTGTCCCTTTGGCATTCTGGTAAGAAAGGGGTGGAAAGAGCCCAGCAGATTTCACAGCGTTCCCAAGGGCAGGATTCAGGACTATTCTACATCCACATGTATTGGTAGAGGTAACTGATACAAATACACATTCATTTTGAACATGGAAGAACACATATGGAAATTAATCCAATAGTACTTCAACATTAAATAACACTTTTCCCACAGCACCACAGAGCAAGATCCAGCTCAGACATGTGCATCCAAGGAAAAAATAACCTGTTCCTTACAAGAGAAGCTTCTCTTTCTTCCACTGCACAGAGGAAATAAGTTATGTTAGTGAGGGCTAGAAAGTCCTGCTAATTCTTTACTGTTGGGAAGAGAGATCAGGACATTAAACATCCTGAGCTCTCTGCAACATACTTTCTACAGTCACATAGCCCTTGAAAAACTTCAGATACTGATATTATTTACACATCTGATAGATATTTAAAAATCTCTGATATTGAGGAGAAGAGGCTGAGACATTTCTTACACCACACTAGGATCAAACCATAATTTTCCAATTATTGTGTGATTTGTCATCACAACTGAGCTGTTTACTGCATTGCTTCTATTTGGCACACAAACACAACACAAACAAAATCCTCTTGTCTCCTGTACTTACAGCAATTCCTACCCTAAGGGAAAGGTTTCTGAGCTAAAAGGAGTATCTGCAGTGGCAGCAGCAGGTAGGAAAGCAGAATATGTTGTGAAAAAAAGCATCTTGAGAGCAGGGCTGCCCATCCAGGCCTGAGACTTTGCTGCAGTGGAAGGACATGGAGGTGACTCCAATTTAAGAGCCTCCATGGTCACGCTGGCTGGCTGTACACCTCTTTAGTGGAACATATTTTTTTTGATTTGCTGTGTGGGGAAGAAAATATCTCCTGCAAAGCAATTAAACTGCTGCATGTTTATGAGCCTATGCAAGGAGATGGAACAGAAGGCTTATTCTATCAGAATAAGATAGTGGACAACAATAAGGGGAAGATCAAATAGAAAATGAACTAAAAGATAGTATTTCTCATCAAGGCTGGAATATGACAAGTCTCAATTTTTCACAGTGAAATCATGTTTACTTTAATAAATTGTGCCTGTGCAATGCAGACTTGAGTATAAATTCTTCCAGTTCATATCTTTAATACCTACTTCTGTGTGCAAATATGGAGATCTGACTATTTTAAATGGAATCCAGAATGGAGAGAATGGTTTAATACTTTGGGAATGCAAATTCAGGTAAGTGTTTTTATTCCTAGACTGGCCACAGACTTTGTGGCTGGGGATGAGCCCAGGAAACTTTTGGCTTTCTGGACTGTGAGTGCACATTACTGGGTCACTTTGAGCTCCCTGCCAACCAACACCCCCAATTCCTTCTCTTCAGGGCTGCTCTCAGTCCATACAAGTGGATAAAACTCTTCATGTAACAAGAGCTTCTGCCTTCCCCAAACTTTCACTCACATTTCACAGCAAATTCAATCTGAAGGGCTTTCTTGTGACTTGCAAGCACCCAGAGACAAGTGCATCAATTCCAGCATCAAGGTCTGACTAGAACCACCTCAAAAGTGTCAAAACATGACGAGGCAGGCAGTTCTCCCAGTAACTCAGCCAGTTAATCATGCAGCATGACCTTATGAGATACCCAAAAGGAGCACGTCAAAAAGCTTATCTGAGCGACTCATCAAAGCTTCCAAGTAAAACGGTGGAAGAGTCTAATCTGAAGTGAAACATCACTGCCTTGCAAATGCTCTCATGGCTCTGACAGCTGCTGAGCCAGATTTAAGCTCTGCAGCCTTTGCTTTTGTGTTTCCTAGCAGAACACATCTCATTTATCCTCATCCACCCCACCGCAGCAGCTGATAACAGCCCAGGTCAAACCTTTCATCTGAGGAACCTCACTTTGATTTTAAGGGTCTCTGGACCAGATCTGAGGCACAGCTCCAGTACCTACATAACTACAGGCTACTTTTTCCCCAGCATTAATTCCATGATGGATTGTTATGCTACATCAAGAGAGGAGGAGAGATGAGACCACTGAATCAGTCAGCATGCTTGCATCAAAAATGTGACAGCAAGTCAGTAGGTTGTTCTCCCTTTGTCACTTCTGTGATCCAGGTTTTCTTTTCTTCAGCAAGTGTTTGAGAAAACAAACGCTGAGTCAATACTTCTGAGATCAGATTAATATGCAACACAGCTAAATGAAATTTGTAGTTAAGCTGAAGTTTTGTTTTTGGCAGCTTGAACTGCCTAAAATCCTAATTCAATTGCAATCTACTCACAGAGCACAGCTGTTTTGCTTGGCTAAACTTTTCTCACCACTTAATAAGATATTTTTTTATTTAACTTTCAGTTCTGCCTAGGAGCCCCAGTGGGTCTTTTAAAACAGAAGATTATTATTAGAAATTAATTAAGTATTCTTTTCAATTCTGTCTCCTGAGAGCAACTAGGCATTGTTGCTGATCTCCTCTGCATTAAGACATTACTGATTGTCATTCATGGGATGACAGTGTGGATGTCTCATCTGGAAGATACATAACTCCATAAATATGAAAGATTTGAAAGATATTTAATACAAAATATAATAAATCAGCACAAATAATAAACATGTAATTGCAATGTCAAGCATAGCACAGGCGTGTGAAGACTATAAACAGCAGAATAAAACCAGACACACATTCCAAAGACAAAAAAAAATCTCCCTGCAATTACAGGCCCCGATGGATCACACTTAGTCTGTGTTTCAGCACATTGCAAACCCCGGCTGAACAATTCTAAGAACATCAAATGTAATTAAAGACAGTTGATTAGATGTGGTTGGTGGGGTTTTTTTTTAAGGAACCAGTGACTATAATATGTTTGTTGCACTTCCCCCTCCCACTGCACACGACTACAAGAAGGACAGACTAAGGCTGCCACCCCTGAAGGCTTTTCTAAGAGAAGCAAACCCAAGAAGCACCAATATCCTCATGCAGTATTTGATCTGAGGCCTTGAATGTGCATATTAATGCATTACTGACAGAATCAGCTATGCATTTAACATGGCCCTTCGTGCCTCAGATGGCTGTTGGTCTGATTTTCACTGAACTCAGGGGGTATCTGTATGAAAAAGTGGTGTCATACTCTAACCAGGAA
>JAWWLV010000038.1:7990475-8012768 GCA_035041135.1 Platyrinchus mystaceus | reverse complement strand
TATTTTAGTGAAAAGTCTGAAAGGTTATTAATTTCAAAGGAGGAAAGGGAACTCTCTGTTGAATTAATTAATTTCCTTCAATTCATGCAACGCTTCAGCTTTGCAGTTTGTGATCAAAGAAAGGATGTCTTAAATAATGGTAAATATGGTTTAGGGTTTACAGTGTGCTCTCTGCTAGTTTGGTTTTCACTTCTCTAACAAATCTTTTGTAATCCCATCACACAAGGGCTGTGCAGGAATGTAAGAGGGAGGGCACTGAGACCAGTGTTGAAACCAAACCAAAGCCAGTTGGTACCTTGTTATTGCCAGTCCTGAGCTGAAACAAGATCTCCTCAAACCTACAACCTCCTCAGACACACCAATGAAAAAACACCTTTGGTAGAGGGACCAGCAGCATTTTTTCCAGAGGAATCCAAAGTCAGTTGGGAAAGCAGGTGATTCTCAACTGCTGCCATATCCCATCCTGGCCCTGCCCTCCAGAGGTGACATCTGGATCTCTCCTGGTGCTGCAACAAGCAGAGATCCCAGTCAGAAGAGTGTTTGCTCCTTCATTCTTCCACTGGCACAGAGCTGGTGAAACTTCACCACCACCGAGACCACACCAATTCCAGCCCAGTACAGAGAATTATGTCATGTTTGCCAAAATATTACTGTGTGCTACGTTCCAGTGTTAACTAAAAACATTCCTTAATCTGCTGGCTAATCCAAACAAACAAATTAGTGTAACTGGAGAGCTGTGTCTACGAATACAAAGCATAAAGAGAGGGAACACATATTGTCTTGTTGTCATTCCTATCAGGCAGCACGTTCAGCTCCTTGCAGGCTGAGCAGACTGGTATAATTGATGGCAACATTTATCATAACAGCAGCAAAAAAGCATCAATTGCTTGATGAATTTATTTACTCCTGCCCAGAAGTGAAGCCATGATTGGACCACTTTATAAACATCAAACTGCTGTAGACCTGGTCTGTTGTTGATTGCATTTAAAGGGGAAGGGAGAGAGAAAAAAAAAAAGAGAAAAAAAAACAGGGGAAAAAAAACCTGATTGGGAGGCTGGAGTTCAGTGAACTGACAAATCTCTTTCATCAGAGGAAAACAACCATTATTTTACCTAATTTTAAGAAATTAAAAAATAAGCACTCCTGCTCCCATGATCAGCAGCTGCAGGATTATCTGCTGCATACTTTACCTCTTCTCTCTGACAGGTTTTTTTCTTCCCAACCCACAGTATTCCCCGAGGCAGAGAGTTGAAAAGAAAGTATCAATCTTCCAAACTAACCTGACAAGGCCCCTGGGCTTAGCAAAGCAAAACCAGGAACCACATCACATTCCTATTTTGTGATCCCCTTGTCTTCTTCCACAGAGAAATGAGGGCTCATATTCTCTTCACCCTGGCACTACACAGTGGTTTGAGCCTGTGCAAAAACCCTGCTGCTTTTCCTGGGTGGATTCTGCACTTTCTGTGCACGGATGGGAGTAAATCCAATGGGAAATAGATCCAGTGGTTCTACATTTGGTAGGTTTCCAGACTCCCCCTCGAGCTCCAGGGAGGTCTGAAAACCACTGCTTGAGATGGAGTGGTCTGTGACACTCAGTCACACCAATAAAGTATGGTTGTTTTTTCAAATAATAGTAGAAAAACCCATATTTTTTTTCCTGGTTGGCTCCTTTGACTCCCCTCTGAGAAGAACAGAGGGCAGCAGTGGCAGGAGATGAGTTTCAAACATGCATTTACTGTTTGGAGTCTCTATCCAGTCTCCATCAGAGCCAGCAGTGTCGGCACAGGAAGATTCACAGACTGAGAAACACCACGAATGCCATTAGAGGCTTCTGCAGGGAAAAGAGTTCATCCTTAATGAGATCTTAATGTCCTATAACTCACTAGATAAAATTTAGTTTATGATATTATGCTAAGAAACCAAAATGTAGTCAGGCCTGGTAACACCAGGCTCTTAATTCCATAACTAAGACTCTTTAGTGCTTCAAACTGATGAGAAACTAATACCTGCTGTTCCCTTGGCCAGCAATTTTAGGAAGAGGTGACAGAAGGGGAAAAGACAGTCCATGGTAGTAGGGAATATACCAAGACATTTTAGTGGGTCTGGCAGCTGAACTGACACCCTTGATCAGGCTTTCACTGAAGGGCTTTGGTGGTGCCACAGTCTCAGCTGGGAGCTCCTGGAACACCCCAAGGGCACCTGCTTTCTTCAACAGTGCCAGGTGAACAACTCAGGGCAGATTTCTTTGTTGTTCTTTCAAATAATGCTCAAAAGTGTCACCTTTCACAGCAGTAGGACAAGGAATTCCAAGCTTGTCTTGCAACAAATAAGACTTAACGGCACACTGGGGAACAGTCCAAGGGGACCAGGGTGGTGAACTGCCTTCCAGAGCCTGAGCAAGCTAGCAAGGGTAAACAGAACGTGTAGGACAGAGACCAATGTGCTCCAAAACCAGTGTAGCAACTAACAGTGGCTGTTATCAGGCCCCAAGCAGAAATAAGTGGGATTTCAGAAGCTCAGACCTCAAGAGCACAAAGGTCACTTCATTTCTTTGGTGCTTAACACCCCTCAATGATTCGAGAGCTTTAGAAAATTCCTGCTGAAACCTTTTAAATTCCCTTCCTAATTATGCTGCACCTACCTCTGAGGAGCCACATGCAAGGCAGGACAAACACCCCTGCTCCCAGTGACAGCCTGGGAAGGGGAATGGGAACACAAGCACTGTCTCCCGAGTGCCTGCAGGACTAGACTTGTATTAATCTAAAGATTATTTTTATGAGGGGACTTGCATCTCCTTTATGTTTTATGCAGCACTTCAAACTCTAGGTCAGTGCCACACGAAGAACAATACGATAATCACAGTAATAAAATGCTAATCTGTCCCATTAACCTGTGCCTGGAAAATTGCAGCAGGCCTGGCTTCCAACAACAATAAAGGGAGGCCTGAGGAAAGGGCAGATTAGACATATTTCCAGCACAGGGAAATAAACCCACCAAATCCCGCTGCATCCAGTCACTAACGCTGCACCTCCCATGGAAAATTGGATGACAGCAGCAAGAACTGCTTTGTGGCACAGTTTCCATCCTGCTGGGCTGCTGAGCACACGAATGCAGGGAGCCCCTGGCAGCCCAGCCAGGAGAGGGATGGCTATTAATGTAAAAGAAAAGCCTGCATCACTAGGGGTAAGCAGTTTCCACCATCCCCGTTGCTGCTCAGTGAAAGGCGCAGCTGGCACCTCTCTGTGAGTTATCAAAGATTATTTCAAAAGCACAGAATGGCTTTTACTGCAAGATATGGCCCAGCCCCTCTGTTAATTTGTTCTACAGAGCACTGGGACATGGCACTCCCCCTTCAGCACCAGGCTCTTGGCCAAAATACTGCTTCCCAGATGAGATGGGTTCTTCTTGCCCTGTCCTTACTCAAGTCCTTCAGGCTGAGGCCGAGGTGTGAAGAGGTGACAGCTTTCCTACAGCTGCACTTGGGACTCACAAGAGAATGTAAAGCCTCAGACAGTGCCTGGGTAGATGAACCAAGGCTGCCCCTGTTGGCCTGTGCAGAGGGATGTCAGCCAAAGCCTGGCCCTGCTGGGAGCTGTCCGAGTAAACAAGTGCTTCGGGTGGAGGAACTGAGCACGGCATGAGAAAACCACGGAAAGGGGTTCTGTGCTTCCCTTTTAACATGAATCTCTTGGCTTCCTTCAAGAACTCTGTGAAGGAAGGCGAAAGGGACTCTCTACTGGCTTTCAAAATTCAAGAGGCTTTCAACTGAAAGGAACAAAAATCTATCAAAGACAATTATATTGCTTTTAGTGTAAGTAGCTCCTTAAAAAAAAAAATAAATAAAACCACAGCAGCACAGAGCAGCTGAGGACTTGCTTCCCCCACACAAACAGCAGCTCTGCTATAATCTTTGCTTCTCTTCCTGTTTGCATCACAGTTCAACCTCAGAAAGAAAAGGCAGTTGGCACTTCCATGTGGTTACTGCTCTTCTCACTGATTGGAAGGGAAAGAGTTTCTCTGGAGTTGCACCCTCATGGAAGTTTGAGCAGCTCCTCAAGGCCCCGTGATGGTGCAGGGAGGCTGAGGGGTCTGAGAGGTGCAGACGACCAGCTGGGCATGCAGAGCACAAAGGCTGTGGGGCCAGATGGCTGATGTTGGGAAGAGCAGGACAGATCAGCTTGACTGAACTTGCTGGCATCAGTTACAGTCATTTCAGGACAGGCATGAGGGCACCATCATGAGTGTTGCTCTGAGCTGTTCTATCTTTGCAGACAAGAAAATCACCGTGGTTCGCAAAAAGCTCTCAATACGATCAAAGTAAATCCTTCCTTACTATCCAAATCTACTTTGGGGGGATACTTTATTACAGCTTTAATAGTTTTTTAATTATTAATATTATTTCTACATCATTTAACTATTTCACAAGCATGCAAAAGCCTAGCCAATTAACAGGCAATCCTCTGCAAATTTGTAATTGCACAAATAACTCTCCAGTCTGTCCTGGGCCCCAGCAAGATTATAAGCAAGTAGCAGTGGGATGTACAACTCAGATCAACATCAGAACCACACAGTCAGAGGCAGGAACAAGCCATAGAGCTGCCAGACACAGTTCCTTAGCCTGGCTCTGGTGGGGAAGGCTTTCCCCCTGCAGAGGATGGAGCTTTCCTGGCACAGCACGGTGCTGCCGACCACATTACCAGGGCACAAACAGTTTAGCTGTTTCTTTTCCATTGTCTTTCCACTCACTCCCCCTCTCTGCCATCTTTCTTAATGGCCTCCTTCACTTTCTCCTACTCCACACATCAGAAGGATCAGTAAGAATCACCCACCATCGAACCTGAAGAGACAGAGGGGAGCAATGCTCTGAAGGACCAGCAAGGCAGAGGAACATCAGCTGGGGCACAGGATCCCTTCTGGCCATGGCAGCACTGACCCCCATGGGAGATGAGCTTCCCAGCATTCATCCTGCTTTTCTGGGGAGCTCTGCATCCTACCCTGAGCTCCAGGCTGATGGAGCTGGACCACAATCAGGAGTGACTCTGAACCCAGACTGAGGATGCTGTGGACCAAATCTGCAGGTAATGCGAATGAGCACCAATGTCAAGGCAGATTTATACCAGCTGAGGAATTTGCTTTCACCCCAGCTCATCCTGCAAGAATAAAGCATTTTCTCTCCTCAGTCATGAGACACGAGCAGGGCTTGCAGGGCTCTGTCTCCAACTCCCTCCAGAGCCAGGCCTGCCTCCTGAGGCTGCAGCAGTCTCACCCAGGATGTTTGGTCTTTTAATTCAATTCCCTTAAACCAACAACACTGCCTAGGCTTTTCCCTTCCGTTCTGATTAGCAGACCAAATATGTTCTACATGAATTGCATAATTATATCAGCAAATCCATTTTCTTCTGCAATTTTTTTTTCCCAGTTTCTCAAACTGCAGGGCTTTTTCCCCTGCAGAACTCCCCAAAGAGATGCCACAAAGCAAAGCAATCATGCAAAAAGATTTATGACAGTCATTTGTATACATGAATATGCTCACAGACATTCGAGTTCCCTCTTCTGTCTCCTCCTTTTATTTAGTGTGAAAGCACAAGCTGTTTCTAAGTCACATTTATACATTTTTCATAAATCAGATACACTACTCATATCATTTCAGAGATGGACATGAGGGTGTTTTGTGTGTTTTCTTTTTTTCAGGGTCCCAGCACCTCTCTTGCTTTGCCTGGAGTCTTCAGCAAGCAGCAAATGTCATGGAAAGGGACACTCACCTCATCATTAATCCTGACCTGGACTGAGCCTTTGCACAGTGCCCTGTGTGGGACTGGCACTAACTGAGGGTCCTGGGGAAGGAATTGTCCCACAGACACAGCTCCTGCCTCACCCCTCCCCTGCTTCATCCTGCCCCCCTCTCAGTCAGGCACAGCCAGCTCACATGGAGCCACCTCCCAGGTTATATTCCTGCTTGGGGGAGTGTGAGGCACAGATGAGCAGCAATGCACCACCAAAACACCACCAAAAAGTGCAACAGGAGTCACTGCAGAGTGTCCTGCAGGGCCCCAGCACAGCCTGGCTGCTCGTTAGCACTAAAACAGCAAGAGCTGGTTAAAGCTCGTGATTCATGAAGACCAGCACGGATTCCTGGCTCTGCTGTGGACTTGCAGAACAAACACAGACATCTCCTTTAGTTTTCTCCCCATCTGTTTCCCATGTGCAAAAGCCTGCCCTATTTCACAGGTTATTGTCCTGAACCCATCCCCTCCTCCCTGAAAAAATAATGAAAACTGTACAGGCTGGGAACAAATCTACCTTTTTGCCCTAAGAAAAACCATGAGTATGCACTTATCTCATCTTGCAGTCTGCTGAAAGAACAGCACAGCTCACTGCTTGATTAGCCCATCTCTGTCTTTCCTTTACCCTGCCCAGGGTAAATGTAAATGTCAGCACTTTGCACAGTCTCCTCTCACACCTGATCCCTTAGGAAGCAAAGCCTGGCTAGGATTTGACTGACATCAGTCAAACAGAGCACAGAGATCCATCTTTATCTGTGTTTATCATACATTTTGTGCTACTCAAGGCAAGTGTCTTCTCTGCCTTGGCAGAACTGTCAGGATTAGTTACACAATTCTTGGGGAGAAGTTGAACAAAGCCTTTTTTTGTTCTTGCCAAACGTGTATTTGCAAAACACTGGCATTTATTAGACATAAAAGCTAAAGAAGGTGACAATAAAAGTTGAGTAAAAAAAGAGTTTGGGCTCTTTCCTGTGAATAAAAGACCAAGCACTGCTAGACAAAATCGGATATTTTCTGAAAACATTTCATTTCAGTGAACATAACTAGTTTTCATGCTGTTGATGTTTGCCTAATGCACAGGACTGCTGAAGCTCAGTTCAGAAAGGCTTTGAATCACACTGAAAGATGCCATTTCTGTACAAGAGCAGTATCAGAAATGTTCCACATTTTAATGGTCCAGAGTATCAGAATCACTCAGCAGTGGAAAGAGGTGAAAGGGAGACGACATGAAGCTATCAAAACAACCTGAGGATCTGTCCAGATTAGAGAACTGGGAACAAGAAACCTCTTTCTTTTTAAATACTTTGTTATTCAAAGCCTAGCATGACCAAATTATGCTGGAATTCTTGATACACGCTGAAAGAATAAAGACAAATATGACAGGAAGAAGGGGAAAACAACGAACAGATTAGGAAAGAAACAGTTTCTAACTGGTGGCAATTAAACCTGGGCATGGAGTTAAGTCTCCTGATGTGGTTTTATTTCTAATCTCTGCAAAAGTGGCTATGTGAAGCTGTAAAGCCAGTCAAAATGGGCCTCTCTCAAGATATATGCATTGCACACTTGGCAGAATATTCCTCACAGGGATATCAAGCCACTGCTCCCACTGCTCGTTTAAATAATCCTGGAAAGATAACACGTAATGCTCTAATTAAAAACATTCTTTTCCATCATGTAAATCATTTTAAAGATACCTGTGACTGATAGGATGGACATTACAAATTCTGGTAGCACCCACCCAAGCCTGTGCCAGCAGCACTCTAGTATATAATTTTATCTAATTGATCAATTAAATTAAAATAATCTTTGAAACGCGCTATAATAAGAGTTGTGTAATTCCAGTGCTCCCTATTATATTCCTCGCCTCTTTATCTACTCTGTCTCACTAAAATGCTCGTCCAGGTCCTGGCTGGGTAATAAAAAGGCAGCTCTGACGGTTTCATGACAGAACAGCAGATGAACTATGGCTGAACAATTAATTCCAGCCTCTCCCTGTGTTAACCATTTCTTGCTGTTATAAAAAGTATTGAACCAGATCCTTTTCTACGTCCCAGTCACTTCATTGCTCACAGCAATTCTCAGCCTTTGGGAGACAACCCAAACTAACACAGAACTGTGCATGAGATGGCAGTTCATGAAATACTGTATTTTCTGCTGGGTAGAGACAGGAGCTTCCACAGAACAAACTCCCAGTGGTTCTTCCAGGCCTCCCACTAGAGATGTGCTAAAATGATGGCAAATCACAGTAACTCACACCAGGTTTGGGGCTCCTTTGTGTCAGTGCCTTTTTCTGACGCTGTACATACTGCACATTTTCTCACTCAACAGCATTGTTGTCTTTCAGGGGGAAGCAGATGCTGGCTCAGATATGGAGCCTTCAGACAAAAAGCTTTTGCTGGGGAAAAATCAGTGATTTCATGAGTAAGCTAACAGCTAGCATGTTAAATGTCAGCAGGTATTGAAATGCATGGCAGCTCCTCTCCAAGTTGTTCAGAGCCTCTGAACAACTGGTGAGGCCTGAGGGACTTGTCTGGAGGGATTCTAAGCAAAGCTACAAACATGCTATTAAAGTAGTATCTTTTCCTTCCAAAGATGAGATTCCATGTTCAAGCAAGGACAGTGATCACATCATATGCTCATCTACCTCCTCACGTCCCAAAGGGCTGAAAAGTGGTTACAAATTTATTTCCCTGTACAGTGTTTTTGCTACCAGACACTCATCTGGAGAGTCTGAAAGCTGGACTGGGAGTGCTTGCAGAAACTCAGGGAGGAGCTTTTTCCTTAAGAGACTCCTCAGATGAAAAACCCCACATGATCTCACTCTACTGACCTGCAGACCATCGAGCTGTGTAACAGCTCCAACCATTTCCACGTGTCTTAGACTTTCAACACCTACCCAAGGTGTTTAATTCACTAAGAAGTGTCAAATCAGTGTTTAAAAAGTTCTAGCATGTGACTTTGAGAAGGCAAGACTTTTTTTCTCTTCCTCTGCAGAGCAGCTTTTGAGTGGCAACCCTTTGCAAGGCTTGGAGGGGAATTTATACAAAAAGTCCTGACTTCTGCACTGGCAGAACTAATCCTCTGAGCTTCAGCAATCTCCAGCACCTGTAAAATATGCTAATTCATCTTTAACATCTACCTGGACAGAGCTCAACATGAAGTCACAGCCATCACATGCATCTCTGTCAGTGCTTCCAGATTTACATTGCTGTAAAGGAGAAATACCTGACCCATAAGATATTAATTCCTATTTTTCCTTCAGTAAATGAAATAGGGGTTTTTTGCAGGTCTGAGGCCTACCTTCTCTACACATCTATACTCCTATAAAACTGCTCTTCCTCCTTAAATTCTCTTTAAAAATATGACAACAGCAGACAGGGGAAAACAGCCAAGCCTAGAAAGAGATCGTGGCCCTGTGGAAGTCGTGCACAGGTATTTTTTAATCTCATCATCCTATGACCAGTGACAGCACTTGATTATCTCACCCTCTCTGTCTTTTGTAAGAAACAGCACACGTAGTACCCTTTTCCAGGTGGGATTCATAGGCAGTTCAAAGTGGGTTCTGGTTGCTTTGCATTACTGGGGGACAAAAACTCCCACATGAGTGAAAGCTGAGAGACAACTGATCTAAGGGGGGGGGGCAGCAAAAAACAGAAACAAGAAAATGAAAAGAGAAGGGAACAGAAAAACTACAAGAGGAGAACTGCAATAAGCCCAACCTGCTGTCCTTCACAGAGAACATTCTCTCCTTCGTGTTCATTGACAATCATTTTTTTAAACCCCGAAGAAAGAAATCTGAAGATCTCAGTCCTGCTCAGGGAAGGAGGAATCTGTAAGGGAGGTGCTGCCCTGCCCAGGTGACTCAGCCTTCCCTGGGAGCTGCTTCCCACTTTTTCACAGCTCAGTACCTTGCAAATGAAATCTATCAGCTCAGGCAGACAGAACAGGGAAATTCTATTCCAGTCAGCCAAGATCGATGAGCAGACGACTGACCAGCAAAAGGAGTCAAGAGTTAGCAAAGCAAAGGACTTTTTAATGGAACTTGATATTGTCTATCTCCATCTGCCATCGAGAGTCTTCAGTCACAGCATGACATTTATTCAGACATTATAACCACCTAGCCTTACTCTGACACTGGGACTTAACATGCCTTCTCTTGTTAATATCATTCAGCAACAGCTGCATTATATTACCTGTCAAAAATTATTAATCCAATTCTGTTTTCATGTATATTTATCATTTCACTGCCAACCACAGTCAAATGGTTCTGTAAGACACATCGATTTCCTGAATGAATTAAATGAAAAGCATCTGTCATAAGTTTTACAGACAGTGATTTTCAGGTACTCTCATTTTTTTGCTCTATTTTATTCCCAATAATTTGCAGATAACAATCAGAGAACAGGGATGTACTACTCACTATGAAAAGTTTTTTGGCTTCCTTTTACTTTACTTGCTCAGAAGAACTGTGGCATAGACCTAAATATTCTCAGCTTCCTCACATATTGTTCCACTGAATTTCACTTGAGCTCTTAGTGCAAAATACTATTTCACCACAACTACTCATCCAAGTAGTTCCCAGGATCACTGATAACCAAGTCACAGAATCATGGAAAGGTTTGGGTTGGAAGGGACCTTAAAGACCATCTAGTCCCAAGTGGGACTAACGTCCCTGGGCAGGGACACCTTCCACCAGCCCACGTTGCTCCAAGCCCTGTCCAGCCTGGCTTTGATCACTTCCTGAGTTGGGGCATCCACAACTTCTCTGGGCAACCTGTTCCAGGGCCTCAAAACCCTCACAGCCAAGAATTTCTTCCTAACATCTAATCTAAGCCTACACTCCTTCAGTGTGAAGCTGTTCCCCCTTGTCCTGTCAGTACAGACCCTGAAGAAGCCCATTTTAACAAAACCATTCTGTGCTCCTGCCCTTCCTTTCAGATCATAAGGCCCCACACGTAGAAGTCACTGCCCATCTCCCACCACATTCAGTGGTAGGTTTTCCCACCAACTTCACCAAGGATGGATTTGAGCTTCACACCCTGTTTAAATAATTCCCCATTTAAAAACACTGCCCAGGGTGTGCAACAGACCCCAGGCTGCACTCCACCTTCCACAGCTGGGCAGCTCCAGGGCAAGAAGTGCAACACAACTCCTGCAGCTACTGAATATTTACCATGTACATCTAGGATCCACAAAGAGAATTTAATGCATAGCAAAAAACCAAGACCCAATTGTTGAAAGACAGCTGGAGGCTTTGGTCATTGAACCTGGGAGTCCTGAGGAAACATGACACTTCTTAAGCAAGTCCCTTTCATTATTTTCTTCAAATGAAATTATAATAAAAGTTCACCATGCAAAAATTAAAGTCCACAGGGACTTCAAAAGCGACAAAAGGATAAGAGACATGTTAATATGAACAGAGAGTTTCCTTCAATCCAGAGCAGGAGGTGCCAATCACCTGGAGATAAGAGACAGACCCTCTCAATGACATTCAACTGACTGCTGAGGAAAAGTAATGTTTCCCAAAATGTCTTCTCCTCCCAACTCCCTTCAAGTGTTGACAAACCGAATGAAAGCCTTTAAAAAGTTCCTCTGTCTCCCCTTCAGCCCATCTCTGAGGGCATCCTTGGAGATGGCCCAGTGTTTGGACAATGCTGCAGCACAGAGAGGTTCAGCTCTTGCACAGGAACCCAGCTGGGTGGGGAGGGATACCAAGAGAAGTCGTGTCCCCCTCCCCTAAGATGGGTCAGGAGCAAACCCAGCATCTGAAAACACTCCAGTGCAGATCTGCTCTGTGCTCCAGAGGGCACAGCACACAGCCCTCATCTGTCAGCTCAGCTGCCACTGGGAAACCTTGTGGAAGGATATAAATTGGTAGCAAATGACTCCCCTCCTGTTGTGCCCCGGGAACAGGAACAGTTTGCAGTTCAGAGGGTGTTTTCTCTGCGAGGCTCTGGTGCAGCCTCACCCTGAGGAGCTCTCCAGGGAGCACCCTGGTTTGCCTGAGCTTTTGTCCCAAAATAGCCATCTGAAGCTTCAGCTGGAAGAGGAAACGCCACAGTGTACATATTAGAACAGCTACAACGGAGGAGGAAATTGCCTTTCATTAATTTTCCATAAGTGGATTACACCAAGCAGAGTGTAAACAGTCCCACGGGCACCAATTACCAGGCTTATTCTATAACTGAATTGTCCTAAACAAGCACCATTTTAATTTGAATATCAAATACTTTACACAGCAGGAAGGAGAAGGAATAAACCGACCTAACAATGCATTTGTTATGGGTTTCTACAAAATCGCTGTGGAAACCTCTGTGTTCCCCAGTGGATCGTGCACGTTCTCTTCACACATGCTCATTCTGCACATCTCCCTCCATCAGATGAGAGGCAGCATGGGCACATGCCAGCTACTGCACCATTAACAAAATGGCTTCAGAACCAAAAAACCCTGCAACAACAAAAAAAACCCCCTACTTCACGTTTAGTTATATTTGGCGTTATTCCTTTTTTTTTTAGAATTTTTATTTTATTTTAAGGGACTAACTTAGCAGAGCTATTTTCTGCTTCTAAGGTTTTGAAGAAACTAGCCTTTGGGTATAATTTTTCTTTAATAAATTGGAATTAATAAATACCTCACATCTCCAGGAATGAATGAAGCCAGTGGCATTGAAGAAACAGCACCCAGCATTACCCAGGTCAGTCCTCCAACATGAAAGCAGCAGCTGAGACTTCCTTCTCATTTCCCATCCAAGCTCTAGCTTGTTCCTGAACTGATTCCAACTCCTAATTCAGCCACAGAGGAGCGTGTTCCCCTTGCACCCTGAGCCCTATTAGACAGAGATGTTTTCCTGCTGCTCTGCACCACAGATGAAAACAAGAATCACACACAGTGTAAATGTTGAGTCCAGGCAGCCCGTGAAACTACACAATGGAGAACTCCAGTTCTCTCTGTGGGAACAGCAGAGCACTGTGTAAAGGTCTAGCCTTCCACAAGAGGACTCTCCACAACTTTTCCAGTCCTGGTAAAACACAAAGTTTTGTCCTCGTGTTTGTACCCAGTGCAGTTGTGGCTATTACAAATCAGCCCTGGTTAGTCTTGGCCTCACCCAAAGACATTAAAAGCCCTGTAATTTATGTTTGGGGAACTGAGAATTTGCAACCTATTCAGGCAGGAGAAAAGGTCTAAAGAGAGGGGTGGGTTATCCCAATTTAATAAGTGGAAACTAAGGCATGAATTAAGTAGCTTACTCAACGGAGCTCTGAAGGACATCTACTGCTTAAACCACAGGGCTCTGAGCTCTTCACCTTCCCCCTTGTAGAACATTCACCCTCCAGAAACAGTAACAACACTGGGAAAAAGCATCAGAACGTCCATCTCCTGATCTAAATCTCCAGCATGCCCACTGACAAGGCAGATTTGCAGGATGGTATCCAGAGCCCTTGTTGGAACAAGTGCAGCAGTCCTGCACAGGACACTCACCACTGCAATGTGTTCCAACAGACCATGCTGTAAATTGAAAGCTGAATGTTCTCTGTACAGTTCCTGAAGAAATAATTTGGTTCCTAGGTGAAGACAATGTTAAATGTATTTGAAGCCCTGAATACTAAACAGTCCTCTTTTGCTGCCACTATGTTTTGGGATCTTTTTTTATCCCACAGATCAATGGGCAGGGAAGAGCAGCCTTCTGGAAACTGAGTCTGGTCTTTGCCCAAAAACATTATTCATTTCCATGTAACAACAGCAAGAACTGCATGTTCTCCACTTGCACTTACACCATTAAAAGGAAAGGCCCTAAAGAGAAATGTGGGGATAAATTTGTACATGTAAAATAGAAGCTATCAAGTTTCCTCTTCCTCAGTTTCATTAAACAGAAGAAAACACGGCAATTATTTAGACTGAATCCAACCATCTTATTTAACAACCATTCTCCAAAAAGGCCACTCCACACTGTCCTCCCATTTATATCTACCTACATGAAGGCAGGATTGAGCAAATGCATCAACAAGACCCTAAAGGCAGGAGTTTGATGTCTTCTAAATCTGTCTAAGCACGAGTTGGGCCCCTTTCCCCTCACCCTGCTCTGCTTCACACATGTGGATTAATCAGCCAGAGGGCTTTGTGCCCAGGCACAAAGGGCCCAGGAATGCTGTCTGCTGTCTTGGCATTTCCTCATTGTCACTGCTTTTTAAGGCTAAAATGTGTTTCACAGGAAGGGTGAAGACTACAGATATCACTGTCAGCTTCAGGTACCGTTCATCTGCAGACTTTGCCACCACTGAAGAAGCAGGAAGGACGGGCACAGGATATCATTTCTAGTCTTTCCTGTGGCTGTCAGGATCTCAAGCAACACTCTTATTTATTACATATATGCTGTTCCTGTATTCTGCTTGGATCTGGAAAGGACACATAACTCTCTTTCAGCCCCGTCCATTATTGCCAACCCAATGGAAAAAGCATCCAGATCCCTGCTCCAGCATCGACTGCCCCTGTCACCTTGACCAGGTCCCTTCACCTCAGTTGTTCACCTGGGCTCTTACTTCAGTAGAGCACTGGAAAGATGAAACACAATTACTGGGCCAGATTAAGTTCCTGACCCCTGGGATAAGGATTAAGGATGGTTAATCAGTTATGCATGATAAGCTTTACTGCAGAGGTCACCAGGTTCTGTCCCTGGACCTGCACAGTCCCCCCTGTGCCCCTGCAGCCACCACTGAGGCCCAGCAGCTCTCCCACAGTCCTGTTAATGTTCCAAGCCACATCCTCAAGTCTCTAGTTCAGCCTCTGGGATGAGATCTACTGGATGAAAAATAGCAGCAACCAATTTCAGGCTCAGCGGAGAATTTATGAGCCTAAGTCCAACCTTTAAAAACTCTCTTTTCCCCAGTGCAGTTTCCTTCAACAGGAAGTCATGGATAAAACACAAAGAAGCTGCTAATGATAAAACAGTCAGGCAGAAAGAATAGATTTTGATTTTTTTCACATCCCCACCAGCACAGCGAAATACCAGGGAATATCAACAATTTATTTACTGGTCTTCAGCATCACATCCTGCTGTTTTTCTACCCCCCAAACAAGACCCTGTGGGTTTAATTAAGTTTTCAGAGGAGGCTTGGGAAATACGATTTCACTCAGTCTATGTCATTTATTCCATGGTTTCTATAGATGCATAGGGAAAAACCTACACAGCAAAATAAATCAAACATGGTCCTGGTGAGCAATACACTGGATAGATATGGCAAAACCCCCTTGTTCTAATGCTCTGACAATGCAAGGGATCACCACAACAGAGGGAAGTCCAGAAAGCCTCTGCCTGTACAAGGTAAGGACACTTCACCAAGAATTGGGAGGAATATGTGAATGAGTCCCCCTCATGAACCTCTCCTCCCTCCCTTTCTACATCCACATCTTATCCCTTGACATCCATAACGAGCTGGCACTTCCAGTCACATTAAACTAATGCTGTGACCTGGACAGATCACCCAGGAGTAGGTCCAAAGCAGCATTCAGACCTCTGAGGATGCAAACAGGCACCTGCAACTGGGACTTTGGCACTTGGAAAAAAAATCAACCAGCAAACAGACTGAGACTTGAGAGACAAGTTAAGGATTTTACACTTTCAGCCCTTGGACTGTAACAAAAGGTATTGGGATTTTTTTTTTTTCACCATTCTTATGAAACCACAGACTTACTAACAACCCTCTTTTAAGTCAAGCAGCCAGTGCTCCTGTTTCATAAAGTACTGTGTTCATGATGAACACAAAATACTCTGCAGCAAAATTAAACCATCTTTTTAAGGTTGCTTCTGCCCAAATTGGTATTATGAACCTTTTACCTCCACTTTTTTTTCTGCCACAGTGAACAAGTTCTGTCCCCACGAACCACATGTTAAAATATATCTTTTGTCACAGCATTTTAAATTAATCTGCCACCTAAGGCCCTACATCAGTTTTAGGAGGCTCCAGGTCAGCATCAAGGCTGTCCCTTGACTGTGTTCACTTTTGAGCACATCAGCTCTGCTGTCTCTACAGAGGGAACTCCTCTGCCCTGACTCACCCCATTTGTCTGTTGGCCAAGAGGGGTTTGGGGCTGGAGCCCTCGAGATCCCTCTGTGACAGGTAACCATGGAAAAAGTTGTGCTCAAGGTCTTCTAACTGAAAATTCAGCTTGTCCTCAGGAAGATGAATAATAACTAGCAGACCATTTGAATTTCTAAGCAGTTTTGCTTTGGCATTTTGGATCACCATGTCCTGCAGCGGTCTTCAACACGAAGGAGTTTAGCCCAACCTACACAAAACCTTAGCTGAACACTACGCAGTGAGAGGTTTGGGAATCATGCTTTGAGACAGATTAAGGTCAATCCATATTTGAGGAACAGGACTAGAACCCCGGAGCAGTAACTGAAAATGATTCCCAGGCCTAGGCCCTCTCTTTACCTTCTGTAGGCAAAAATACCCCCTCAAACTATTTAATCTTGCAGGCCACTGTTGGTGTATTTTTCATGATTTAAAAAAATGACTGGCTTTATTTGCTCTCCCTGTTGTTTTTAAGCCAAAATCTTAGAAGCCTGAAAGTAAAATATATTTCTTTATCAATTTCTTGTTTTTCTCCTCCTCTGCCACCCATGCACAGTGGTTTGCTTATTGAGGCTCATTCATGTGTAGGAGCTGCTGGCATTGATGTATTTTCTTAGCAGGGTGGAGGTTTGTTTTTTTTTTTTTCCTTTTTTTTTTGAGCTGGCTGGCACATTGATTTAGGCTGGCAGAACGAGCAGATGAAGATGATGTTAATTTTGCAAGCAGAAACAAGCAGGGACAGAATGCCAGGCTCCCCTTGTCAGACATCAGCTCAGTAGGTTACTACACAGCCAAGCTCAGGACTTGCAGACTGCAGTTCAGAGCCAATCTTAGGGTGACTGAGGACCTGTAGGTAAAGGGTTTACTTCCTTTTGAAAGTATGTTTTGTGGGGATTTTTTAATTGTTTCGACATGAAGGTACAACATAGACACACAGACACAGCAGTGGTGAGGAGCTCTCTGTTACTCCACGAAGCTGCAAATACACCAAGCTGGATATACATCCTTTCAGCCATTTATCAGTTCATTAACACTGCTTAGTGCCTCATTCAAAACTCTCTTCACATCATGAACAACGACAACAAAAAAAGCAGTGATTTGTTTATAAGTGTTCCTGCATGAGCTTCTTCTCACAGGAACACCGACCTTGGAGAGAACACTGCCTTCCTCAGCTGCACAACACACACTTCCAGCACAGCCTATAAGCTCATGTACCACATGTAAATTAGCTCTTGAATAGAACCAGCTCTGGAGTCCCCTTAGCAGGCAACAGCATCTTGTGGCAAAGATGACTCACAGTTAACACTTGAATAAAAGATACATCATCTCCCATCAGGTTACATCCTGCCTTTTACAGAGAAGAAATGTAAAAATCTAATGGTCCTCTTCCATCCCTTGTGTTACTGAACAGCATCTGAATAATTCAGAACAGAAGTTAATTATGGCCAGGATCAATCTGATTACTTTCATGAGATGCAAGCTTTTCAGGGTGAGGAGGGAGATTTTGTCTTCACTTTTGAAAAGAGCAGCAATATTTAGCTGGAGGAACTAACACATACCAGGCATCCCATAGAGAGGCTCATGGCACTGCACTGCGAGACAGAGATCACCAACAAAAACACAAGAAAACAGGTCCAGGGTGCTCAGACATGTGCTGGTATTCCTGCTAACAATATACTTCTACAACAATAAGAAAAACTCAGAAGGAATCTGAGAACACAGGGAGTTTCAGGCATTGCTTAAGGTCTCTTGTATCATCATAGATTATTATCCCTCCATATTTGTTAGAGGAGTTTTGGAGAAAGAAGAGGGATTGCTGGAAATTGGCTTTTAAATCTGGCTTCCCCTGAGAAAGATGGTCATGCTCTGAGGTTTGTGGTATTACTTGATAAGCAGTGATTAAAACAGTAATCCCGAATTGTAATCAAAAAGCAGTCGAGGCTCTGAAATTACTTTTTACTAAGCTTTTTCCTCTTTCAAAGACAGCCCTGTATGGCAAAAGATAATGAAGCACCACAGACGCTGTTCCAATTTCATTTAGAAATATTTGATCCATTAATTTATAGTTTGGAAAGGTTTTTTCTCTTATTTGTCTTTAAATCCACCTCAAAAATGGGTCTGTAGTCTAGGAGAATGGATGAAATTCTTTTTCCTGTGGCTGTGTCACTCTGGAAGAATTCCTGAAATATTTTTTTTATGTGTCACCACAGCCCTGCTTTCCCAGGCAATAACACATCAGGCTGGTCCATGTGATCCTTTAGCAGGATCCTAATTGATATGGGTTTGAGGTTCCCAAGAAACAAAGCTCATGCTGACTTGATTCCAGGAGCAAAGCACAGGCAACAGCTCACAACAGTTTGATTTTAGCAAAAGGTCGAACTGGTAGCCAGTTTATTTTCAGCAATGATGTTTCCAGAGGGAAAAGAGTAGCAATGGGATGGGTCCAACAAATGTGCTCTTTAAAATTTCAGAGGTAAGTACAAAACTCTCATTAAGCCTGAAAATTTTCCGTAGCTACGTGCAATGATTTGTGGATTTTTTTTTTCCCCCTTTGTGCTGATTTTGCAAGAAAACAGAAATAAAATTCATCAAGCTGTAAAAATCAATAGAGATGCTTTGTCCTGTGTAATAGGAAAGCTGCAGGAGTTTATCAAGCTCAACAGCAGAATTCACAAAGGACACCAGGTCATATCTTGCCACGGCAGGAACTGCTCATGTATCCTGGTCTGGCCCATGTACAGAACTTGATGAAGGCAAAGCTGTAATACAAACTTTCAAAAACCCCAAATTTTCGCAGGGATAAATGTTTCCCTTCTGTTCCATTTAACAGCTGGGTAGGGAAGATGAAGACAAAGCACGTGTTTTATCCGTGGATTAAATTAAGCCCTGGATTACAAATCGTAATTGAACATAATTATTCCAATAGTAGAAAAATTTAAGGTTGCCCTCGTGAGGGAGAATTTGCCCCACAGAGCAGCATTAACATGATCAAAATGGTTATTTTTTTCTGCTAATGCACATTCTGGTATTCCATTTTCAAGCAGCTAGCAAAACATCTTCAATTTCTTGTGGAGGAACAAAAAATCCCAAGATACCTTTATATGTTTTATGCTAGTCTATAAAACCAGCAAAGTGTAAACTCCATAAAATGGCTTTTAATCTAGCACAAGTTTACTTTATACTGAGTGATACAATCATCTAAAATAAATGTTGTGGGTTAAATTTGGAAAGCAGAAGATGAAACCTAAAACAAAAAAAAAAAACACCTCTCTCATTTAATGTCTGAAGAACAAGCCCCAGCTCCCTTTTGTAGTCAAAAGACTTCAAATCAAGAGAATATTTCAGCTGTGATGGTCAGGCCAGCATCTCTCTCCACAGGAGGAAAATTGCTACTACTCTTTGGTCACATGAGTGCTTTTGAGAAAGAAATGCCACATAAAATCGCTAGGTTTGTTTTTGTTTGTTTGTGTTTTTTTTAAATGAAGTATGACATGGGTCAAAATTTCAGTGTATTGTGTGGGATATAACAAAAGTGAAACCACTCAAAGGCAAAATTGACTCAGTTACATTTGTCTTACCAACAGCAAGAAACATCTGACTCATCACAGGATGATTTCATCCAACCTTTCCAGAAAGAATGCTGTAAAATCTGCAGCTCTCTCGACCCACATGGCACTGACAGAGAGCATTCCTGGGTTAACCTTTTTGTTTATGGGATTTTCTGGGTTATTGCTTATATAATTTTGTTTCCATTGTGATAAATATAACAAAATGCTAATGATTTCAATGCAGGATGAGCATTCCTGTGTGACTTTTGTGAGACACAGGCACCTCCAGATGTGAACAGAAACCATTTGGAACCACACATATGTACAAAGGTCAGATTGTGCCACTGAACTGCATTTAGGATCCTTCATCACACATCGAGATCTTACTGCACCAAAGACCTACAAACACAAAGCAAAGCAAGAGCTCCAACCATAACAAGACTAAGAAGTGGTGGATCCCAAGGAAGAGAACGAGATGTTACTGGCTGACATGAAAAGTAAGCAAATATGAACTCTGGCTGTGGTCAGTTTTTCTTGGCATCACAGCAGAGGACAGTTTGAAAAGTATGATTTGAAAGAAAGGAACAGTAATGTTCTATGGACTTTTATCAGCAAACTTTTCTAATTCATCTCAGAAATCACAGCCCCTACTTCTCTCCATACTTAGACTTGCTGTTACTTCAGCTCTGTATATTCACATATATAATGCAGAACACAGCTGTGGGTCCAATTCTGCCTCTCCCTGTACACAAGTGAATTGGGATCATGATTTGCAAAAAGAGGAAATTCTCACTCCACATTCAAAAGGTAAATAATGACTCTGACCTACTGTTCTGACCCAAGACAATGCAGGCTGTCCTTCATCCATCACTTACTCTTGCAGCATACAGAGCAGTACAATCCAGGGAGTAAATTAATCATTTTCCCTTTCTGCAGTGTACAGAATATGGACTGCTCTACTGAGTGACTACTTCTTTATAAGATAAGGTTAATCAATAAAGATAATTAGACACTTCTGGTTAATACATCCATGTCACTGAAAAAAAAGCACATTAAGTCCTGCCATCCCCTGCTGAAATACAAACAAACACTGGAACAAATCCAACTCATATAAAAATGACCTAACTGTATGGCATTGAAAAACTCAGATTAAACACACTGTGTGGTTCACTCTGAATCTCAGAGGAAATCATACACTGCCTTATCTCCCAGTCTGAGCCACGAGGTTAAACCTCCATGTTCTCCTGGAGCCATCCTGATTTTAGGGCAATCTGTGGCCAAGTGCCAATCTGTCAAACCCCTGGAGATGGCACCTGGCACCTTGGAGAGCAAAGCCAGCCCTGTTTTGGGCACAAGGATACAAAGCACCCTTATGAGTCTGAGCCCTCTTCAGTATTTTGGGGGCATCTCCATACAGCAATTATGAAGCTGGAGGCTGATTAACCTGCCCCCAGCCCATAAGCCCTGCCTGCTCAGGCTTCCCCTGATGCACAGGGAGGTGGAAGGAGGGGGCAGTTAGTCCAGAGCACAGGGGGGTTTGAAGGTGCCCATGTCAATCCCTTGCACAAGTCCTGCTTTCCAGTGGCATCTCTGACACCTGCAGCTTTTGCTTTTGATTCCTGTGAGCCACACAGCCCATCTCAGATCACCCCTCAGCTCTGAACAGGGAGGGCAAGATAAAGCTCTCCAGCTAACAACGAGAAATCCACAGCCATGGCCAACCAGCAGATCATCGGGCTAATCTCTGCTTGTCCCACTTTAACTGCAGCTCTCCACAAACAAGTATTGATCCACTGTTGCACAGTCACAAATCCTCACGTAATTCTCTGCGAAAAGAAGAGCTGCTTTTTGTGAGGGGAAGCTTTCTCTTACCCAAAAGAGAGAAGAAGATAATAAAATAAAATCTTTCTGCAGCACCGTCAGGCACACAGAAACTTCGCTCCTGCCCACAGACCAAGGACTCTCACTAAGTCACACAAACACATCTTTTGCTACCACTTCTCCTGGTTAACATTTCATGCCCAAGCAGGATTTAGACATAATTTTACTTTTCTTATAGCTGTGCTATTGAGTGTACTTTGCTTTCCTTGCTCACACAGCACCTTGTCAGTAGGGCTGCACCAGAAGTTTTCCCTGACGTATTTTCCTTTTGGTACAGTTTTCCTCTTTCTTGACTTCAAAATGAAGGTGACAGACAGTGTCACGACTCCATCTGAGATGTCAGGTCTCAATACTCAGCCACATACAGCAGTGGCTGCTCAGAGTTCCAGGGATGGTTTGTCATTGCCTAGTAAAACATCCCAGTTTAGATTTTCAGAAGGAAGAAATGATACCACCTTTAATGAAAGGGGGAAGAAACAACAACAAACCCAACACAAACCCGGCAGGAGCCTTGGCCAGAGAAAGCTTTTGCAGGGAATTAAGTGTTTTGCTTTCCCCCTTTACCACCTGAATGATAATAGTTTCTTTTCTACCAGCACATCTCAGCATGTCCACACTGGTGTTATTTTGACAAAGGTGGTTGAAGTCTTGAAAAAAACCAAACACCTCAACCTGCTAAAAAAATGACAAGTGTTAAGATGGGGGTGGAGTGACATAACATTGAGAGATGATGATCACATCCCAGAGGAAACATTTGCAGAACTCTAAGTACCACAAGCCTGAAATGATGGGAAGAAATCCAACACAACTGGGCCACCAAGCCCTTGTGATGGAAACCACACAACCATCATCACTAAAATGCCAGCAAGAGCAACTCAGGAGGGCTCTCTCATAGCAAAGAAAAGGAAGGTCTTGCACAGAAGATTTAAATCAAAAATCCAGATGACACAAGCCAATTATCAGCACCTGATAACTATGTGAGCTAGCCTTCTCCCTGCATTAGTGCA
>JAWWLV010000038.1:7979823-7990375 GCA_035041135.1 Platyrinchus mystaceus | reverse complement strand
TAATGTATTTAGTCCCCTCTCTACCTGATTATGGGCTGTGCCAAGTTCCACATCTTTGACAGGACACATACAAGGCCTCTGAAAATAATCCAGGCTAGATAAGAGCATTTTAAGTCATTCATACGAGCAAATGGTCATAACCTGACAAGGCTTCCCAGATAGGGAAATGAAATCTTAATAACACAGCTGAGATCCAAGTCCTCTGATAAACCAAAGGATAACACAAAAGCCACACTGCTGCTGTCAAAACAGCATTGCTTTGAGAAACCTCCAGTGCTAAAACATGAGTCATGTTGGCTTCCCACTTGCAGAAAGTATCCTGGGTGATTCAGAATCTGCTAAGATTACATATCACCCTCCAGTGCTTCAGGAAAGGTATTCAAAGCAAGCACTGTCTACAGGCCTGGGAGGTATTTTCTTCTCTTTTGCTGTCACTAAAGCAGAGTTTAGACCAGATTAAAATATCTGCTCCACATAGGCAAGGGTGTTCTGTTGTCCTGAGCTGCTCCCATGCTGCACTGAGAACTTGTGTTTGTCCAAAGTTTGTATTTCAGCACCTGCCTGAGGCCAAAGAGTGCTGGGGATGGGGAAGCCACCACGTCCCTCTGGACCTTGTGAAACCCTGGGACTTTGGGTTGTGCAGTCAACCTCAGTAGTAATGCTGCTTCTGGATACATATTATGGAATTAGTCAGATGAACCTAGACTTTATTTTGGCCTCTGAACCCATGGAGCCTTTCCCAACGCTCCCAGATGTGTACAACACCCTGGGGGATTGCAATACCATCTCTGTGCTGCTGCAGCTCCACTGTCTTTGCCCCTAAAGGTGCCATTCTAATGCCAGAGCTAAGTCCATGAAGGACAGAGCTGCTCCATGACAAGCACTTGGCAGTTTGTTAGCTTGGTCACCCAAAGACAAATCAAAGACTTCACAAGGAAATCTTCTTGTAGCATGATTAATGCCAGCTCTTCACCAATGCCCTCCCCACCCCACGCTTCCAAGGATGGCATTTTTCCACCCTGGCATCTATAATATAGTTAATGCTGTGTGGCTAAAAGGCAGAAGCAGAAATGCACAGTGCCAGATGGGAACAGAGGAATGCAGGGTATAAGTTGTCTATGAAATGGAGATGATTACAGGCAGTGCAATTAGCAATCTGTGTATCTGCCTGGCTATGGCTCCCCAGGTCAGAGCAGACTCAGATCACTTCAGTGTTGGAGACAGCATTTCTGTGCTACTGCAGGAGGATATGGAGCAAAACCCTCCAAATAATCCTACCCTGAAAATACTTACCAATTAGTGGCAAGCACAAGAGGACCCCACCACAGTGTTGATGCTCCTACAGTGAAGAAAATGCCCCACACCCACATTCTGTTGAAATACTTTGCCTCTCAGAGTTGAGAGGGCATGAACATTACATTCACCTTCAGTAAAAGATTCCTTTAATTCAAACTGAAGTCAAGCAGTTCCAACACTGCACGTTTTTTCCCCCGTCTTGTCTCAGATCCATTTCCATCATCCCACTCGTGCCCAAGAGCTGCTCTCTCTGCAAACAGCCCCATGAGAGAAAACAGGCAGAACTCTCATCTTTACTGAGCACAAAAGGAAAGATGGGATGATATCTTTCAGGACTGATGCACCGAATTGATTTTCATGCCACTCAGAAAGCATTAGCTTGGATCTGACTTTTCATGAAGGCCTTGGTCCAGCAGGTTCATGGCCAAAAGCTGAAGTGATGATGGGGTTGTTGACACCTCTGAAGGTGCTTTTCTGAACTGGCAAAAACTCACCCACATAAAACAAAACAAAACACACACCAAAAAAAACCAAGCCAAAAAAACCAAGCCAAAAAACCCACCCAGCAGAGCTAGGGCAGGAGAGGTGATGAGATCCTCTCTATCATCTTCAGCACTTATTTCAATCTTCAGGTTTTCAGTGCACAGAAGTCTCAGAGGGATGATACTTGTTTTCTGTATCTGTTCTTTCTGAATGTGGCTGCATGTTTCCTTTTTTTTTTTTCCTTCCCCAGGAATTTAATATATTCTTAACATGAAACATTTAATGCCTGTTGCACAAATGTCTAATAAAATTCAGCCCCGTGGCTCTTTTGCTGTCAAGCTAAATAGGATCCATTGGAAACAAACGTGCAGCTTTAAAATCTCCTCATCTGAATGTTCCTGTCTTCGAAGGGAGC
The DNA here is from genome assembly GCA_035041135.1 of Platyrinchus mystaceus. Taxonomy (NCBI): domain Eukaryota; kingdom Metazoa; phylum Chordata; class Aves; order Passeriformes; family Tyrannidae; genus Platyrinchus; species Platyrinchus mystaceus. The sequence goes on along the minus strand of JAWWLV010000038.1, from coordinate 7,988,181 downwards.
AATTCCCTTCTCCCATCCCCTACAGATCAACAGGGATTTAGAGGAGCAGTAGGTGGGAATATTTCAGCTTTGGTTTTCTTTTGCCAACCCAGGGGTTTAGATGTTAGAGCTGTACCCGACTGCACTGAGAAAAACGAATTCTTCCTTAGAGGCACCGATTTTAACAGGCATGAAAAGTGCACACAAATAGAAGAAGAAAAGCAGCCCCAGACATTTTCAAATGAAGGTGGGGGGAAAAAAGGGATTGAGATATGGTAGAAGGGATAACTCCTGTGAAAAGAAGCCTTTTTCTAACCTTGATCTCGCTTCACTCATTCTTAGTAAACCCAAAGCTAAGCAAGTTTTATCAATATCAATGCAGTGTTAAGACAGGAGTCAAGACTTAAATTATTACACAGTGTTTCCAACTCTTTCCCTAACGTGTGAGTAAGGCTTCAGCCTTTACAGACAGCTGTTAGTTCTAAAGTTTTGTTCAGCAGTCACCCCTGGAGAAAACCAGGGGAGGTTAGTAGGGTTTGTTTTTTAGAGGATTTTTTTTTTCCTGCCCTCTAAATCTGTAGGGGCAGAGAAGCTTCCCAGGAAGGTGTCATTATCTTTCAGGATGGCACTTCTGGAAGGCAGAATTTCCAGAGTGCTTGCTCTGGGGTGGCCTCTGTTCCAGCACTCGTATAGGTGTGTAAATAAAGAGATGTTTTTAATATACTGATTCTCTGTTGTCTCCTCAGGGAAGCTGAGCAGCAAATCTCATGTTTCTTTAACATGCAGCAGCATGTTCTCTTCTACACAATGTCCAGAAGAGATGCCTTCACTTTCTGAATAATGAAACATCTTTTTACTTTGAAAGAAAAGAAATATCTGATTATAAAAGCACACGCTGCAAGTAATAATGGATGTAAGAGATTATGTGATTATGCATGTAAATGCAGGTTTGCAGGTGGAGAACAGACTAATGTGACTTAACTGGTACATTTAGAGAGAGAATAGAAAGTTATTAAACCTTCATTTGGTTAAATGTGTAGGTAGGGTGCTTTAAACACAAAGAGGGAGAGGGAAGGATGTTGCTCATGCAAGAACTTCAGACCCAGCCTTGCTACAGTGAGTATGCAAACAAAGCTTATATCTAACTAAACATTTCTTTTAAATGAATCATAATACAAAGGCACTAATTCATGCTTCTAATTAATTTTCCAAAAGAAATGATAATTACATTTCTAACAGTTAGCATTTCTCCTTTGCAAACACGTATTAGCCACTTCATTCTCATGCAGCACAAGAATAAAAGCTGAGAGTAGAAAATAAGTCAACAAACCAGAAATCCCTCAATGCTACAAAATACACAAGGAAAAGGACAATGGTCACTTCCAGTGACATGCAAAGCCACGTGGGGCTTATGAGTTTTAATTGGGTAGCAAAGATTTCTACACCACCAGCTATCAATTCCATGATGCCTCCCATCCTCCTTTTGTCTGTGCCTTGTGTTCCTGCAAATCAAGGTTATTCCTGAGCTCTTGGCAACAGGTTTGTTCAATGTCTGTCCCTCAAATTCTCTCCAATATTTATTCTGCTGTTTTGTCTATCCACACTTTTTTGTTGCTGTTTTTCAAATAGGAAAGCGTTTAAATAGCTCTTTCACATATTGATTAGGCTGGTACTCGAAGAAGAAGGGAGGTGATTGATGAATATACCTGTTCATTTAAAGCAGATCTGAGGCAGCAGTGAAATTAGTTGCTGACTTAAGTAATTTAGTCACAAAATTATGCTCATGTAAGTAGCAAATAGAGTATTTCTGCTGTGCAGTCAGAAAGTCAACTTTTGATGCTCACAACGAAGAAGAAATTCTGCCTGTGATTTCTTTCCAGCAGCTTGGACAGACCAGTGACAAAATGGTGGATTTATGAAGGGAACACACAGACTTAAGGGTTGAAAACCCACTGCTTTTTTTGGGCAGTGATAAAACCATCCCATGTAAAATTTGTGAAGCTGGTAAGTTATTTGTGAAGCTGACTGGGAAAATTACACCTTTTCCTTTTCAAGTACACACGGAGGCCAGAAGGAATTACGGTGCTACACACACAGTGAAACCTGTTCCAAGCACTTTGACACATTGATAACACAGGAGCTACCTTTGAAAGACTTAAAAAGAAAAAAATCTGTCTTGATTGTGCTGAGTTCTTAATGGAGGTAGAGCAGAAATGCTTTCACAGCTTTGGAAACTGCCTCAGGCAGGCACAGAAATCCCGATGTTTTAAGGACAGACAGGTAAGAATGCTGCTGGACTCCCTGGTGAGGGGGGTTGGCCCCAGGCTCACAGCACCTTTTTTCTGCTCCTGCATTCCCAACAGGTGGGATACACTCTGGGAATAAAACAAACAACAACTGCAACCTGCATAATGCTTCTCTGGCTTTGTACCACTTGGTGTGTGAGGTCCCTTTCCTCCGAATCAAAAGTGGTCCAGCACACATCTAGAATAAATATTTAAAACACAAGTGCAAAGACAAGCTCCCCCTTCTTCCTTTGCCAATCTCTTTATCTTCCAGCATCACTACCAGGCCTGCTGTTTACAGAGCAGTGGCAAAGCCTGATTAGGGATGCATCTTTAAAAAAAAAAAGTCATGTGGGGAAGGGAAGAAACAGATATCCTTGAGATCAGATGTTTCCCCAAAATGTTTGATCCCTCAGATCAAATGCAATGTTTTTCCTCCCACTGTGTGCCTCTGTGTGTGCATCTGCACAAGTTTACTGGCAGGTACCACAGTCCTCAGAATTCCTGATCACAGCCACAGGAGAATCATCTCAGAAAGGAACAAACATTGTCCATTAAAAGACAGCCTTGAGTTGTTTTTTGCCAGTTTTCTTGCTTTAGGCTAATACTTTGGTGTTCATTCAAACCACTGAAGTGTCTTATCAGGGACAGCACAGCACAGAAGTTGAAATGGAAGAACATAAGCAATCCGAGTTTCCTTAGAAAATATTAGAAGACAAACTTTGAAATGTCTAAATTTTAAATGTCTTTCTTTTCACAATTATCTCCTTAAAGGCAAAACGATGACAGTTAAAAAAAAAAGGAGGGGAGGAGGGGGAAGACAAAGAAACTAAAAGAGGGAAAAGCAAAAAAAAAGAAAAACCTGTGATGAAAACATTACTTCCCTAAGGTTTCTATTCTGCTTTTTCATACATATCATCCTAACCACAGAACACGAAAATTATCTTCCATTAATCACATTGAGCTAAACCATCCATTATAAAGTATTTTAATACTACCTGTCTTAGAAAACATAAAAAAAATCTCCTGACAGCCATATCTCTTTCCTGGCTCCCTCCCCCCTTTTTCCAGGAAATAAAGTTTATACCAAAGGAAATCCAGGAGTAAATGAGGGTACTTTGACAACCTGGATTTGCTGAAGACATGTCTGACACACAATAAGAGAGGGAGAAAGCCAAGTCTCCCTCTTTATTTAACAGGCCTTGAGGTGCAAAATCATTGTATCAACTTGCCAAGAGGATCTCATCTTTTAAGCTCTGCTTTCGAGCCCATTTCAGTTTTCAGGTAACCAAGAAACTCATCTTTATTCGTAGGCAATTTGTTTTACAGCTGCCTGTAATCTCCCAACTTCCAGACTGAAAATCATTTAAAAACAAATGAGCTTCCCTGCAGATAAAATTCAGAGTCTCTCTGAGCTTTCAAGATAATAAAACTAAAAGGCAATGTTAAGTTGAAAGGGGAGATGAAAAACAGAGGAAAGCAGAAAGTCCCATAAAGTTCACAATTAAACCTTGAGGCTAGAAGGAACGGACAGAGAGGAAGTTCTTCTTTTCCATATGCTATTTTATGGAAGTGGGATGAGAGCAGCAGCAGAGCACCGTATCTCTATCTTGTTAGCACTGTTCATATCCTCCTGTGGTTTTGTATGTGTGTGTTTGTACTCCAGCTGGGCCTACTGCCATCCCATATTATACATTCACAGCTTCAGACTCTACAGCCAAGATTTTCAAAAAGCTCCAGTAGCTTGAGGTGCCTCCAAACACCGAAACATCCCAAGGCAAGCAGCTTGGCAGCACTTTTTAAGGCTTCTCAGGCTGGATGCTCAAATAGGATGGTCCCCATAATCATCAGTTTGGGACAAAACCTGGCACGAGGCACATTTCCACACACATAAACTGCTGACGGAGCCGGTGGGTGGCCTGGGATGGGCATTTCAATAATATCTGATATCAAATACAGGACAACTGTGAAACAGCAGCAGCAATTCAGCCTCGGAAAAGTAATAATCCAAGAGAGTTTAAAACAATAGTGAACACTGAAGAATTTGAGATCAGTCAAGGGGGTTTTTACACACTTTTGCTGTTTCTCAGAGCATGTGCAGTGACACAAGTTCGTGTCAAATGCTTTTTGTGCTCCAGTGACCCAGTAGTGGCTTCAGTGTCACACACCACAAAGGTGTTACCCCACCAAGGGCACCAGGTATTATATTAACGTGCTGAAATAAGCACTGTGGGGTGTCTTCAACAGAGAGAAGGGAAAAAAACCCCAAACACTGTTTGACCTTCAGTGTAGCAGCCTCTTCTGCACCTACAACAGTCCTCAGGCAGAAAAATACACTCTCTCTTCTCAAGAGGAGGAGGAAGATCCCTATCTAGCACACAGGCAGGTCAAATTGATCATGATTTCTAGAGCAGTCATTATCAACATGTACCCCTCAGTCACATGTTGATAATGACTGCTCTAGAAATCATGATCAATTTGATCTGCCTGTGTGCAAAACAAGTTCTACACCAGTTTTGATCAGGATGGTGAATCACACGTTGAATTAAAAGCAAAGCCCCCAAAGAGTCTGATTCTATGCTTAGTGGAACTTCACATTATCTAATCTAACTATAAAATATTTAGCAGTTTAAAATTCAGTCGCGTCAGCTGGAGTCTAATTTCTCTCTCCCCTGTGGATTTTGAGTGTCTTTTCAAAGCTTTTTGGCATTAAAAAAAAGCAGAGAGAGGAAAAAAAAAAGGAAAAAAAAAAGCAGAGTTTATAGCAGGATTTCTGTACCTTCCTTAGAGCTTTGTGCTAATATATGGGGTGGGGTTTTACTGAAAGAATAAAAGGTGAGTGTTAAGATAAGGTCACCTCCTCTAACAAATACAGCAGCTAAAACCAAAGGCTTTTTTTTTTTTGTCAAAATGGATATTAAGAACTAATTCATCATCAAGAGTGAATATTACATAGAAGACATGGCCAGAAATAAAATTTTTGATCCTGTAAAATTTTGAGATTTACACTTGCTTTCACTTCTTTTTGAAGGGGGAAAAAAAATCCCCTTCAACCACCCAAAAACAGAGCAAACAACTGAATCATCTAGAACAGGAATGACTGACTGGGAGGTGGCAGAGAAAAGTGCAAATCCCACTTCTGAATCAATTCAAATGAAACTTGGAAAAGAAATCTCCCAAGAACAGCTTAAACTCTGTCACACTCCACCGTTATTTAATGGCACAGCTCCCAAAAACAAACAAAAAACCCCAAAATAAAACAAAAACCAAAACAGAAACAAAAACCCCAAACCAAAACGAACAAAATAAACCCCAGTCAACCCAGAAAATACACAGCAACGTGGCCTGGTGGTTAAACCACACATCTACCAGTGTGTTTGACAGACCCTTTGAACAGCCTTTTAAAGTTTCCTGTTCTGCCTTCTCAAGGTAATTATGAAATTTTCCTGAAGAAGTTGCCTATTTAAAACTAAAGTTGCATGTGGTCAAGAAATATAAAGAATGGAATAAGAAAGAATGAGGTTTTTTCAGCCTTAATAGAAAAAAAACACAACAGGCTGCATTAAAAAAAACAAAATAAAACAAAAAACTGATGGAATGCAGCAACAATGACTGTTAATTAATGTGCTTAAATTCCAGAATTTATCTCGTGCCCTGATGAAAAGAGGGTCTGAAAACAAAAAAGCCAGAGGAATTCTGTATTTCTGGAACATGATTCTGGTACAAGGATCACCAGAAGCTACTCAAAGGTCTGTTCACGTTCTGCTAAGTTCCTACACAAATTAAAAATTGTTGCCATTAAAATTATTCATTAAACCATTATTTTTTTTGCCCTGGCTAACATTCATGATTGCACACTGAGCTCAAACAAATGAGTATTAAATAAGGAAATGGTGCATCAGGAGGGTTTTTTTATGACCTCCAACACTCAAGGCACGTTTCCAATTCAATACAAATTTATCAAAACCAAATTCCTGGCCCTTTTGGTGTTGGATTTTTGTTGTCCTTGCTGTTGTATTAAGAAACATAAATCGGATTTCATTTCCATCAAAACAAGCACCAATCAGCTTTTTGTTTCCCCAAGCATGGGCTGAATTACAGCACCTTTTGCACACACGGTGTTTCCTCTCCCCTTCTGATTGCTGTTGATTAGTTCAAAGAGCAGGCAGTGGAAGTGAAAGATGTTGAAATGAGATGGCAAAGTCAAGCATTTTCAGTTCTGCTACACAACAGATGCTCTGAAGATGTGGCACAAACTCTGCAATGTATATCACTGCTAATCTAGATTCACTGTGATGATTAGAGGAAATCATAATTTGAAGTAAATAAGATAATTTGCTACAATCTGTGTCACCCCGTGAGGATGCAGACATTTCCATTTTTTCAGCAGTTGCTTCTTAGGAATGAAAGAAATACTAATTTTACCAGGGGGAAAAAAAAATACTAAGAACTCAACCTTAAACAATATTTGTGCTCTAGGAAACGGAATACGTGAAAATTCAGATCCGCTGTTCACGTGCCTGTGACACCAAGAAGAATGGGAGTCTCTCATCCAAAACAGTAAAGACTAAGAAACTGCAAAGAGATATTTGGGAAGAGAGGAAGATGCCATGTTTGAAATGAATGCCTTTGTTCTTAAAAGACAACAGATGAGAGTTAATTGCTTCATAATGGAGAAAGTATTGAAGTATGAAAACAATCTGCACTTTGAAGAACTGTTCCGAGTCCACAAGTTACGAGTTCATTACTAATGTTTTATTCATTTCTTTTAAAAACACTGCAACTAAATTCTTACTGTATTTTGTCAGCTTGCATCAGATCTCCTTGAATTTGAGCAGATTCCAGTTCCATTCTGGAAGTGTCAGAAGCGGTTTATGTGGATATAATTGCCTGATAAACCAAGGTAATGAAACACCCTCTTTCCTGCAGCTGGGAAAGGCACTGAGGGTTCCACTAAAAAACCCTCAAACATATAAACAAAAAACAGGCACCAGGAACTTTTCAACCACCAAAGCAAGAGCAGTCATTGTCTGCTTTTCTTACAGAGAAAAAACTAATAATAAAGACCCCCCCCCAGCTTCCTGCAGGCATTGTTTTGGGGATTAACACAGAGAAAGTCAGCCATAAACCACATTTTAGAGCACCACTAAATTGTCCAGAAACCACAGGCTTACTATGTTAAGTACTACACATACTCTTAGCAAACAAGCACTCACAGAGCAGAGTTTGTATCTGGAATATGTAAGACCCATAATGAAAAACATTTTTGGTTCATTTGTGGGCAGTTCACCTCTGTCATTACCTGTGTTTTCTACTGCAGGATTAAGCACTTTAGAAATGATTCACAATACAGAATGTCCACATCCACAGAATAAGTTCATCATAGTCCTTCCTCACTGAACTGCTTTCAAAGAAATATCTTCAGTCGCTGTGTCCAACCTCAGCTCATTCAAAATTCATCCCTACAGACAAATGATTTTAAATGTTCCTCTCCCCACACTCCACTGACTGAACTCTACCTTGGGTGGCTTCGCCTTGCCTGGTTCAGCAGCATGGAAATACCAACCCAAAGTTGCCATTAAAATACAGTTTGCAAGCCTGTTATTTATTTATCAGAGGGAAACAAAATGGTTTCTGTGTCTCCCTAAAATAAATGTACCATGGAGTGTTGACAGTTTAAATAAGGCAGCCTGTGATCTGACCTGCCCGCCGGCTGCACAGCAGTTCAGCTATTAATAAACTCACAGACCACACCTCACCCCCAATAAAAACTGAACTCCAGCATCAGCAAGCACTCTTATTGCACAGGCTGCATGGACCTTCAAACCCCCAATCACTGGAAAATTCTGCTAAACTGGCAGAAAACGTCCAGGCTGCGTGTGAGAAAATGTGAGCTAATTTATATGTAAACCCATGTAACACGGTGTTCGTTTCTTCAGGCCTGACTCACACTGATAAGCTGTTAGCCCAAATAAGGGGGGAGGAAAAAGAATCTTTTTCTGACATAGAATTAGCTGTTGAGCATCCTGCTCGTTCCCTCTGCCTGATCTTTCTCATGCAGTGAGGTGGAAAACAGCAGGGCCGAGCAGGAGCA
>JAWWLV010000038.1:7940544-7973238 GCA_035041135.1 Platyrinchus mystaceus | reverse complement strand
TTTCCATATTTACAGCCATGAAAAGCACACCACTATGAAAATCACACCACTATGAAAATCACACCACTATGAAAATCACACCACTATGAAAATCACATGAGGTTCTTCATCGTGGAAACTCATCCGTCTCACGAGTCGAGCGAGCAGCTCATCCAAGCAGACCATTAATTGCTCTTCATCCGCAGCAATCACTGGGCTTTTGCTCTTTAAAGAAGAAAGCACTGCCAAAACCCTACTATTTTATCTGCATAAAGACTTTTTATCTTTATAAACAATTAGGCTGATTCATCAGAACGCTGAATTCTCTAAGCAAAACTTTACAATGAGGCCATGAGCTGGTATTTTACCCACTTCAGAGACAAGTAGAGAGATTTGGAGATGCCTAATTCAGGCAGAGTGCTAATGTAAAAGTCAAGATGCACTCAGGACCCAGGAAAGAGATGGCAAAACATTTCAATGGCCACTATAACTGTTCTGGTCAATATTAATCACGCAGAATTCAGCAGTAATTGGTTTGTGAAGGTTCCTGTTTCTGGACAGAAGTGGAACCTTAACTGGCAGCCTGTAGATGATCTGTCAACCATCCATCTTTCCAGGGGTGCCCCTGGAGGGACACAGGGGTATTTGGCTGTGAGGGACAGGACTGGAAGACCCAGAAGGTCACCCAGGATTCTGCAGGAATCCAGCAGTCTGGGTCTCAGCTCTGTTCTGCACTTCTGCTTTTTCCTTACCTGCCTGTTGTATCCTACTCTGGATACTCAGAAGTCAGCACTGAGATATTCCAACAGTGAGGAAAAACTTGCACCAGTTTTAAAGAAGAAAAAACTGTTACTGCAACCTGCTATTTACACAGGCCAGAGAACACTTCCCTTTCATTCTGCCACAGATGTAAAAGTTTCCTGTCTCTTCTCATCTGAAGGAAAACAGATTTCCTTCAGTTCTGTTACTGGAGAGAAAAAAAAAAGGCAATTTTCTCAGTTCCTGGGCTTTATGTAAGATAGAAATAAAATGGTACCTAAGAATGGATAGTGTCTGTCATCAGAGACACATAGACAACATTTGCCTTCATTTTTTATTGGCTGACCTCTGCACTATCACAGCTTATCCAAATTTGGGGAATTATTGTTCTTCTTTACATTTTTATAACTACAGGTAAAGTTTCTACGACTACAGAGGATCACAACCATCAAAAAGCATTTGTGAAAACATTGTACTCTATTATACAATGTGAACCAAAGCACTATAATCATAAGAATCACTTCAGGCACTGTATGCATTTAGTACCACCAAATCCCAGCACTAGGACTGTGTCTTAAATTTAATCCAAATCTTTTCTCTGAAAATGCAGGCACAGCCATTCTCCCACCTCCCATGGACCATCCACCCTGACCACCCTGACAGGAGCAGAGGACCAAGTTCTAGCAGAGCATATGAGGCAGAATAAAGGCTTAAAAAGGGAGGAGGGAGAAAGAAGAAAAATAATCTTGAGACTTTAGAAAAAGAGAGAGGGAAGATGAGGAAAAGAACATTAAAGAGAACGTTGAACTGAGGGGTAAAAGGTGAAAGCAGCAGAGGAAGACAGTAAAAAAATTAATATCAGAAGAATAAAGAAAGTAAATGAAAAACAGGAGAAGGAATTACTAAAAGAAAGAATTCAGGGGCTTAGTGCAATAGCTTTATTATTTTCTGAAAGCTCCTTTAGTACTAATAACAGGAGAGATTAAAGGGTTTTTTTTCAACCATCAAATTTAAGATATATTTCCTCCTCCTATATCTCATTCCAAATCTAATTTCTCCAAACATTAAATCAGAACCAGGGGAGACTTTCATATGGGACTAAAATCACGATGAAATCTAACCCTAACCCTTACCCACTTTCTGGGATGGCTCCTCTCCTTACGGAGAATCATTTTAGAAGACCAATTCCTTTGAAGCACCAGAATGCATATCCATGGCTGAAGAGCACAGGCCAGTCAATAACATTAATGCTTTATATATTAAAGCAAATTAAAATGCCAGAGTGCCATGCTTATCACGTGAACAGGCTCCAATTCATTAACAGGAACTGGTCGATCCCCTGAAGTGCACGCTGGGATAACAGAACAAATGCATTTGTACTGACAGCCATTGGGGAAGGGCTAATCAATCCCTCAGTGCTGCTTAATTAGCGACTGCAGGAGACCCCTTTAATTGGCATCTGATACTTGATTTGAACGGACAAATAAAGTGCCACTCAGCCCTTTACTGGCAGTCAACCTTTTTTTTTTTCCCCCCTCTATTAACTCCACTGTAGCTCCTGAAGAGCATTTCTGAAGACCAGAGCAAATTACCAGCTCCCTGCCACACACTAGCTTGGCACCCTGAAGTATTTTATCATGATTTCAGTGCTGATGTTGCATTGAAACACTGCATATGCTCTGCTGATTGCTCAATATGGTCTGTATTAATACAAGTTGTAGGCTGTCACTGTTCAGAGAGTAGGCAGTTACAAGGAATGCATTGGTTATGTTATAGCTGGAATAATTTATTATTGAGCAAGCAAGTTCAACAAGCACTATAAAATCAATTTATAATTTTTATGCACTTCACCTGGGCTGAAAAATGGTTTTGTTCTCCACTATTTTCTGCCTAGACCTCTTCGACAGCGAAAGGGGGAATAAAGCTTTTAAAATTGCGGTTTGGTCAGCAGTGCACCCTGGAAATCGAGATTAAAGATGACAGTTTTCAGATGCATAAGTTATGCTTACTTTGTTTTATGGACTTAAGGCCACCATGGTGCCAGGCATTTCACTGGCAAAGAAAATCATCCAAAGGTTAAGGAAAGAAACATACTTTGACAGAGTCAGCCAAAACCTTGGGTGACTTGCATTAGCTGAAAAGCTATTCCACTTCTGTTTCCTCCTTGCAGTCATTGATTCACAGAGCCATGTAGCTGGTGGTTATTAAAAGTTTCAAAAGCAATGGCAGTTTTGGAGGAATTAAACAAGGAGTGCTAAAAATCTTCAGTGGCTCTGCCTGCAATTGCTATGCAAGACACAAACCACACACCTTCCCAGTAGCATGAAATCCAATTAATACAGTCCCGGGAAGACTCACTGCTCCAGCTCTGATGAAGATTTAAAGGTGCAGTGACAGATTGTAGGAGTTAGCTGGGACTAACACCCCTAAAAGCCTTGTTAATACCAGCAAGATTTACTTAGCACGTGTCCATCTGGTCAAGGTAAAGAGAGAGTTCATCATCCCTATGGACAGGAGCATCTGATTTGCGTTGTATCACCGGGTCAGTTGGAAGGAGGAAGGCACAGATACCTGGCAGGAAGGAGCCCATACCAGCACAGTTTATTCAGGGTATAACACCAGGACATTAACCTCAGAAGGGCATCCCAGCATCACACACCCCTGAGCTGTAAGGGCAGCAATGCATCACTGTCACCACACCGCCCTGCTCAAACCCAGATCCAGTTCTGGGGTCCTCTTTGCACTACTCTACAAAACTAACAGTCCCACCTGCCAGGATCCAGGCTTTCTGTCACCACCACTTAACACACTGCTTCACACCACACATGTATTTATGACAAGTCCCTCTGAGTTATCCTGAGCAATTGCTAATTTTGATGAAATGCTCCCTGTTCACCATCAGCACTTTCCAAGGCCTTGTGATTTATGACTAAGCCAGTTTATCATATTACCATCACCCCCCAATACTTTACAGGCTGAACTGCTGTGCAGTTTTGAAATACATGTTCTCTGATGCTATTTGATTAATTTTTGTAATATTCAACCTCTTGGACATCCTATAAGGCTGTTGCACCAGCATCCCAACAGTTCAATGCCAGTCATACATGTGGCATTTCCTTCTGAACAGAACCTGTTGCTTCTTTCTTCACTCTGCAAGGTCACAGTCCTGTGTGTGACACGTGGCTGCTTTTAAAGCCAGAGGGAAAGAGGATGAGAAGACACTGCATGAAAGAACAACTTGAATAAGCCAAGGATATTCCTTCCCCCCCCTTCCTACAATCCATAGGTTTCCTCTTCCTCAAATCTACCATTCCTGTAGACTTCTCAGTTGAGAAATACCCCAAACTCATTGTGTGCCTGTAGAAACAGGCAAAAAACTGCAGGAGAAATACTGAGGAAACCAGTCCCACTGCATGAATTTCAAAAGTACCCAAGTCATCGATGTGGGAGGAAATGGAGTTTCTTGTGGAAAGGGGCAGGAAGGGATGGTGATCATAATTCAGACAACTTTGATCTCCTTGTTCACCACCAAAGAAAACCACAAATTTTTTTGTCTTAGAATGCTTAACAGAGGACAGGAGATGGGCAATAGCAGCAGTGAACAGGAAACAAGAGAATTTCAAGGACATTGAGCACAGAAGTAAACAGAGCTTAAGCTTTTAAACAACAGAACTTTTAGAAGAAAGGCAGTGATTTAAGGTTTTGGAGAAAAACAATCACAAACATATATATCTTTAGTTTCAAGTGAAAATTTCTGCTTCCTAGTCCAGCTTGGAAGCTGAAGTTTTGTTGCTGAAAGCACAAAAGTTATGGTTTGGAAGTGCTGCTGCCTTACCCAGGGAAATTACAGTTTGGTTCTCTGTGTTTTCACTGCCTTCTGAGGACCAGAACCCAGGTGGACATGAACAACAGTGACACCTCAACATTCCTCCTCATGCACAGCCAAGAGGACAAAGGTATTCTCAAGGGAGTCTCCCAGCTCAGGAGCTCCAGCCATGGCAGATGGGAAAAACGAGTTCACGAGATGGAAACGCCCATGAAATACAACCAGAACCTATTTTGTAAAGGGTGGTCATTAGTCAAGTGCCTTCAACTCCCAGAATGAGGCATTTCTGCTGCAAGGCTTTCCCTGGCACTTTCCAAACAGACCACTGGAGTCCACCTGCAGCCACAGCTCTTTGTTTATTCAGTGCCTTGGAGATGGGGCCATCATAACTGCCCTCGAGATCTGAGCTGTTTAGAACAGAGCCGACTGCAGGGATGCTGCTCATCATCCATCTGCCCTCTAAACACCACATTAAACACTGAAGGGTGAGGACAGACCAGCACTGCTCTGACACTAAGACATTTCAGCTTTGAAATGCTCTTTGCCCTGACAGCTTTAGCCAGGGAAGGCTGCAGAGAGGGTGATGATACTGCATACAAAGTAGGGTTTGTCTGTCATAGAATTAGGGTCTATATAATTTAAAGTCATGCATGCTTACACTGCCTGGCAATTTTTTGTTATGCTTTCCAAGGGTTTTTTCAAATGGCTCCAAGAAACATTTACAGGAAGAAAAACAGCCCAAGATCTGGACTCCCAAAGATATTTTGGCATCAACACATTAGAAAATTACCAAGGGAGTGCCAGAAATCATTCCTTAAGTAGTCCCCAAGGTAATGAAATAAAACCCATTGAAAGACAAATAGGTACATGAACGCCTGAATATTACTATTTCTGCTTTAATCAGGTTCCTTAGAGACCTAAATCCACTAATGCTAATTAGCAATAAACAATAATAGCACTTACATGGACCTATTCAACTCTGAGGTGGTATAGGCACACATTTATGAGTGCAAAGGACAAAGAGATAGATGCTATTCTTCAGTATCACCAATATTGGCTAAAATTGAGATTTCTGTTCCAGGAGAAATGCTCTTGGAGTGTAGTTTCTGTTCCATCCACAATAATTCTTCCAGAACCTTCATTTCACAGGCAGTTTTAAACACGCTTTGCTTCACTGTAATTGAAAAATCATGAAAATAATTGATGCCAATATCAGGTCTGTTCCACAACTTTGCAGCTGTAAAAGCTCATCTTTTTCAAATATTCCAACTCCATTTTTCTTTCAAAATCTAGTTTCATCTGACTGACACATACTGCAAAGCTGAATTCTGACAAAGAGGCTTTTTTCTACAAGAGAAATGTGCTGGTCAGAAAGAAACCACTGCAGCAGGAAGGACCTGTTTACTCATGTAGCACCTCATCTTCCAAATAAGACACATCCAGATATTATTCAGCTGCATTACTACCAAAATTTGAAAATTCAGACCAAGAATCAGCAGCCATGAAGAAACCCTCAGCTGTGTGGGGAACACAGCAGAGCAGTGTGATAATTTTCCATAACCACATCTGCCACAGAAGTTGGCTTTGAGTCACCCAGCTAAGCTAAGGTCCCATAACTTGCCCTGTCACCCCTGTCCTGGGGAATTCCTTTTCTCCAAGTGCTTCCCTAACACATGATTGTTTTGCACTGATTAGTAGCTGGAACCATTCGCTTCTCCAGCGCCTATTCAAAAGTTATTAAACACACACACACATACAAATTAGCCTGTCTTAATTATGTCTTCATCAAATGCAATCACAGGGGCTTGAACCTTCAGCTCACCACCCCGTGCATCAAAGGAAACACAATCCTGCAGGCAAAACGTTTACCGAGTTGAATAACCCGGAGCGGTGGGAAACCGGTGTCACATGGAAAATTAAGAGCCTTGGTGTCTCTAAAAGCAACTCCAACAGTGGGGGGAAAGCAATCAACACGCATTAGCAGGGGAGGGTATTCACACCTCCCCACAGCCCTTTTTTTGAGCTACAAAAGCAAACGCAGCACGAGCCAAAAAGATAAAGCTTGAATGGGCAGGATTAATTAGAAAACAAAACAGTAATGGGAAAAGCTGCTGTGCCTCTTTTTTTTTTTTTTCTCCTCTGCAATTTTTAGTCCAGCTAAGTGGCCACTTATAAAACCCAAACAAAACACTCAAAAAGTCCTAGCACGAGGTGACATCTCCTTGTCTCTCTCTGAGTAATGAACCTATTTTCTTCTTCCTTGAAGATAAGGCAACTTTTGACTATGAGAAATATAGGAGAAAGTTTTCTATTACACGTATAGGTCAGCCAGGGAACAGAGGCAGAAAATTGCAACAGAGCAGCCATACAAAGTTGTGGAAGGTAAGTTTTCCAGATGCACACTGCCATACTCTCTTCTCAGATTCTGTAATTTCAAGGGCAGTTTCTGGAATTACCAAGAGACAAGTCAAGTGTCTGACTGGAGTTCTTTCATTCCACAGATAAAGGAGGGAATGGATCACAGGGTGAGGGGGATGGCAGGGAGTTGAGAAAGAAAAAAAATAGAGCTAAAACTTTTCTGTTCAGTGCAGGGGTAAGTGAGGATGGGGAGGGAGCAGCCTGGCCAGGAGGCACCAAGGGCTGCTTGTTCAATCTGGTCACCACTGAACCTGACAACTTCAGATCTCGGAGTTTGATGTTCCTCCAAAACCGGCGGATCCAGAGCACATTTCTGACACTGTGCCCACGTTCTTGATCCCGCCAGGAGAATTTCAAAGCAATGTGTCAAATCCCTAAGCTATTTAAGCAACAGATGAATCGAGGGTTTTATTACACAGGAAGCAAGACTTGGTGACACCAAGCCAGGATAAGAGATGGCTGATTAGCACTGAGCTGAGAGGCTGTGCTACAGCATCTCCATAGCACAAACATCATTCCAATGTGACAGGGAAGGATTCTTCAACAGCAGCAGAGAAAGGAAGAAAATTAAATTCCCTGTCACTCAGCTGTAAGTGCTCTAATGAAGTGACAAACAGATTTCCCAAAGTAAAAGAAAGGCATGCCTCTGTCTGAACAAAGGCCATTAGACTGGAACGTGAAAGAAGCTTGTGAGCACAAATGCTGAACGGGAATAATCACCTTTTCCAGCAAACAGAAAACATTTCCCTCCCCAGGTGCCAAAAGGCCGCGTGTCAGCAGCAGAGCTCTCCTGGCCTGAGGGCAAGGCACAGTGGCAGGGTGGGTTCAGCAGAGGTCATCCCAAAGCCCACCCTGGGCTGGATCCTCAGCTCTGGGAGTGTCCTGGGACAAGGCAAAGCTGCAGCTATAAACACTCTCTCATTTCAAACAAGCTTTTCCTTTCCCAATGGAGAGATTTTTTTTTTTTTTCTGGTGGAGAGACTCCCATAGAACCTCTCCAAATTAGGGCAATTAGTGGATAAGTCCAGGACTTGCCTTATTTCCCTTTCACTTAAGGTACACACCTGAATTGGCTCAGGAAGCTACACGTGATGCTGGGAAGAGGCACCACGGAAAGAGAGTTTGGGGAATTCATTTTAACTCCAAGTAAGGGTGTCTTTTCATTGGTTATCTTCTTGGAACTAGTCATACATCAGCAGCTCATACCCTCTGTAAATGAAAACAAAGACCTTGTTTTCATTTTTCATTCATTTTAATTCCGAGTCTCTTCTCTGATCAGTTTACAGTGCGATTCCAGATGAGCAATGAGCACTCCAAATTTATTTACAGTGACAGGTATTTCAAAGGTTGATAGCTCCCAGAGGTACTCTGCATGGCAATTGCCCTTTTGTTAAAAAAAAAGAAGCAAAAAAAAAGAAAAATAAGCAAAACTAACAAAGGAAGAAGTATCACTTTGGGCCACTTCTAACGCAGTGAATTACACAAGTCTGAATTAAGCTAGAACCTATCCCAGAAGGATGCATTATTCCACACACTTCAAATCTAGCAAATGGTGAACAGATTTATCAGGAATAGACAATTGAGAACAGTAAGAGTGATTTAAGATGGTGCACCAGAGGGGCACATATGCTGAGCCTCTCTTTAACTGGCCAATCTTTTTCAGCTGAGCTATCACTGACTGTGTCATATTTCATTACTGTGGAAACCCTCTCTGGAAACAGCATTAAAGGAGAACACCCATTCCAGTGCCTCTGTTAAGGAATCTGTTACAAGTTTCTTTACAGCAAAAGAGGATTTCAGGTACTGGGATTTTTTTTTTTCCCTCTAGTCCCCCCAGAAATTAAGACACATATTTTTTTACATCTTGAGGTTGAGCAGGGAGCACCAACGAAAACCTTGGCACTATTTCCACAAAGTTAAGGATTTACTTGATCTTCCTTCAGAGCTCAGGTAACACCCAAAAGGCTGAAGGCCTCCAGCAAATCTAGAGACCTTCAGAAAAATCTCAGTTTCCTCATCTACTCAGACAGCTGCAGGGAAACCCTGTTAACAAGGCTAAATGACTCTGAGACATTTTAACCCCAAGCCCTTGCATGTGGGCACTTTGATCATGCCCATCAGCAGGGTATTGTTTACATCTAACCTGAGCACTGCCCTTTCTCAAAACCCAGAGAGGTCACAGAGGACAGACCCGGCTCCCTGTTCAGAGCATTTATCGACCTGCACAGGTTATGATGATGGACTGCAAGCCCACAAGGTCTCTGGCACTCCAGCTCTGATTTCCATAAGGTTATAGATTTTGTGATTACAGCTGCTCTGGATAGGTGCATTTAGCTAATAATTGCAGCGAGGTGCCCTGTTCAGCCCAGTGAGGAATCTCTGTGTGCTCTCTGCTGGGAGCTGGGATTGGCATTCTGCCTCTGCAGAGACACAGAGCTGGTGTCTGTGTGCACAGAGACAGGTAACCCCACCTTGGAGACCCACAGCTTCAGTTCCACAGCTTCACCCAGCACCAGAGCTGGTGTCTGTGCCACACAGACATAGCCAGAGTATTCCAAGTATTGACCACCAAGGATTTACATCTCCCAAGAGCCCCCAGAGGGGGTTGGTGTTACTGTTCCTCCTCTGACCCAGCAAAAAGAGCTTGGGCCATCCTCATGGCATTGCTAATACCCCTCAGGAAAGCCCAGCCCTGCTGACATCCATCATTCCACAGCCCAGAGCAAGGAAGGAACAAGCTCTTTTCTGCTTCCCCATCGTACAACCCAATAAAGCTCTGGGGGCAGAGCACGAAGCCATGCCTGGCATTCCAACCCCAAGCCAGGACAGCAGATTGCCCACATTTTTCCACACTGTCACTTAGACAGATAAATCTCCATCCCCAGAGAGGTTAAGGCAGTGACAGGATGAGATACTACTCTCTGTCGTGGTTGCTTGTCACAGTATTTTAACTAGACTGAGTTTTCCTGGGGGGAAAAAAAAAAAAAAAATCACAGAGACCAAACTACTACTGTGGGGCATTTTTTTTCTGTGCTGATCAACTTGCATTGGAAGATTTTAAGGCTTCTGATCACAAGACTTTTTAAAAACCATCAACTATCCTCAGAGGAAAGACACAAATCTCCACTTTTATTTGCTAAGTTGATTGGTGCTTTATTTTTCTTCTAAGATTCTGCTGAGTCTGCTTGGCTCACGGCCAAGGGATGCATTTTGCCTCTCCATTTGTATCAAGTTAAGAATGACCATTTTCAAGTTGATGGGGAACAGGCTGGTAGAGGAACAGACTATTAAATATCCCATTTCCTTAGCAATGATCCCTTTAACTCTGGTACTTTTAGAACTCTGGTTTTTAGTACCACTCCACGCTGACACAAACTTTCTGCCTCTAGACCTTAATCAGATCAGAGCTGTGTCAACACTGTGTCAAAGTCAGATGGAGTAAATTGCTCCAAACCTCACCTTTCTTACAGCCTGACCCCGTGATGCCAAAGCTTTGTATTGCAGGAGATCACTACCCAGAGGAACCTGTGGCATTTAATGTGGATGAACTGTGCCCCAAAGGGCACCTGGACATTTCCAGGATGGTATTTGTTATTCAACCAGTGACACCCTTAATTAAGGCCAAGTGAAATCTTAATCCTGAATGTGCTTGTTTTGTTGTTTTTTTTTTAAAAAAAGACCATTATCTCCAAGCAGACAGTGTATCTGATCAGGGTACAAAAGTTTCTGTGCTTACCACAAAACCTTTGGTAGGAATGAAGAAAGTATTTCTCTGCTCCTAGGGCAACTAATTAGTGCTCAGAGCTGTGTTCAAACATCCTCCCCTAATGCCACAGATCTCAGCTATCTGCTCCACACTGAACTTCCCATAAGCCTAAAATCTGTAATGCCTGTTTCTGTAACTTAACAGCACCAAAGACAAATCCCTTCTCAGAAGGAAAAAAAAAATTGGCCAAAACACAAAGGGATTTAATTAAGAAACAACTTTGCATTTCTCAGTAGTGCTATGAACATGGGGAGTTTTTGGTAGATGAGAGCCTCAGGAATGTGAGGACCCACCGTGGACAGGTTTGTGATTACTCTGTTCTCAACAGGAGCTGCTCTGAGCAACCAACACCCAGTCACACTGGTGAAAACCAGGAGGAACCTTATGTGGTCTGACATGTCTTTAAGGAGAATTCACGTGCCTATCTTTTGATTTAAACCTTCTGTGGATCAGATTCAGTTTGGGGTCTGAGCTTCACACACACACTTGCCTTGGAGAGCCTGAGGTGCTGTTAATCCATTTACACAAGGCTGACTGTTAATTACTGCAGTCCAAACAACTGGGAATAAAGGTTTCAGACCAACAGGCACCACCTTCACATCCACCTGGCCCAGCACTGCCAGCCTAACAGAAGATCACACTCCTGTGATGTGGGAGAAATTGCTCCCAAACTCAGACTTGCACACAAACAGCTGCAGGACAAGCTACAGAACCAGAAAGATGGACAGTGGTGCCACAACACTGCAAACCTGCTGTTTGCATCCAGGACCTGGGAAACAGGTGTTCTGCTGGGCTGCCCCACTGGACACGCAACTCGCTAATTACCAGATCTGTCTCAGGACTGCTGGCACTAATTAACACTGCAGTCTAATTAATCAGAAATTCAAACTCCACTGAAGAGCCTTTATATGCAGCTGTTTCTGCAAGTCACAATGAAGGGCATCTTTTGTGGTTTGGTTTGGCTTTTTTTTGACAGTTTATTTTGCTTTGAACTGGTAGCAAGGTTAATGGTCTTGATATGAATTAAATTGATTGCTCTTACCAAACACAATATCCTTCCCTTGCCTTTTATTTTATTCTCAAAACATGGTTTGTTTGTTTTTGTCATATGGCAGTAACCAATACATTAACTGTTGCTTGCTATAGATCCTTCCATCTCTACCCTACAAGCAGGCTGGGGTTAACCAAGGAGTCATCTTGCCACAGATCTATCCCCTCTGGAACACTCAGAAATTGCCTTCTGGACAATATTAATTTCAGCTTCATGGAAGAAAAGCATCAGGTTTTATTTTTACCATTGCAATGGTTTTTGGTCCATGGGGATGAATGAGTACTGGCTGCTTTAAATAAAAAATAAACAGAACAGTGACATGCATAACAGACCATAAATGCCATCTGCCTGAAATAATCCTCCTTCCATACTGTTACCTCTTCTACATCTCCATGCAGGTTTATCATAATCCTTAGTCTTACAATCTATTATTAAGATGCTTCATTAGCTCCTTGTACTTTGCACTATTTAAATAATTCAAATGCAAGAGACTAGAACGTTGCACAAGGTTACACTACAGAGGTTTACAGCAGACAAGGCTTTCAGCACCTTCAGCACAGTTTGGTCACACACTGTTTCACCAGTCCCCATCAGCCCCCATCCAACAGGACCTCAAAACTCTGGGAGTGTAGTGCCCTACCTGATTTTATGAGTCCAGCAGCAGCAGATTGTGCCATCAGTGGCTGGTTTTGGAAAAGTACATCCCACACAGATCAGCTAAAATCCAGGAAAGCTCCAAGGGAAGAGCCAGTGAAAAACACCCTCCTGCTCTGGCTGTTCTCAAGGTCTGGGTCACTGAGTGGTTTAGCAGCTGAGGCAAAGGGAGCTACAGGTGCTGAAATATCTCACCTAATGTGGCAGGGCTTAATCCTGATATTTTCAATGAGTCAAAATAAGCAAATGTTAAGCATTATCTCACTGGCTGCCACACGGGGCAACGTGGTAAGTCCTGCCTGGCTGTACACTTAGAAGTCTTTCCCTGATTTAAGAGATTAAAATCTAAATGCATTTAAAACAGGCAAAAACACGTGGAAAGGGAGCTCCCTGTGCCTCTTTGTGAGCATGAGGAGACACAAACACAAACAGCAGACCACAAACAGTTGTGCTGGTGTCCCCCCCTCCCTCCCCACCTGCACTGAGAAATGCCAACCCCAGGTAAACTGTGGCAGCTGAACATCAGCAGTGCCTTCACCACACACACGTTAACCCAGGTGCTTTCAAACTTGTACAAAAACAGTGTGATGCAGGTCTTGTCCCCCTCTGAAAAACAAGTCATGTTTTTCAATCTCCCATTACACATCCATGCATCGCTGCACTTGTTTTCCAGGGTTTTTGTGTATGGAAGGAAGAGGGGCTTTGCAATCATCCTGCTGATTATACCTACAGCTGGTGAAAATTAGGGACAGCCAGATGGTGTCTCACCAATTGTTCTGCAGCTGGCCACAGGGAAGGCAGCTGGGGGAGACAAACACTCCTACACTCATCACAGAGAACAGCACAAAAAAACCCCAGAACTCCACAGAGAAGAATTCCAACTCATTATTTAAAAAAGAAAAAAATATTCCATGTAATTGCCAGGGAGAAAAAGGGAAAATATCACCAACCTAGCTCAGCTGCATGATCAGATCAGTGCAGCAAAACCTAAACTGATGTGGCTGATTCCCAGGACGTGGAAGTGAGGGATGTCCTTTGGCTGCAGATGCAGCAGCCACGTGTGTTCCTTGTGATGCTGCCCATGTCCATCTGCAAGCTGTTGGTCTCCTGCTGCCCCTCTGAGCTGCTAAGATTTCCCCTCCCTACAGAGCACCACTGAGAACAGATGCAGCTCTGAGGCTCACAAGCTGAACTCCCCATTTTTGAGCAGGCACATGCTGGCTGACAAAGAGAACTATTCATTAGATGGGCTACAAAGGAACACTGCCCGTCCTAAAAACTTTGATTGCATTTTCCCTGGCACACACTGACCTGTCTTTGACTGCTACAGGCACCACAAGCTTCAGTCAGCCATCCTCCTACCTGAACCAGCCCAAAAAGGAATCTATACCTAGAGCTTTCCATAGTGCTCAAGCACCAGCTGACTGTAAGATGGGAGCTGTCATTTTGATGATTTCCACAGATGATTTGGAAAGGCAATTCCTTAAAGGATCACCGACTTGTCTCTCTACACCTTTACCTTCATTGCATCCAAGGGCTCTCCAGCTGCTGAATTCATTCCCAGAGCACTTTCCATTACATCTCTCTAGCCAGCCATGCCTTTTAGCCTAGCAACCCTAAGCTGATGGTCTCATAGCTCTAGACAAATAGTGCTTCTAGGCTCTGATTTTTTTTTTCCCAGAGTGTGATGGCAGCAAGTTCTCTAAAATGTCTGCAACAGTTGTGCACATCTTATTATTCCCTCCCCCCTTCACTTCAGCAGGTTCTCTTAAACACACCTGCTGAACCTTCACTGTGTCAAATAATTAGTTCCATCATAAAAAGCAGGGGAAAAAAAAACCCCAACCATAATTTCAGTCTGTGGCAGACTCAAATCAACCAACATTTGTCCAGTGCAATAATAAAACACTGAATGACACCTCTTGTCTTTGATAAAAATTGCAAAAGATTGCAAATGACCCTGAAATGCTCATTTTCCTGAGAAGGAAAACCAGAGCCATGTCCAGCAGCAGAGCAATTATTAGATGCCCCAATGCTTGTCTGCTATTAGGCACATCTTTCAAGGTTTCTCCAGTATGTAAGGACAGAGGGCTATACATTAGTCTCCATTTATTTAATAACCTCAAAATTATATGTGCTGAGTGTTTTCACTGAATGAGTATCAAGGGTATAACTGTGTGGGCTTTAGCTAGATAAGGAGAGAGAGAAATAGGTCAAATTTTGTGCTTTCAAAGTATCCTAAGGTTTACTTTTGTTTAATTAATATTGCTAAACTATATATCTCTGTAATGAACTCGCAAGGACAAAAAAATATCGCCCCATGAACTTTTCCCTCTAAGCTTACCACACTTGAGTGTAGGTATCAGTAATGACCAAGAAAGAAAAACAGAGATAGATATATCTAAGTTTCATGCAAGAAACCTAACACACTGTCAACTCAAGCCTTTCTGCACTCATTAAATCTAGAAACATTTTCAGACAGTAAAGCAGAACAACATATCTGTGTGGGCATGGGATAACCGGAATACTGAAGTGATGGATAGTTGGAAATGTTCAGATACTATATTAAGAACATGTATTTATGACCAGGGCTGAAAAGGGTTCCAAAATGTTTCAAAAAAACTCCATGACTGTGTTTTGGCTGTATTTGATGGATTTTTCTTGTAGATGCAATGTTTGTTAAGCTGAGGGGAGAATAAACCTATTTCCTAACCAGCTCCCTTAGGACTGGAGTGCAGTGTAGGATCCCCCAAGGCAGGCAGTGTGTCTGTGTGCACCTCCCAGCTTAACCACACGCTGCTGGCTCTTGCAGCCCTCAGCACACACTGGGAAGGTCAGGACATGGATATATTGTGCACACACAGAAAGATTTTTCTTTTTCAAATCGAGGTAGGCAGACAGAGAAATACAATGAGCAAATAAATAAAGCACCAGCGAAGAAACCCAGACTAAATTGGTACTGGGACTGCGTGGCTGCAGCTCTGGGCTCTGCTTTCAGCAAACCAGGTCCCCAGGGTGCTCTCAGCCCACGCTGTATCGTGCCATATCAACCATCCACACACACCAGCTCCTCATCTGGTACAAGCTGGCCCTGCTCCAATGACTTCATCAGAGTTTTGCTAATTAGCACCAGCACACGACTGATGGCTCTCTGCCTGAGAAGATGGGAACATTTTTCCTGCCTGCTGGCCTGTGAAAGCTTTTGCTAGCACGGGATGATCTTTTCTGATGTGGCAGAGACGCAGTTGTGTGCTGCATTTCCATTTCTGGTAGGAACTTCAGCCCCTCTCGCTGCTCTGGTGAGACAGGCCCGAGCAGATTGCTGTCCTGCAAGACCAGTGATGTCAGCCAGGACACTGTGAGCACGCAGGTCAGCTGGAAAAGTGCATTCCTGACACTCTGCCAGAGGAAACGAGCTGTCCTCATCCTGCACCGCTGTGCTGAGCCAAGCAGTGCCCACAGTGCAGTGAAAAGCCAATTTATGTGCAAAGTAATTAACAGCCACCCTTTAATTCGGGAAACCCAATGAGCAGGGGCAGAGCTGGAGAACAAGGGCCAAGAAACAAGGGGCTGGTTCTTGAGGGGGGACAGGACCCAGCTCTGCACCGGGGTCTGGGTACACATGGCCACACACAGGGAATGTAACTCCTGCCATCCTAGCAGTATTTATTGATATTTGTGACAGAGAGCACCTATATAGTGCATCAGGGCTGGAATCCAGCTGTGCCACACACAGACCCTGCCTCCAAAAGCGTGACACACAAATACACCAGTGACAGTTAAAGCACTTGGTAGTGAGGCACGGCCGGGTTAAGTGATGTGACCAAGGTTAAACAGCCAAAGGATGCTGAGAATCTGTTCCAGTCCCCTTTGCCTCCTACACTGGTAAACTCAGAATGCATTCACAGATGGAGACAGACAATAAAAGCAGAGTCAGTACTGCCAGGAGGCTTGGACTTAACCAGAGTCACTCAGATGTGCATTGATTCTAATGACAGCATGTAGAAAAGTTCATCAGTTTTACCGGGTGAAAGTTTCATTAGATATAAAGAAGATGGAAAATAATGGCCCTGAAATTAACAGAATAAAACCAGTACAGGACCATATAAAGTTACAGCCTGATTTCTGTCCAATAAAAAAAATTACCCTCAGAAAATGGTAAAGGCACTGCCACTAATTAACTAAGTGTGTCTGATCACATCTTATTCAGATAGACTCAAGTGTGTAGTTGCAACTGAAAACCAGTGGCAATCCAGATTCACATTTAGTAAGTGGATAAGGCTGTCAGAAAGAAGCCCTGAGCCAACAGGATATTATTAATCTCTCCATCTCGGAGCAAACACAAAAGGTGAGAGCAAACATGACCCAAAGGGGTGTGTAAAGGACTGAGTTTTGCATTTCCTTGAGGGGGAATCCCCTCAGAGATGGAAACCAGCAGGGACAAGAGGGGATACAAAGATCTTTTAGGCACAGTTGCACATGTACCTGACCTACAGCGTTCAGGCACTACACTGGATGCTGTGATTTGGGCCAGGGACCACTTCAAT
This sequence comes from Platyrinchus mystaceus, assembly GCA_035041135.1. NCBI lineage: Eukaryota > Metazoa > Chordata > Aves > Passeriformes > Tyrannidae > Platyrinchus > Platyrinchus mystaceus. Next base: position 7,956,238 of record JAWWLV010000038.1, on the reverse strand, counting down.
TCACACTGTCACTGTCCTCACAGGGCCACTCCTGAATGCAGGAGCGACTCCTGTGCAAGGGAATCAGCACAGACAAGTGTCAGGAGCTGCAGGGAGCTGGACACACCTTAGGACTCCCTTATGGTGAACTTCTACAACCACACAGGCTGCTTTTATGGCAGCTCTGGAGAACAAACTGCGCTTAAGGAAAATATTTCCTGGTGGAGCTGCTGCAGGGCCCAACAGGGGTTATGCAGGTTGGGATAGGCATGAGAGGTTGCCTTTTAAAGATCAGGTCACACACTGGCCACTTCCCCAACATCAACTGTAGATCTGCCTACAATGAGCTCTCCCTTGTTGCACATCCATTCCCCAAATCATTAGCATGAACCACAACAACGTGACTTCAGCAAGGACAAGGCCTGCCAATTAATGTGTCTTTACAGCAGCCCTTTCACCTCACTGGGACGTTCTGCTTGTAGAGTTAAATGTCCATTTACAGCTTCCAAATGAAAGTTGTCAGCTGTGTAAATACTCTTGGCCCCCTGGGAGTTTCCAACCCTTGTTCCAAGCAGCAGAGAGGATGGGAAATCTGACAAACTCAATTCTTTGCAGCTCCCTCTGCTGTGTTTCTGCAAATGATGGTCCAGAGCATCCTTCCAGGCTTTACATTCTCCTTCCTTCTTGCATCTGCAGGCAGCACATGCTCAGCAGCTGCGTCCCCACCTTCTTTCCAGTGCCAGCTCCTGGCACCAGGAAACACCAGGCCCTGGAAATGAACTTCTTTGAACTCTTCTACAATTGGGGTAAAATTCAACGTGATACACAAAAATCCGAGTGCTTGGGTTTTTTTTGTCGGGTTGCAATTTAAATCTCATGAGCTGCAAGATCACCTAGGGGTTCTAAAATGACTTGTGCACAGGTGAGAAAAAGGTTCATTTATTTTCTGGCACTCTCTCCTGGATAGCTGGGTAGCATCTGTGAAAGGCAGCGATTTCATTTTGATTAACGAGAAAGGTTTGCTGAGCGCAAATGGAACAAACCCAAAACCACTGGGAGCAAAACTGCTGGGTTTGCCCACATCCCAGAGTCAGGCACAGCACATGAGCACGGGGCACTGGCCTCACAACCAGACATGGGCACGTCTGTGGATGCACAGGGGACAGTCCAAAAGGACTCAGGCTGGGACACGACTGCCACAGGCCTGCTAAGACCGTAAGGACAGGACAGATATCCAGGAGAATGAGGTCACCATTATTAGGGGAGGACTTCATGTGTCACAGGCCTGTTTTTAGTGAGGGTGGAGCTACTCCTGTGTCAGTTCATGCCCACTGTCACTCGTCCATGCACACTGCAGTGGCACACAGTGCATCTGCAGGAATTCTCGACTAAAATGTTCCATCCCTGGTGGCTCTGGAGCTGCTTTGTCTCTGCTCTGCCCTCCAGGTTCCCCTCTCGGGCCATCCACTTTCTCAGGTTTTGTCTAAAAATTATTGCTTGTCCTTCCTTTGAAAAATCCACTTGATGCAGTAGTTCTCCTGTCTTCTCCCATCTCTGCTGCTTCGTTTCAGCTCACATGCTATTTCCAACTTGCTCCCACACAGCTCCGGTTCCCTCCACCTTCCCTGGAATTTTACAATTCAATCATCTCCTCTCTTAATCTCCCATCTTCTAATGAATTCAAGCCTAATTTTCTTAACCTCTCCACATGGCTCTAAACCATCGAGGCCTTTTATCCTACTAGTTATTCTCTCCTGCACCTTTTCTAATTCTTCAACATGCTTTCTGTAATAAGAACAAACTGCTAGAGGTAAAAGCCTCTCTTCTGGCAAGCGGAAAGGGATCAGAAAGAACAGAAGAATGCAAATAGCAGCCCCATCTCCCCCCTGTGAGGACACACAGCCTGAGTAGACCCCGAAGTATCAATCCTGCAGCAGTGGCAAAATGGGAGCAGGGGATTCTTTGCTTCCTCATTTACTCACCCTGCAGAGAGAGCAGCTGCCTCTCACCCAGGTGACAGCACAGTGGAAGTCTGATGCCACTTCAGTAAGTATTTCATTTAAAGGACTCAGAGCACTGTTGCACAGGACAGGGACCTTTCAGGCTGGGACAGAACAAGATCCTTTCAGCAGTTTTACCAGTTCCCTTCTATCTTGACCTGGAGAGATGGGGTCAAGCACTTCATTTTCCTCACCTGTTTTGTGGCAGTACAATACCACAGCAGACTCACAGGAGAGATCAATGTGAAGATAGAAAGGATCTTTACATCCTGGGTGTCACCTGTAGAGTGGTCTAAAGGTTTATTCATCCCTAAAATAACCCCTGGAGTAGTTACTGCAGTGTCACCGCTACTGGGTGCAAAACAAAGCAGTTCACAGAAACTTCCTAAAGACTTTTTCAGGCATCTTCAACCTACCAAGTTAAGAGAACGTGGAGACAGAGCTTTTTCCTCCTCATCTTCATTAAGCCATGCTGCCAGCTGTCATCACGTTCTGCCTGTTAGCCCTCACAGCAGGACAAGCAGCAGTGTCTCCAGAGCAGAAATGCCTCTAATCTCAAGAAACAAGCCTGATACAAATCTCTGAATTACTTTGACTCTTCTGAATTATCAAGTTCAGCTCCTAATTCCCCATCTGACTCATAGCTGGTAAAATCTGAAAGCAGACACGCAACCAAACTTAGAATTCAAATCTGGATCCAAGCTTTGCCACTTTTGCCAAAAAGGTCTGGAGCAGTTAGAAGCTCCATGAAAAACATTTGCAGCAACAGTAAACCATGTTGCCAAGCTATTTTTTATTATTATAAGATGGTATTACCAACAGAGAAAATACAGTAATTATGTAAATTCATTAAAAGATTTTTTCCCCTTCCATCCTTTTTTTTTCCAAGGTGTGTACAGAGTAAAGACAGTGCCCCAGTTGTAGGAGCTGCTTTCAGAGTGCACCCCCCTCCTGATCATTAGCTCAGCAAGCCAGAGTGAGCAGACTGATGAGGCCAAGAGGAGAATTAACCCTGAAAACACAACCCCTGCAGGAATATTTAGATTTTTTTTTTTTCATTTCTCCCACCCTTGTAAAAACCTTAGTGTTTCTTCTACCCAGCAACCAGCAGTCCCAACTGCATTTTCAGGCTGTTCCTTTGCTAAAAGTACATATCCTGGTAGAACACAAGGATGTGAAATGATACATTAGGGATTCCCCCCAGAGCAGTTGAACCCATTGCATTTCATGAGGTTTCTACATTCCATTTAGCCTGAAATAAAACAAAGCTCGTGTGTCTTTCCCAAGTCCGTCGAGTGAAAAGACCAAATGTACCTTTAACAGAGCTGCAAAAATTAGTCTCTCCTTATTAAATCATACTTTAACTACAGCAGTGACACAAGTTAATTGCAGAGTTATCTGGAGGATGGAAGAGTTATCGTGAGTCACTCTGTAATTAGGAGCAGAGCATGATTTCTAACAGTTAAAGCTATCACACTGGAAGAAATTCTTCCTGTGAAATGATGAACAATTGCCTGTTCTGCTCTAACACATTGCAGCCAGGCCCCAATTCCACTGCTGCCATCAGTATCTGCTCCAACAACACCGAGCAGAGCCCAGTTGCAGAGAATTCACTGTGCTATGAAGGTGGGCTTGGTTCAAAAACTTCCTGGGGGGAGGAAGCAGAGCCTGAGAGGTGACAGGCAGATGTCAGTGACACAGTGAAGAGAGAAGCAGCACTTGTCAGCACAAACCCTGTCTACAGCCAGAGTTAACCAGAGACATGATCCCACTGCCAGGTCCACCCCTCTCACACATCCAGCATGTCGTGTCTCTGCTGCTGAGATGCCCTTCACAGACCTGGAGTGTCAGGCTGCAGTCATGAGTGTACAAACATGGGGAAACCCAGAAATATTTAATCACGTTTAACTGGGCAAATTTCTCTCAAGAGAAGTACCAGGAGCTCCTCGTGTTTGCTCAGGGCTATTCTAAAATTGCTTCAGAATTTCCTACAGCTTTCTGCCTCCAGTATCTCTTGGGTAAGAGAGTGTCTGCTGATAAGAGGCTGTCTCAGCGTGGGGTGCTAACAGGCCCTGCAAGATTTAGTGCTGCATTTCAGTAACAGCCCACAAAGCGTTCGGTGAAACTTCCTCGTTAAGCTGCTTTACCATAAATCACTGCTAAACTGTAATTGCAATTTGCTTTTCAAGAACACCCATTTCTCAGAAGTCTATAAAAGTTCAGGCTGCACATCAACTAAGCCAAATTCTGCACTTCAGCCCCTTTGTTTTTTAGATTTGAACTATCCCCGATTACCTTCCTTATATGCCTCTGACATTTATGAGATCTATGGCCAATGTGTTCTGTGCCTGCTGGCAGGAGCACAGCATTATTCACAACACAGATACCACTTGCTGTAATAACTCAGTGAGGGGAAGGTGCAAGCAAGGCAGCCTGGCCCATCTGCAAAGAGAAACCAATGTATTTCCCTCTTCTATGCCACAGAAAAGCATGTGTTTTTCCACTCACATCTGCAAAGGGAGCTTTGGGAGACAAAGGTCTCATTTTAAGCTCTGTGCTTTCCAAGAGTACGGAGAACAATCTCAGAGGCATGAAGGGGTGGGAAAAAAAGAGGGGGGGGGGGAATTATGGTCAGCTCTTTCTGTCCAAGCCTGTCATCTGCTATCACAGCTAGACATGTGTCTGTGGGATCACATCTCATTAACCTGGGGGTAATCAGCGCTCAGCAGAGAGCCCATGGGGTGTGCAGCACACACTGCCACGGGAAGCCTATTTCTGAAACAGATGCAAACAGCCCTTCCCAAGGCTCACAGTCCAGCAATGCCCCTGCATTTCCTCTCTCACCAAACAGATGCCCCCAGGATGTATCTGCAAGACACGTCCTGATCCAGCCTCTCCCAGCGGGGTCCTGCAGATTCCCGGGTAGAATTCTGCAACCATCTGCCCTTGGGATGGGTTTCATTAACAGCCAACTCTTGATCTCACTGTGCCAGCACCAGTCTCTGGGACAGACATCTGGGCCATTTACCCAGCACTAAAACTGGGAGTGCTCTCCTGGTGGAAAACTGCAGCTTACGGAAGATAAGTGCAGCTCCGCGGGCGGTTGAAAAATGAGAGCTGGATGGTGGATTCCCATCTTAGAAAAGACTCTCTGGGGAGCACTTTAGTGGGAAAAACCATATGCCCTTCTTTCACATCAAATTCTTGCCACTTTTGAGCATCAGAGAAGGGAGCTGTGTAGGTTAGCACAGTGTGTAACTCCTGCACCAACAATACAGTACTTTAGAAAATGTACATATTGCTGCAGTGCACACAGGGACAAAAAGTGGCACTAAAATAAAAGGATGGTTAATTGGACCTGGATAGCATTTGCAGAGAGCAGCCAATCAACATCCCAGCTAATCAACACACAGTGGATTTTACCACTGTTGTTGCTACATTCCTGAGAGTAGCAAATTTCTCACTTTGGACAACAGAACTTACTTTTGGCAGTCTCACCTTCCAGTTCTTACTGGAGCTGGAGATTAGTTCTGTGAACTTCATGTTTCCAGAACACAAACTGTATGTTTCATCCTTTTTGGGTGTTTTCTTCCCTTCTCTGTTTGTGCCTTAAACTTTGTAGGACCAGAGTCTACTGATGCTTTAGGCTTACTCTCAGTGCACATCCAATCAGTCCTTTCTGCAGATGCTCGTCATTTAAATATCTATTCCTCATTTTCAATGTTTAATTATAAGGACTTTGCAGCAATAACCATTTTCAGGATACATGTAAGCAAAGAAAAGTTATACTGAAAATAAATCATAGTCAACCCAGTCAGATGTTTCCAGAAAAATTTGGTTTCTATCTTCATTAGCTCCACTATCTGGTTATAAAAGGAACAAACCAATGAATTCTACTTAGAAAAAAAAAGAAGGGGAAGAGGAAAGGTATTTCTCTTTGGCACTGACTTTCTGATCACTAGAGAAGCAAGTGTTGCAGGAAGGATCCATGCCATGATGAGCATCTGATGGAATGGATTCCTCTTAATTTATGCTGTGGACAATTTCATCTCTAGAACCTTAAAAGCCAAATTGCATGGTAAGCTGGCAGAAGCTGGGAGATCACAGGGGAATTCCAGATCTGTTTAGGTTTTGTCCACCACAATGGAGCAGCATCTTTCAGTCCTGCTCAGTATTCATCATCCATTAAATCTGCTTAGGATGGTCGTCCAGCAGTTCACACACACTCCATCTGGTTTCACAGAATGCTGCATCCCTTGGTGACTAGCAAAGCCAAGGAAATCAAACAGTGAGGAGACTGTGTTGCCTCAAACAGCCCAGAAACACACATAATGATGAGTTACATCCATTTAAGTTTACCCTCTGCAGTACAGTGGAAAACAGGCAGGAGTGGTTTATGATGCAAGAATGGAAATGATGTATTTGTTACTCCCCAACAGCTCAGAAACACTTCTGTCTTTCCTGAGGAATTATAATGCCCTCGTGTACCAGTCTCAGGGAGCTCACTGACAATTCTCTCTTGGCATTTGGACCTGTATTCAGCAAGACTGCACAAGCCAAGCAGGGGGGAACACTCTGCCAAGGGGGTAATGAATAGGCCATACTGTATTTTAATTATGGAGAGGAGAACAAGGTATTCTGAGGGATGATGGCAGGCTGCACTGATGGTTTCTCTGATGGAAGCCTGTCTTGGTGAATGAAGTGTCTTTCAGTGCAGTGAAAATAATGAGCTCCCTGGTGGAGGCTCAGCTATTTTTAAGAAACCATTTTCTCTCTGCTCCACACTTATCAGCCAAGCTACACCAGTCCTCTCAAACATGGCTCAGGGTAAAAAAAAAAAAGAATAGCTGGAAATGCACGGCAGTGCAGCCTATCATTATGGAGTAGCACTTAACTCTCTGATTTAGAAACCCCACAACCTGTTTAACAAGGCCCTTCCCAGTCACAGGCAGCACAGGTTTCATGTACAGACAGGATCCAACCCCAGCATCAGCTCCATTTACCATCAGATTCACCCAACATTTTCCCTGAACACTGAGCCCCTGCCATGCCACCTTTAGGTTGGGGCACCATCAGCTGATGCTTCATGCTTTAGGTTCTTCTGCTGGATTCCCAACTCCTGTCACCACAGCTCAGCTCTCTGCCACAGTTCCAGCCTTCCCACAATTTATTCAGGACTTCCCTTCTCTCCAGGGACCATCAGGCCCCTTCTGGCTCTGATTCCTTCAGAAATACTTCACAAGGCAGCTCTCAACAAATCCTGTTTGACCCCAGCCTGCCTTAAGCCATGGAACAGGACATAAGAGTTTCCTGTGACACACAGCATCCCATTTCCACATTTCCCACAGATGCCAGTGTTAAGGAGATATAATTTCTGGATACTTTTAGCTAGGAGGGTTGAGCACTTGTTATCCTAAAAATCAGATTACTCCATCAACAGGCCCAATATAACCCAGGGCAAAGGTGAATGCATTGTACACTGGGGAAAACAAACTAACACCAGTGCCAAGGCAAGTGTTTCTTGCAGGTGGCAAAATTATAAGCAGACAGGAGGAGAAATGATTAAACACTGAAATGAATACTGACCAGAATAAAACAGGCTAATAAAATGAACATCACATTCTAATTATGAGAAGGAAATAACTTTCAGTACTAGCATAGCCTTAATTAACCCCTACAAAGAAAATGCAGTGGTAAAATAAAATAAAAGTAAAAACTGGAAATCAGGAGTTAAGTAATATTTTCTTGGAGATAACAGGAGGGTTTGCCCCCTCTCCCTTTCCACACTGTTAAATATAATATACTCCCTAAAATTATTCTGAACCTAATTCTCCTCTGGAATCAATCAGCATTGCTGCAGTAACTTCAAAAGCAGGAGAAGTACAAACCAGAGACCTGATGCTGAAACTTAAATGGGGGGTAAAAGAAAAGGTCTTCTCTACTATCATTAATCTTTCATGAGCAATCTCCGACTCCTGCAAATTTATTCATTATTTGAAAGCATTTCCCAAATAGTCAGCATGAATCATTTCCAGACTTTGGGCAGCTCACTCAAATGTCCATTTCAGCAGCAAGTAATTCAGGATAGACACTTCTGGAGCACATTCCTGCCTCTGCTTCGCCACCAGAAACGTTTCAGCAGGGACATAATGACAGGGAGAGAGGCAGTGCACATCCAGCACAGGCTGCTGCATTTCAGGAAATGGGGAACATTCTTCATGGAAACCAGACACAAAGATGAATTTCTTATACCCTGCAAGCATCCTTGAATTATCATAAGCAAATTATTCATGAGCATAATTGAGAGGGATGTGGTGAGTTCAGCTGCATCTTTCAGTCAGAGCTGGAACCCATTGTCAAAGTCCCGACCTAAGGATGTGACTGACTAAAGTTCATTAGCCTGAGTTATAACAAAAGGTAAGATCAGATTATGAAGTTCTGAAGTAACTATAAATCTCTCTCACAGTTCTCTAACATCCACAAAGTCTACAGAGGGATGGCCAAGTAGCAGAGTAATCCTGACAGCCATGCTTGGACAACCAGCATGCACCCTGCATCCCCCTGGGAGAGTAACTCCAGGAGAAACCTTGATGCAGAGCAGCAGTTCTTCCCTGCACAGCTCCTCTGGTCCAGAAACTAGGAGGCTGTAAGATGAACTGTATTTCCCATGACTCAAAACTTGCTCGTATATTTCAAAAAAAGGAAGGAGGAGGCCGTGTACAAGGCTGACTTCAACTGCCACTCACCCAAGGTGGATGTATTCATTTAGCTCAAGGAAAACCTCCCAAAGCCCCTGCCCTCTGCAGATTATCCTACAGATCACAACCTTGAGGTTGCTACTTGGCCTGAATCCTTTTAACCAAGTCAGCCTGAGGAATAATTCAGTGAAAGCAAAATTTGGAGAATGTACTAAATACCCCTAACAGAGGGGTTTGGTTGCCTCAGATCCATGTGCCAGTTTTCACAGCTACTGTAAATTTAAGAGGAACATTATTCCTTTAACCACAGTCAGTGCTGTGCAGTCATTCTCATCTAGGAGCTTTCTGGCACACAAATCTTTCCCAAGAGTGCAGAGATCACCAGAATCTCTTTACTGGTCAATACCTGGGTCCAACCTCAGTTTGGATGGGAAGAAATCGGCATTGTGCTGACTAACTCCATGATGACACACCACAGAACACCTCCTGCATTTCTTGTAAGAAATATCCTATATTTCTTCTCGCTCACTTTGTGCAGGGTAAGAGTTTCACTGCCCATGAGACAGATTGAAGCCCTCCTGCAATCCCAGTGTTCACCTGGATCCCGTCACCCAGCTGAGACCGTTCACCGTCCTGACGGTGCAATCACTCAAGTCTGACGGATCATAAATCGCCACCGTGGGCAGAAAGGGATTTACCTCGAGTATAAGCACAGCTCAGGCCTGTCAGAGCATGGCTGTGGGACACTGAGCGGTGCTGACAGCAGGAGCATCCGCGCTTGTCATTCCCGACGGTCGGCGCTTGGCATTTGCAGCGTCTGACAGCCGGAGAACAACACCCGGCCCAGCGCTGCAGGGAGGGAGCCTGACAGATCAGCCTGCACTGCCTCGGATTAGAGGAGACTGACTCTTTCCCTCTGATCCCGAGGACAACAGGAGAAGCTTGAGCTGTACGTTCCGAGACGGAATTGGAAGCGAATATGAAACGGGATTCCCAGGGGCCTGAGTAGTTTACGCGCTCGGACTCGGCGCTTCTTTCCAGCTGTCACTTAAACAGTGCCTGGAGCTGAGTGCAGACAGAAGTTGTTTCTTCAGTATCCAGAGATCCCTTGATTGCTGTTAGGGAGCCTGATCCAAAGACAGCCTGTAACAGTCATCCGATTCAAGCATCTCACAACTCCACGGCACCTGAGTCCAGACTCTCCAGGGCCATTCCAGGGGCTGTCACTGAAAGGAGCTTGTCTTGGCACTGGTGAGCTGCTCCATGGGCAGTGACAAGGCAGAGCCCCCACCTCCCTGCCACAGCAGTGGGTGGCCCAGGAGAGGGCCCTTCATGAGGCACAGACCCCATCCCTTCCCTCACTGCAAGCCCCGGCTTCCCTTTGGAGAGCTGCCATGATCAGTGTGTTCAGAGGGGAAAACCCCACACTAATTAATCAAATTAATGCAATGTAAGTCTGTAGTTGAGCTGTGCATAGGATGCACAAGTAATGGAGGAACCAATGCTCCTGCTGGTCAGTGGGAACAGCAGAGAGTGTGTTGTTGGGTAACATATCACCTGATATATGTACATTTTAGGTCCTGACAAATGAATCTTAATGTTCCACAGGATATGAAAACAAATGAAGGAAGAGCTACACTAAGGTGCAGCAACAAAGTGAGCGTGGAAGAATCACAGACATTGCTGGGCTCGAGAAAAAAGCCTTTAAAAGGAAAGCTGAAGTTCAGAGTAACAAAGTGTGGCCAGCACAGCTGCTGCTCAGTAAATTCATCATCACTTTTAGTGAGACCCTGCCAATCTAGAGGGAGATTCTGCTGAAATCAAACTGGGATGCTGAGCACTGAAGAGCTTCACACAGAGAAAGAGGAACCCAGGTCTTGAGACACAGTTGCCTACTGATCCCCCCCATGTCGTGATGAGAGACAGGGACACTGCTGGTGTTAATAGAAAAGCCTCACTTTAAGGTATGTACTGCCTGGCTGTGCCTGAGGATGTGCTGGTTTTGCTGTGTGGGATCCCATCCCTACTTTGATTTCTTCAGCCCTTGGCTGGGCTGAGACACAACACGATGAGAGAGCTGCAGTCTGTAAGAGAGACAGAAGCACAAGGCTTCAAAGCACAGCTTCCACCTGGCTCTGCAGGAACGAGGCATTTCTATTTGGGGTGTTCAGGACTTCAGAAATGGTTTTCTTCCATTTTTCAAAAGGAAAATTTTGCTTTTTAACTGCAGTGTTTTCAGTCTGCTCGATGGAGAGAAATAGCTGAGCTCAGACCTTTGCCTTTCTCTAGCCAAGGATTCCTATCTCCCTGAGCTGAAGCATCAAGGAAGCCATGGAAAGCTTTTGAAAGGCAATACTGCACTTTTAAAGCCTTGCAACATGCTGTGAAGGAGGCAGGTCACTTTTGCTATATCTATCACCAGTGAGAACTGTGTTCCCTGGAAGGGAGGCAATTCTGCTGGCAAGCACAGATTCCTATGTCTGTGTAGCTGTTTCTAAACCAGCTCCAGTGCAGGTGCCAGAACGACATTTCTTTGTAGCAGTCACCACGTTATACAATTTGCTTTGTTGGTGGGAAAGCAAGTCCACCCTGGCTACGTGCAATTTAGCTTGCTGCCTTTTCTCCTGTCACTGCTGGCCCTGCACCATCACATAACAGCGACTGCTGGCACTCTTTGTTCCCATTGCTGCAAGAGTTTCAGAGCAAAGGAGAACTGAGCCCATTAATATAAAGAACTTGGTTCTTTTCTTAGACCAATCTGATCCTGGCTCCCACTACATCTGTGGCATCGTTCCCTTCAAGCTCAAATCTGCAGGTGTAATTCCTATGGAGCTTTATCAATAGCTATTAACTTCCTCCCATGAGTCTCTAAGCCTCCAATTGACCTCTAAGGCAACAGGATTCATCACTGTTTCTCTCCTTAATATAAAAAAATATTGCTCCTGCAACTTGGCAAATGCCTCTAACTGGCCCCAGCTCCACTGCTCCACTCTCTTCCCCAGCTGAATCCTTTGGAAGGTGTTGGTTGTGACTGCAGCTCTCCTGGCACATGACCAAATTTCATCTTTACAGTGTTAAAAGTCTGTCCAGCTGCCACCCCCCTCCTTTCCACATACACATAAATAAATAAGCTGCTGAGAGCCTGTTATCACCGTATTGGGTGTTCCACACAGAGAAACCTGGAGCAGCTACAACTCACACTTATTTAATACGTATCAACGCCAACCAGTATCTAATGGACGTAATGATTGAATACTGACAGGCATATTTCTCCAGCCCAGTTCTCCTTTGGCAGTAATGCCTGACCAAGATTGATGACTCTAATACCAAAGCAGGCAGTTTGTTTGTTTCTTCCATAGGCTTCATTTTTCAAACAGCCTCAGATTCCCCTTCCCTCTCTCCCAAAGAAAAAGGGAACGGAAAATTGTGGTGACTACTGAGACACCCACACGAGCTCAGCTGCTGTTCCCTCAGGCCAGCAAGCCACAAAGGTCAGATTCACTAACACCCTAACTCAGTTTGTTCTGGCATAATTCACATGGTTTTATATCAACATACAGCCGGTCAGTCACAGTGACACACAGAGCTCCCTGGGTGAGGATTCGCTCACTGGTGTGGAACGACACCTGAGCAGGTCTGGTCGGATCACAACGGGCACATTTCACTCACACTTACCAAGTGCCCACACAAGATTCAAGGCAGGACTCAAGAATAGGAGTGTCAACAGCAGCACAAACAAAAAGAACAAGAGAGGCTCCACATGCAAGGCACGGTTTTCCTTCTTACACTGTCTCGAGGAATCAGCAGCAGATCCCAAGGACATCAGAACAGCAGGGAAACATTGACATGCAAAGCTAAGCCAGGAGCCATTTTACAGCAGGGAGCAATACCACAGTGTATGCAACTCAAAAATAAGACAGTTAAAATTTGTCTTGCCTAAGGAGAATCCACTGGGAGGCAAAAGTGTAGTGCTGTATGCTACAGATGGCAATTACCTCAAAAAAACAGAGGAAGTGGGGGAAAGCTCTAAAACAAGAACTCAGTGGTGTATTTTGCTCTCCAAGGAGCAACCCAGCAATATTGTATTCGTAGATCAACTCTCCTGTTTTCACCAAGAACACTCTGAACTTGGCCTACTGCTTACTTTCGTTGTTCTATGACTTCAATTTTTATGCGCCTTTTACAAAGGAGTCACCTGAATTTTGGGGTATATTAAACAAATTAAGATGCAGGTTTTGCTCCTTCCTGGCAGAGCAGATCCATACAAGAGAGACACTCGAGTGCTGGGCACAGGAATGTATCTGCAGGAACTGCTTTCAGTCCCACTGCTGTTAAGAGAGTCACTGTGACCAGTGTACACTCAAACCCCAGCTGCCTCTTTCTCTGCTCCAGTCAAGACACAAGGCAGAATTTCTTGTGAGCCATAAGCAGAAACAGCCTCTCCTTAAAATTTCCCGAGTCCCATTTCTATGAGATCTTAGAAAGCAGCACTACTTGCACTTCAAAGGCAAAGACAAAAAGCAATTGTGGAGATGAGTCCCCAAAGGGATCTTGGCTCATCCTTAGGCTAGAGAACTTCTCACTGTATTACACTGTTCCTAATTTGAAGCAACGTGTGTTATGTAGGAAAGGTTAAACAGGACTGATCAGCAGTAGAAAGTGCATTTTACACTGAATTAGGGAAGGGTAAACAGGAGCCAGCAGCTGTGTTATACCACAGATCTGTACTACAGTGACCCCCTGCTCTTCCTGAAGGAAGCATCACCACACACTCACACACCTGAAAAAGCTATGGCTGCATCCTCAAATACAGATCCATGCAGGTAGGTGGTACTTATTGGTATAGATCACAACCTAAAATCATCACTTTCTATGAAAAATAAAAGCTGCAAACTTTGCTCCATAGTCTAAAATTACCAGCCAGTTGACTTATAGATATCATAGAAGTGGGTCTTCAAGATGCAGCTCTCATAAAATAAGCTCTTTTTCCTCAAAAACCTGTTTCATATTTAAAATAACTTGCACAATATGGGGGATACAGTACAAATTCCAGGATCCTAGATCTCCTTGCCTCACTGTTGGCAACTCTGGTATCTTCTAATCCCTCTCCAGTTTGGTGCAGCAGACTTGCCCTCTGCACAACGTGGCAGGTGGTGTGTGTCACTGGGAACTGTAACTCATGGAATAACTGGCTTATTCGAGGTCCTTGGAAGCAGTGTGACTATTCTTGGGATATTTTCTACAAGCCTTTGCTAAATGATCCATATCCTCTACTGCAGCTGAACAATAATTGATTTTTCTGTTCTTTCTAAGCACTGTCCCATTGCCAACATATATTTCTCGTTTAAGTTCCTGGAGCATTTTGTTGCCTCTCCAGCTTAATCTTGCCTTTCCATAAACTTGCTTTATGAGCCTGCCCATCTGTTTCTGAGATGTGTGTGCATGTTGTGTGTGTGCATCTCTCTCTATAGCCATTACCCAGACAGGTGTGTGTTTGCTGACTGCACAGCATGGACATGCAGCCTGTCAGGAGCTGCCGGGACAATGCTGTAAGATGAGATTCTGAAGCTGCTTCACTGCTGATCCTGCTCTCCATTTAATATCTGTTGACCATGATGAATCATGCTGGACGTCCAGGCTTCCTCTTACTGAATCACAGCCTGCACCACAACATCTCTGCCCGGTGCTGCACAGATTGTTAGAGATTACGAGCTCTTTATGTGCATTAGGACTCCATTTTTGACCCATTGTTATTGTGGATTTTATGCTGATTGTAAAGCAGGCTGTTAACATCACATTCTTTTTCATCTGTCTGCCAAAAACATGCAATATTGAAATACTGAGTGAGCAATCTTACTGCACTGCCCAACCCTCCTGCTTGGTATTAGTGCTTTGGGGAGCTGCATAAATTACATAGAGGTCAGCCCTAGGTTTGGCCCTGAATGGATCCTCTACCTCTTGAAAAAAGAAAAAAACCCATCATTAGTGTCCATAACAGTAACAAAGAGCCTCATACTGACATGCCCCTGATTGCCAGGGTCTGAAACCAGCCCTGCCACACCCTGGGCAGCAGCTCAGCAGTCCTATAAAGCCTCAGGAGCAAGATCCAGCTCCAAGGGCTGCTTTGGTACTGCAATAAGCACAGGATGCAAACCCACAGCTTATTTTAATGTTCTTGGGATGGCTTTGGGAACTTGAGTTAGCTGAAGAGAGCAGCAGTCAGGCATCTTCTGCTCAAACCACTGGTCCCACAGGCAGTGCTCTCTGCCCATAACCCATCACATTATGTCTTCACAGCACTGTACCTGTCATTTTTTTTTTTTTGGTCTAGGGTTTAAAAAGAATGTACATTAAGCTCTTGTTTCACAGAAGCATCACACAAGAGCACCCCAACACCACGAAGCAGGGTGCATCTCTGCACTGCATCCCCAGCTGCTTCATTCTGCGTGCACACTAAGGGTTAAAACTCATCACCAGATTTTGAGTATTTTCCTGTCCTTTGGTGATTTTTCATAACAGAGGATGTGTTTCTCTTCTTAGGTCCTCAGCTGGGAATTTCACCTCACTAAGCTTCTGCTATTGCAGGGACCTATGACCTTCAGCTTGCCTCGAGGCCCTCCGGCTCTTACAGCACACCAGAGCTGAGTGATTTTTACCTCAAGTCTTAAATTTGTGCAGGGGAGTATTTTGTGCTTTATGACTCTGGGAAGCCATGGAGGATGGATTCTTTTGGGCACTGCATTTATCCCCACTCCAGTCTCTTTCCAAACTTGTCTTTCTGACAGTTGAAAAGACAGCCAGTTGGAGTAAAGAGCCGAAAAGGAAAATCACTCCTTCTGGGAGTTTGCAGACCAAGGTGTTTTTCTAGGAAGTGAGCATTCCCCTCCCCGCAGATGAAACGCCAGGATGACCAGCAGATATCCCTTAATCACCCAGGAAACACATACAGCAGCTCAAAAGCACCCATGTGTTGGAGCAGGGGTCAGGTGCCCACTTCAGATGTGAGCACAGAGAGGT
>JAWWLV010000038.1:7925221-7940444 GCA_035041135.1 Platyrinchus mystaceus | reverse complement strand
CACATACAGCAGCTCAAAAGCACCCATGTGTTGGAGCAGGGGTCAGGTGCCCACTTCAGATGTGAGCACAGAGAGGTGACCCTCCTAATCAACACCTGCAGGAAGGTACTCGTGAAAGTACTGAACCAGAGTCACTAAATACAGCACAGGGGTCAAGTGCTTGCCACCATATTCAAGTATTCCATGCTTCAAAACACTGAACCTGCCTGCCCTAGAAAGGCCAAGATCCAACCTGTGCCTGGTAAGTGTTGTTAAGCAACCATTTCTGGAACCATCTATGCTCTTTTTATTTATTTTTTTTTTCCAAATCAACACTCACTGTAAAGAAAAGGAGAGAAAAAAAAACTTGCCTCCCAAGTGCCTTTATTTTGCTACAAGATACGTTTTCCAGAGACCTTTTGCTGTTGCAACAGCCACTGACCTCGGGTGCCATCCACCACGTGGCAGCCAAGCCACGTGTCCCCAGATGATGGAGGATGACAAAAAGAAATGGGGGAGCATCTCATTTACTTCCCTTGCTCAGACTGTAAAAGCCAGGGCATAAATGGGAAAGGGAGGGAAGGCCATCAAACTAAAAGCTTTGGTTTGCTCTTGGCTTTTCCCCCCCCTCACACTCTTAACAAATTAAATAAAAAGTCTAAAGACTACAGCTTGCATAATTTAACATGCCTGTAAACATGGAACATGCATAATTGATGTTAAACAACATGCTAATCACCTCACATTGTGAACAGAGGGGCAACCTACCCTCAGTTTATGTATAAGTAACAAGACAGAAGCCTGCTGAGCTCTGTATAATAGGGGTTGTTTTTTTTCCCCCCTCTTACATTTGTGTCTCAGCATGATGGTAAACCACAGCTTAGGCAGGAAACCTAATGTATTATTTATGCTAAGCTTTGAACTGAAATGCTTTTCTCCTTGTTATATAAATATATATATTACTCCTTCAAACACAGTGATTGATTCTGTCAGGTCACTGTAAGAACACGTTCCCTACTCCAGTGGAACAGGGAACACAGCAAACACCAGCAGGGGAACGAGGTGCTGGTTCCTCAGGGAACAGACCCAGTCCCAAACCTTCTCCCACCCCTGCAGCTGCTTTGGAAACTTCACAGAGGTCCAGAGGGTTATGCAAGTGCTGACACACCAGGGAGCACTGCAAGAGATGCCTGCAGAGATATCCTACAATCTTCTACCTCTGCCAACTTTAGGATGTTACTGAATCCACTGGGAAGTGAAGGGCTGTTCTGAGATCCAGAGCTGTTACTACAAAGACCAAAGCCCTGGTTTTCTGGTGACTAACACTGACCTTTGCATGAAGCATGCCAAAGCAAACTGTTTGAAAATAAACTCCAAAATTATCCTCTGGTGGAGATATGCACAGATCCCGAGCCATCAATCCACGCTGTCACAAATACAGATGCCCTCAGCAAAGAGACCTTTCTTCCAAGAATTCCCACTTGGAATGAAGGAAGGAGGTCTGCCTGCTCTCCCAGAAACTGGGGATTTCTAATCAGAGGAGAGCAGAGATATTTACCAGGGAAATAAGGAAGTAAAACCAACAGCAAAGGTCTCTGAAGCAGGAATTGCAGAGCAACAGCCAGCAGACAGCAGGGGTGACAGGGAAGCCAGAAAGCCACGAGCACCAGGGTGCTGAGAGCAGGGACAGAGCTCCTGTTGGCTTCAGAAGGAACATGACTGAGCTTAGAAGCAAATTTGAGAAGAATTTGGTGGCGTTTTCTCTTCCCAAATTGATGCAGATGGGGGCTCAGTTGATCTGAGGGGTATGGAGCAAACCACAGCCATGAATCCACAAGTAGCTTCCATCCAGCTAGCACAATACACGTGACTTTTGCCTTGTCAGAGCTCTGGCTTTAATTAAAATCAATCTTAAATAATTTATACGGCATTTCATTAAATACATGCTGAGTTAGACCGGGGCACTACCAGTGCCAGTTGATGTATCCAGGATATGAGCTGAGAAGCTGAGGTCATAACAGTGCATTCCATCTCTCCATTTTGGAATCTGTTGTTTAAAGACAGAACACCAAATAATTTCTAACCTTGCTCCAGGCAAACCAGCCCTCTCCCATGGAATATCTTAGCCAGATAATTAAAAGACTACAGATAGCCACAAACAGATGCAAGGCACTGTGTTTTAATGCCAGAGCTGTTTCACCAGTGGCAATTTAGAAGTTTGACATGAGTCCCAGCACGCCCAAATTGTGCTCTCAGCTGAACAAGAGGTAAATATTTAATGCTGCAGGGAATAAATGAGAAAAAAGAAATGATAAAAAACAAAAGGCTGCATGAAATAAGAGATTTGAGTAAAAGCCCCAAAGGAGGCAGCCAACATAGCCAGGACCAGCTGTACTGAAGAAAAAGCTGCTTTTCTGTCTCTGAAAGTATTGACACCTCTTCAGGCTTATGGCTCTACTGCTGGAAAAGTTAATTTTGCAAACTAACTCCAGGCTCATTCCCACTGCCCACTCTATTCTTACATATTGAGGTGAATCCCCTTTAATTTGGTTCACTTGGACTTCAGCAAAAAACCAGGCTTTGCTCAGTTCAAGTTAATCCTCCCGTGGCAACACTTAATTGATGCAGGAAGAGCCAAAAACAAACAAACAACCAAACAAACAAAAACCCAAAACAAACAACCCAAAAGGCTTTGAGCTGCAAGGGATTCCTGTGCTGTTCCCTCACCCCTGTGGGCAGCACAGACTCTGCCTTTGCTCCAGCCCTGCTGGAATTCCCGGGCAGGGGGAGCAGGGGAAGGACGGAGCTCTCCAAAAAACCTCCTCTATTTACAAGTCAATGAAAGAAAGGGAGCGTGCACACGTGAGGGGAAGAGAATTACATGGCTGGGAACGAAATCCATCTCTGAGCCAGATGGATGGAGTTTGTTTACGAGCCCGGACTGCGATATCCACTCAGTCCATCTGGCTGGCGCTGGAGGGAAGTCCTGCCAGCGGATACCCTGCAAGTGTTGTGCGGCTCCAGCTTCCATTCCATCATGCCATGTTAATCAGCGTGTTATCTAGCCTGGTATCGTGTAGAGGAAACACCAAGCTATGAAATTCAGCACTCTCTTCCTGATTAACACTAATGACTGAAAAAAAAAAACCCAACAGCCTCTTGAGCAAACCCTGCCAAATTCCTGCAGTGGGATCTCTGCAAAGACCCAGTTGTAGAAAGAACACTTTACAGCCCTCTTACAACTTGCCGGTGCCTTATTGTGGCTGTAAATTGAATTATCATGCCAAAAGCCCTGAAACGCTGCCAGGGGATTTAGAGACCTCAAGATAAACGGGAATGTTGTTTTTCCTGCAACAGCTGGGTAATCCTGTCTGTAACCACACTGATGATGAGGAGAGAAGATACAGCACTGGATATTCTGACACAAAGTGCTGAGAGCCTTTAGGAGATGGTTCCCACAGATAGAGTTAGCAAGTAGCCAAACAGAATAAAAACCCCAAATCCTTGTTTTTGCAATGAGCTGCTGACAGGCAATAATAAACAGGGGGTACCATGGCTCATACTTGCCCATCAGATGAGAAGGCTGAGGGCCACCATGAAAACAGAGCTATGTACTGACCATCTTTATATGCAGGGAGCATTGCATGGTATTCCAAACAAGTTCTCGTGGTTCAAACACCTGGTATAGTTACTAATAATGAAACTCAGTGAAGGCACCCAAAATACGTCCTCAGCACTGGTGCCACAACTTTGGCGGCCTCGTTTGTCTCAAGTGATGCAGGCTCAGCATCCCAAATTAAACAGAATGAAGGAGCTGAAAACAAGTACCCTCCTGTTTAGTATTTGCTGTGAAAAGTGTCTCTCATTTCAGAGGGGAAAAATAAAAACAAAACAAGAGCCTTAAGGAGACGAGAGGTGATGGTTATTGCTTTTGCTTCAGCAGAGCCTGCCCATCCCCACTGTGGGTGCGGCAAATGACCCCGCAGCAGAGCCGGCTCCCAGCACACAGAGGAGTCTGTGGGACAGCACCGTCATCTAGTGGGCATCTGCTACCATGGCAGAGCTCTGCCACCAACTGCTCCTGCTCTGGGACCACAGGCAGTGCCCTCTAAACCGGCACCACACCCCTGAGACACCAAGCTCTGAGTACCCCTGGGTGGACCCAACCGAGAGTCACTCGGCTCCCTCACCCCCTCCATCACCACCCAGTACAGAGAGTGGTTCCCTCTGCACTTTGAGACACTAAGGGAACAGATTTTCAGGGGCAGTTGCCCCTACCATAACCCCACCTGTGAAGTCTCAGATTTATTTTTTTTTTGCAATCAATAGAAAGACTCCAGTAAGGGTGAAGAGTTCAGGCTGGGAAATAACTGGCACACATACCTGGAGGCTTTTGTCTAATTAGAGCTGCCACAGTACAGCAGCCTTAGAGATCCCCAGTCAGTGCTGCTGCCCTTTTCAAAATAAAGCTTCCTAATAAAGCCAGAGCAAGGAACTTTCAGTGACACCAATCCATCACTGAATTCTCCTTTAGGAGGAAAAAGTAAACCCACCAAGGGTTGCAACTGCTCCTGAATCACAGTGTTGAGGTCTGCATCCAGATCTCATGTTCATCAGCTCTTCTCCAACACTTACTCCTTCAAGTCAACTCTCCTGCCTTCTTCCTTCCCTCCCTATTCCCAAGACAATCCTGTCACCCAGCTGTCCCTCCAGGCTCCTCAGCACTGGGCCTTTCTTCCAGAGGATGCTGACCAGTGGGGCTGCCCCTCCTGTCTCAGCTGAGGGAAGCATTAGCAAAGTAATGAATTTTTGCTCTATAGTTTTATATTTTCTAATCCCTCTTGATGGCATTCGGAGCCTTGATGAGGAAAAAGCAAGGACTAGGAGTGTTATATGGAAGTTACAACACTTAAGAGTCTCTGATGCGTTGCATCAAGTTTCTGTTTTAAAGTTGAGCCTTTGCTGTCAAGACCTCTGCCTAGTTTTGAGTTTTGGGGTTATTCTTTCATGTTGCCACTCATCTCATTGTTCTAGCAGTCCCTCTTTCCTTTTAGCTTTATCTCCTTATCAAAATTTCCCTTTATAACACAGTTTGCCCCTCCTCCACAGATATTAACCCACTTCATTTGCTGCCTGCTGGGTAAAAAGATAAAAGGGCTCCACTTGTGCCAATTTAAACTCTCTCTTAATAAAGGGAACCAGAGCATTTATGCCAGCAACTATTTACCTCATTATGTGGTGCTATAGCCAGGTATGTGCTCTGAGTTTAAAGCAAGCAGATAAAATCCATCCCCAGTTTCTTTCTCTAAGAGAGGGAGTGCAATCAATTGCTAATGAGACTCTGAAGTCTTCATTCCAGCAGAGGAGGACGGAACTATGTTCAGAAGTGGAACAGCACAAGAAAAGGTGGAGTCTTAATTCCAAAGCAGGCATGTACAACACAAATTAAACAGCCAAGATTAACTGTGCCCCGTGGGGATCACCAGGTTTGCTGTGATGAATTTATTACACAACCCTTCTCAGATCCTCTGGGCTTTTAAGACGCAGGAAGGTCAGACACGCTGTCATTGTCCTCGGAGCATTTGATCCTCCATTGTGCACAGAGAAGACAGGAACCCTCAAACATCATCCTGAGCTATCCATACAAACACCTCCTTTGGAGGGCCACAGGTACTTATGAAATACCTCCAGGTGTGAATCAGCCAGCTCTGTCAGCTGGTTGTCTTGCTCAGGTGAGCAGAAACTTCCCTGTTCTCTTGAAGCAAGAAGATACCATCACACATGCCAAGTCCTATTTTATCCATCCTCTGAGTTCTACCTTTTGCCAAATAATTGACTCTCACCACCTAAAAAAGATGCACTGATGCCCTGTAAAAAATGCTTTACCTGAAGTTCCACCTTTTAGTTCAAATCACTGAAAGCAGTCAGGGCAGGCTCTCTGGGAACCCAAAAAATAGTGTGTAAGAGCTCTTCTGCCTATTATTACTTCTGAACTCTCATCAGATAAATGTGGTGCTGGAAATCCCACAGTCATTGCCTTTACTTTCACTTTGACTTAAAGAAGCTAAGCAAACACAAATGTTAGTTTAGCTCTGTGGTGCAGAGGCATTTGCTCAGCCACAGAGCAACAAGTGTTTCTGAGCTCCTCAGCCTTGCTGAAACCAAACTGAAGTTGTGATCACCAAAACCAGCCACAACAAAACCCAACCTGAAGAACAAGCATTCAGCTTGCAGTAGTTTTTTAAATGGGTAGGTGGCAGTGATTGAAAATTAGGAGTTGGATCTCTAGCATAAGAGACACTGCTTTAAACTATTCTTACACAAGATTATCCCAGAAGTCTCACTCGATGCCACTAGATGTCATTCTTGGACTTTCAGTTGAAACCATTGTTTGTGTTGTATTTTCTTCCTCTAGCTGTTATGCCAGTTGCCACAAAGAATGAAAACCCTGCCATGATTTTACATCTTAATTTAATATGACAGTTCCAGAAGAATACATTGGGTTTAAGGTTTATGGGAGAAGACATGTGCCAAAATTTTCCTGTATGAGATGGGAACTGGTCTGCTCGTAATTCAGCTCAATACATGATCTTCTTAAGAGGAACACCAGCTTCAAGAACTCCTTATTTAAATATTGATCCTATCAGCCTCAGCATTGTTTAATCCCTCTAGAAACATTAGAGGAAAGCAGCACCACACTGTGGTGGGGGTTCTATTTATTTGCAGGGTTTTTTGGGTCATCTTCCATTTGCCAAAGCTAGAGGTGAAAATGAAATTCTGTTTCTGGAGTTCTGGTGACTTTAAGGAAACTGATGGAGGCAAAATGCACCACTAACCACACTGTAAAATCCTTAAGGGATTTTCCCTGGGAAGAGGGAACAACATGAGGGGTGGAACAGAGGGGCATTAAGCAGCAGGGTGAAAGAGGGGCAGGAGCGCAGTGGGAACACGGCACAGCAATGCAGGACACCAGATTAAAGGGAATTTGAGAAAACAAACTCTTCAGATTGCCAGCAGCAGGACTCCTCAGGAAAGACACCTACATATGGCCATGGTGAACACCATGACAGAACTGGAGCATGTTCAGAACCAGAAAGTGTTCTGGAGTCTGACCCAGCCCATGATGCTACAAAAGCTCAATACTCCAGACAGCATTCTTCCAAGTCCAGGGCTACAGACAGCCCTGTAACACACACAGGCTTATATATTTTGCTATGAAGGTTACTTAGATGCTTGAGCAAATCCATCTGACCCTTTTTCAAGGTTGATTAATCAAAACACTGGATAAACATTCCCTTGCTAGCAGCAAGTGCACTTAGCCAGGGAGCGCCGTGCCCTCCGAGCTGATCCCAGCCTGGAAAGGTCACTGCTCCACAAGGCATGGCCTCCCTTGCTCAGGCAGCAGCTCTGACACGAGCAGATCTCAGCAAAGCACAGGTTTCAATCCTGGCAGCTCCTCACCTTGCAGTTTACCCAGGGAGGGGGTCACAGAGCTGCCCCCAGTGCCAGCTCCTCCAGCCAGGATTCATTCCTCTGGGTCCCTTCCTCCTGTCTGCAGCCCTGCAGGAGTTCACTGATCACAGCCCTCCCTGTTCTCCCTGCCTCACTGAAGGGACAGCAATCACCAACATGCATAAGGTAAATCACCTTCCTCCCACTCAAGTGCAGAGGGTTCCCACTGCCACCAGGACCCGAGGGTGACAGCAGAACAGCAGATGCGCTCCAGTCACCTGAAAACCATCACATTTTTGCTGGCCCTCACAACAGCCCTTTCCTGTTCCACTTCCCACAATCTCTCTAATAATACTTAGGCACGTGGAAGCGATGATCTGAAGACCAGGAGTCTCACTAAGAAAGGAAAAATACTGAAAACATAAAATTTTTAATCTAGTCAGGAAATGGAAAAAAAGAGCAACTCACACAAGCAAAGCAACCTGACTGCAACACACTCAAAAGAGAAAGCTGAGCACAGTCTTTACACAAGGAAACAACTGCAGGGCAATAAACAGATCTAAAAATGCAATCTGTTTGGAAAGAGAGTAGGATTTTTACTGAGAGAAAATCATTCATAACATAGAACTTGAAATAATCCTTCCAGCATCAGTGAAAGACCCCACCCTAGCACTTATTCTCCTGAGGCACATTCAGAAGTGAAACAACTCCCAGGGATTATTTCATTTCTTGCAAGCTCCAGCCATCAGCCATGGAGAGCCTGGTGACCACCAACTAGCAGCACCACATCAGAGTTCAAGATGCAATGAACAAAACATTTCTCCTGGCCACAAAGTCACTGAACTTAAACCCACAGATTCTGTAGCTGAAGAAGCTGCAGCCATCCTTATGATGGGCACACAGCTGTAATTACAGCTAAGCAGCTGCCTGCTCTCACTCTTGACTCAGTCTTTTTTATCACATGAAGCTGCTTCCTATATAAGCAATCAACTTGACAAACAACCCAGATGTTTGCTCCCTAGCAGCTACATAAACTATGAAGTTCTTCAGCTTCAGCAGTCCTTCCCCTGCTCAAGAAATAGGACATCTGCAGTTGGAATTTGGGACACAGCATTACATACCTCTCTTGGAGGCTGAGAGCACGTCCCAGTTCTGCTTTGGTGCTGCAAGAACAAGGGGCAGAGCGGCCTCACTGCCTGATTAAAGCAGCCTTGATTTATGCAGAGAGTAGATTTGTAAATAGATTTGTACCAACACAACCCAACCATATTACAAGGGGTAGCTGGGGATGAGTTCAGGAGACAGGTGTTCTGTGGAATATATAATCCACATCTGGACTGTGAAGCAGCAGGCAGCTTATTTAAAGTGACAAAGCTGTGGAGAGCCTGAACAATCCTTCTTTCCTTTTCCTTGTTGATTTTTTTAAATGCAGAGGGTGGTGGGGGAGGGAAACCCAGCCAGCATTTGCACTGAGCCAGTGGTCCCACTGTACTTCCAACATCCTCAACACAGGGGAAAACATCTTCAGGGAGTTTGAAGTGGTAATGGGCCATGAAGCATATGGCAGTGTTGTGGCATCTCGAGAGCCATATGCACAGGCCTACAAACTGTGGGCATGTGATACACTACAGATAATATCCATGATAAATTATTCACTTAACCAAAAATTGTACATCAACCCTCAACAGCTGGTAAAAGCTGGATCCTTGCCCAGTACATTAAGGAAGTTTGCTTCCTCAAAGCTCTACTGTTCTTTGGGGGATTTGAATTATGCATGTTACCATGAAAGCTAATGCTGTACATATGCATTCAAAGTTATTATTAACCTCATCAGGCAGGGAAGGAGTAGAGCAGGCAGCTGTTTTTCCAGCTCGTATGCTTAGGATGCGGTGATGTTTTAAAGGACTTGCTGAGTGCAAGGATACAGGGGAGTTTATTTTTCCCCTCAGAGCAGCCTGACAGTAGCCAGGTCAGCCTGAAGGGTCTCTTTAGGGTGGTCACTGGCAGAGCCAAGCCTCCTCTTCAATATTTTTATACTAGAAGAACTAAAAAGTAACTTTTTTTTTTTGGTGACCTACGTTATAGCTGTACTGTGCCTTTCATTTAAGGATCTTATAATGCTTCCCAAACATGTCAGGGACAAGGATGAACCAGGTCCCCCAACAACAGAGCTGTTACTTCTAGTGACAACACCAAACACCACTGCAGCTCCCAGAGCCCCCTGGTTGAAGGGTTTGATCTTATATAGACTGACCATAGTGTCTTTGCTGGCAAACACATCATCAAGTAAGGAACTGAGCCTTAAAACCTCAGCACACAAAAATCAGCTTTTTCTCCACAATGCAATATCCAGTATTTTTCCCAGTCACCAGTTCATCAGTCCCCTCCTTCTCAGCCTCCCCCAGCCCCTGGGACTGCTTTCCCCCATCTGCTTTAGGGAATTGTCTCCTCATGACAACACCACACATCCTCCCTCGAGCGTCCAAATTCACCCGGCTCCTCCCATGTTTATATTTCATTATACCAATTTGGAGTTCAATTTCTTATTATAGATGCAAACCCAAATTAGGCAGCATCAAAAACCTCTCCTTGTCCCCATCCCAAACTCCCTGAGGAAGCCTAACTTCCCCTTAAGAAGACACTGATTTTCACTCTGCACCTTCAAACACTGCCTGCAGGAGTGACATTTTCCTCTTGATCCCCAACAGCAGGAGCAGAGCTGTGGCAGGAGCTGCAGATGGGGAGCCTGGGACAGGGAAGGTAGCATGGTTGTCTCCTGTTTGGCATCCACATGCCCTTGGCATCCACCTTCTGTAGCACCCCCAATCTCTCATTTCTCTCCCTTACAAGTATTTTGCTCTGCCAAGAGATTCCAAGCCAGGCTATCTGGATAAAAGGCCAGCTGGTGCCACAGCACAGAGTATCACTGGCTGGAAATGGCTTTGCATAACAGTTTGGGGGCAGTTTACATCCCTCAGCCAAATTAGAAAGGGAAGGCAGACCAGACATGCTGCTGGGAGCTGCAGTAAGATTTTGCAGCATTAACTGAGCTATTCTAGCAGCTGCTAGATAGAGCAATAATCTTTGAATGTGACTTCTTGGTCTCTTCTTCCAGACAGACAAGCTAATTAAAAAGGGGTTACAGAGAGATTATGTGGACTAAGGGGAGATTTCTGAAACGCATAAAGAGCAGCTCAGCAGCCAGATCTCCCCGAAAGTCAATGTGAATTAGGCAACTAACTCCCACTTGTCCTTTGAAAAGCTCTGCTTGCAGCTTTTAAAGCTTGTCCTCTGGTTAAAAATAAATAAATAAATCCCAATTTCTTCTAGCCAAGCTATTCATCACCTAATACAGATTTCTGATCCTTCAGGGGAGCACTGCCCACACACTGTACAGTGATTTTTGGGTATCTCAAGTGATCAATCCTTTAAACACACCCCATCGACCTGGGCTGGGTGTTTAGCAAAAGGCATTTGGAAAACAAGGCCAGCACATCCCCGTGCACACCCTGTGCTGGCAGAAACAGCATCACCGTGTCCCCAGGTCTCCTGGAGACACAAAAGGAAGGGGAAGGTGCTGAAGTGAGAACAAGGCTCCCCTCCCCAGACAGCCCCAGCAGCAGCTCTTTGCTGCAGGCCCTTCTCCTGGTCACCCTGGGAGGAACCAGCAAGCTGCTGGGAGAGCCAACATCTCAGCTTGAATGTCACTGTCATTTACACAGCAAATGTCACTTAAAGCTAACACCAGAAGGAGCCTGTTGGTGTAATTCACCGAGAAACAGCAGTTTAGCAGCTCTTTCCCCATCTACATGTGAACATATGAAAATATATTTAGCTGAAAGTGGAGTTAGCCTGTGGAAGGTTTTCTAGTGATGACACCAGACTGGCAAGTTCGACTTTACAGCACCAAAATCGACACGGTACAGTCCTGTGCCACAACCCTGAGGGTTTTTTAGACACCATTCCTACAGATGCAGGCAGTTCAGAGTCAGCACTGGCTCAGCCACTGGCAGCTCTGCTCAGATAAGGGGCCAGATCTGTCAGTGGTTCTCAGACTGCATAAACTTGTCCATAACTGGACTGAAAACGGTTAGCATATTCTATACTAATCACTGACAATTCTGTGCAAATGACACACAGTCACTGCTAGCCTGGATTTTAGCTGGGAGCTGGAAGCAAGAGGACAGTTTCTCTGTACCAGACTTTTGCTGCCTCAGCCAAGGTTAGATCTGCACCTCAGTATCCTAAATTACCTGATACCCTGATCCCAACACAGCAAACACAGTCTGTCTCCTTGCAGGGATTCAAACAGACACTTGCACTAGTGCTGCTGATGAGGAGAGGGAAGAGGAAGGAAGCCCAGCAGACAGATCTCATCTTTCCAGGCCCACAGTCTGCAGAGGAGCTGCAGAGAGCACTGCCACAGCCCATTTCCCCTCCAGAGGATGGAAGGGAAGCTGGCACTGTGCCTGCAGAAGCCATTTCAGATGCTTACTGGGTTGATTCTGACCACAGAGTGGGAGATAAAGGTATTTACAGCATTTCACATGGACAGAATCTGGAATTTGTAACTATTGCACCTCTTGAAGCGCTACCTCGTGTGTTGGTGTCTTTTAGAATGTGCCCATTTCCTCTCAAACTCTTTCATGCAAGTTACCTGGGCCCTGCAGAGTAAATACAGAGGAACTGTTCACCATCAGACGAGGTTTGGTGCCCACGGGCACATTTAGTTAACTCTGATACAACCCACGTGCCTGACACCTGCAGACAAAACATCCACCTGTTAATGGTATCACCCAGAGTGATGTGCAGGATATTGTTATAATGTAGAACACAGACTGGAACCTTCATGTTCTCCTTCCTTGACAGGAGGCAGCTGCGCAGAATAGAGACATAACATGGGAGCCTCATGAATCCAGAGCTACGCTGCAGGACACCAGGAGCAAATAAATATTTCACAAAGTGTTAGCACAAGACACGACAGCATAAATAAGTGTGAGGATAATGGCTCCAAATGCAATTTGGCTTAAGTCATCTGTGCCTTCAGAAATAGAAAGATGATTTATTTCAAGCTCGAATAACCTGAGAGAGAAGCAGTGGGGGTTTCTTCAGATATTTATTTATTTTTCATCATTATCTTTGACCTTTATGCAGGCAGCAAAGGGAGCAGGAGTGGTGGGTCACTGGTACAATATGTAGTTTAGCACTGGCAACGTTTCTCAGTGGTCTGACAGATACCTGAGATGATCAGAGCAGTTCCCAAAGCCCCTTCTGCAGGAACCTGTTAACCGTGTGCCTGTGCTGCGATCCCACACTGTGGCCACAGCTGATGAAAGCCTTTATATTTAATAGCTCTCAGTGGACATTTCTTCCTTCAGAAATTCATCCAAC
Organism: Platyrinchus mystaceus; assembly: GCA_035041135.1. Taxonomy (NCBI): domain Eukaryota; kingdom Metazoa; phylum Chordata; class Aves; order Passeriformes; family Tyrannidae; genus Platyrinchus; species Platyrinchus mystaceus. Next base: position 7,927,622 of record JAWWLV010000038.1, on the reverse strand, counting down.
TGCTTTTTGAGACACACAGAAACTCACCATCTCCAACCCCTGGGGCAGGGCAGGTCACAGCCTGTCAGTGCCCTGTGTGAGGAAGGTTGTCCTTTCCCATTCGGGTCTGCCATCTCATTGTTACATTTGATGCCCCTTTAGTCCCATCCTCCCTGTCCAGTTTTCTTGTTTCACTCAGGATTTCACAGCCCTCTTTCCTAGGAGAAGAATCCTCATTCTTTTCTGGATCTACTGAGCCCTGCTTGAGTCAGAGCAGGGCCCGAACCCAACACACTTGTTGTGCAGCAGATGTCCCGTGGATTCAAACAGTGGCAGAACAAGGCTGGGTGTGTTGTAGCCTAAAATGAACTGAACTGCTGGAGTGAGGAACAAAACACTTCAAGCAAAAACTTGCTGAAACAGTGCCCTGGATCTGATTCGCTCCAAGATCCAGCCCCAGGTCACAGGGCTTGGCAATTAGAGCAGAGAAAAAGCATCGTAAATGTATTCTTTATCTCAGGGCTTTCCCTGTTTCCTTATGTTGCCCCAGTTCATGCAGAATGAGGCAATATAAAAACAGTGATGACTCTTTGGCCACTCTAAAGCCTTCAGCAAGTATCAGTCCTTAACCGAGCCAGAGGCAAAGCTGCGCCGGCACCCCTGGCTCTCTGAGGCACAGCAGATACGGGCACAGAGGGGGGAAAGGTAAAAGCCACGTCATGCTTTGGGTAAGAGGGAAGATGTGAGTTATGCAGGGCTGGCAAGGGAAGTATTTCCAGTCAGTCAACACAACCATCTTATCTCTGGCCCTAACTCCCATCACAGGCTGAAGCTTGCTCTTGGAAGATGGCCCCACTGGGGAATGCTGTACTTGGCACGGCAGCTGCTCTGGCAGCTACTTTTAGATGCTCTCTAATGCTAGAGTAGGAGGCAGATTTGAGGAAGAAGTGTGCAGATAATGATTTCCTCCTCAGAAATCCCTGCTGGAGTTGGCAATCTTGCAGCAAATGCCTCAGCGAGGGCCAACCAGAGGCTGCGCCTTCTTCTGTCCTCCTGCTTTGAGTAACTGGCAATAACACATCCAAACCCTAAACAACCCCTGGATATAAAAGAAGCAAAAAACAGGACCGGGATCTGCATTCCTAGAAGCACAATATCTGGTCTGAGAGAGCAGCTCTCAGCCACCAGGGCATCCTGCCCTGTTCATCACACGGACACGGGGCAGCAGTGGGCAGCTGACCATCTGCAGAAGGGCTGAAATGCTCCTCACTACCAAAGGGCTGCCATGTGCCCACAGGTCCATCCCTGCAGGCCCAGGAGCTCCAGCAGCACGTGGCAGGGCCATGCCAACACCTGCCAGGCCACTGGCAGAGCAGCCAGGAGGCGATGCTTACTCTCTGAGCACTTGCTGCTTCTCAACAGCCATCCCAGGGGATGCCAGACCCCGACATCTCCAGGTAGGGATGTAAAGGAGGCAGCTTTCCCTACCATTTGCCAATCTCTTTTTGAGCAGCAGACTCAAGGCCTGACCCTCAGGCAGCTGTGAAACAGCCCAGCCTTGCTGATTTCCACGGATTGCAGCCGGCTTGCTCCCGGGGAGAACCAGATCCTGAGCATTCCAGCAGCAGTCGAATCGAATCCAACCCATCAGACTCCGGGGCTGGATGCAGTAACACAACAAACATCCCTCTACTGCAGAGGGAGTGGAGGGAGGCCAAGGCTGGATGCTTCTGAAAATCCTACCCTGCAGCTATCACAGAGTTTGGCTTCAGCTCAGGAATTCAGGAGCACAGCAAAGGGTTGGAAATGGGACTCCATAAAAACGACGGTCACATTCTCAGCTGGTATAACCTGGCATGACTCCACTGACTTCTGTGGAGCAACAGCCATCCAGACCAGCTGACAATCTAATCAAATGGCCCTGCTTTGGGCTGAGAGAAGGTACACAGCTCCCAACTGCAGGATGCAGCCACATCAATTAAGGCCATGAACACACAAGTTGGAAAAAAGGAAACTCTGTCCAAAAGGAATTGTCAAATCTTCAGTGAGAATGCTAACTCATATTGTCTGATTCATTTAAAGATGCTATGAAAGACTCATACTTGCCAAGGATTGTACTTTAAGCACTTCCTCCTCCATTTCTCTTGTGCTCTCTTGCCCTGAAATAAATCTTATCTCCTGTGCACACATTCTGCTTGCAGATGCTCCCATGGCACAGAGCAATGCCACAAAGAGAACTCAGCTACACCCAGGTAAGGTTCAAGCAGAGAAAGAGCTCCATCCAGGGAAGTAAATCAACCAAGACTTTTAGTATCCAAGCCAGATCATGAAAAACTAGCTGGAATTCCCCAGGGCAATCTGTGCTTTCCAGCCATGTCCTCAGCCCCCTCCATGAGGATGCAGAAGAGTTGTCAACATTTTA